>CAWUFW010006858.1:600000-1089610 GCA_963921515.1 Calotriton arnoldi
GTCTAGCTAGACCATAAAAGAATTCATGTACATTAATACAGATGACAATTAATCCATACAATAAGCTACATAATATTAAAAATCATTAAAAGACCATGCAAATAAAATAATCCTTAAAAACATTAAAAGTCCATCCAGACAAATAAAAATGGGTATGCATCAGTTGTTACATGATCACTGTGATCCTCTGTTAATTGGCATTGAATGTCAACAGCAGTTGTTAGAAATCTGGATCTCTAGTTGGCAGAGTTAGGTTCCTTTGTCCAAATAGGGACCCTTGCTTCTAGACAGGGTAAAGGGGATACACACTTTAGATAACCCCTGCCAACCCCTGGGAAGCTTGGCATGAGCAGACAGACTTATCTCAAAGGCAATGCGTAAAGTATTTGTACTCAAAATACACAGTAATACAGTGATAACACCAAAAAATGGACACCATACCAGGTTAGAAAAATAAGTATCTTTATCTAAACTCAACAAGACCAAAATTACAAAAATCCAACATACAAGTAATAAGAATATGACTTTAAAAAGGTTTCAACCAACTTGGTTTATAGAAAACTATGGATGCGTGATTTTTCACAAAGTACCTGTAGATGTGTCAAAACTCACAAGGCCAAACAGCATCGGAGATGGGAAGCGTCGAGAAACAAAGAGATGCATCAGTTCCTTAGACCTTGGGGAGGCGATGCGACAGTTCTGCTGCCCGCAGGAGAAGTGATGTGTCGAATCCGGTCTGTAGGGGAAAGTGATGCATCGACTCCAAGACGATTCTGGTCCGTGGGGGATGCGTCACCAAAACTTGCCGCACTGGTGCGATGTGTGGAAATCCGGGATGCGTCGGCAATTGATGCAGAGGCATTGAATGGCACTGTGTCAGTTTCTTCAACCGCAATTCCTCGATGCGTCGGTTCTTGCAGCCGCGACAGGCACCGCATCGGTTCTGCAGCGGCGCGGTAATACGTGGAGATTCTTCTCGCACAGCGGTGCTGCATCGGGAAAAACAGCTGCAAGAAGAACGATGCGTCGATTTCTTCAGTTCTTCTTGTCTTCCAGCTCCCAACAGCAGGGATAACCTTCAGAGGCCCACAACTGGAATAGGCACCTCCTGACAGGTCAGAACTCTCATCAACGAAGTTCAGGGGATCTGGTGGTGAAGTCTTTGTGTCATTGATACTTCAGAACAGGAGGCCAGCACACACAGGTACTTGGAGATCTTCTTCAAGCAGGTTCAAAGCAAAGTTCCAGTCTTTGTCCTTTCCTTGGCAGAAACAGCAACTGCAGGCCAACCCCCACACAGCACACTGCAAAGGGGCAGTACTCCTCTTCACAGCTCTTCAGCTCTTCTCCTTGGCAAAGGTTCCTCTTGAGTCCAGAAGTAATCTAAAGTTCTGGGGTTTTACGTCTAATACTTATACCCCAAAATGTCTTTGTTCTCTTTGTGCAAGGGTCTCTGAGCCCAGTCCAAACCAGTTCTGTCCTCACTGTGGCAGTATGAGCACATGTGGTGGAGACAGCATTGTGCAAAGGGGCAGGCCCTATTCAGGTGCAAGGAATACTCCTCCCACTACTCTAAATTCAGCCAAGGTCTATTCAGCTCAGCTCTTAGTCATCCAGGAAGGGCCAGGTATACTTCAACCCCCACAGTGGCTGTCTACAGTGAATGCACATCCCCAGCCCCTGTCACTCTAAAACTAAACAGTCAGGGGCAGATTTACAAGCCCCTTGCGTGACTTTTGCGCTGCAGTTGCGTCATTTTTTTGACGCACCAATGGCGCAAACAATGCGGCCTATTTACAACGTGACGCATCTAGGGAGATGTGTCACGTTGAAAAGCCCTGCGTCACATTATACCTGCGTCAGGTATAATGTATGCAGGGTGGGCGTTCCCACGCAGGAAGGCCTCTTAAAAGTGACTCAGTGAAATCTACAAGATTTCACTGCGCCACTTCTAGGACGCCACTGCGTCAAAACTTTACGCCTGCTTGAAGCAGGCGTAAGGAGTGACGCAGTGTAGTGGGAATAGGCCTCAAAAAGCATTGCTGGAGTTGTGTCGTGCTTGCGACATGACTCCAGCAATGCGTGACTTTTGCCCCAACAGATGCGTCAGAATTTCTGACGCATCTGTCAATCCTTGCGCCATGGTGCGCCGTATTGTAAATACGGCGCATCCATGGTGGCGCAAGGGTTTCTCAGTGTGGCGCAGGGAAAGTGACGCATCTCTATGGA
Organism: Calotriton arnoldi; assembly: GCA_963921515.1. Taxonomy (NCBI): domain Eukaryota; kingdom Metazoa; phylum Chordata; class Amphibia; order Caudata; family Salamandridae; genus Calotriton; species Calotriton arnoldi. Next base: position 602,230 of record CAWUFW010006858.1, read on the forward strand.
TGCGTCACTTTCTTGTAAATCTGCCCCTCAATGCACAAACAGGCAGAGGCACACGGAATGGTTAAGCAAGAAAATGCCTACTTTCTAAAAGTGTTACAGCAAACAAATGATGGACGGAATGCTGACAATGCAAACATTCTCCCCCAGTCAAAAGATCTGGGTTAAATCCATCGTTCTTTTGCCCACTATGCCACCCCAGTTTGGACCAAGCCATATGCAAATCAGTCTTGACCCTGTGCCCCATGGGAACAGTCCAGACCGAACTGCCAGGCCAGGTCCTCCCTGGACTGGAAACAAGCATCCTGGGACCGGTTTCAGGGTATGTCACCCTTCTTCAGCCAGGCTAGCTTGAATCCAGTGGCACAGTGAGCAAGGGACCCACGTCTGGGCATACCCATCCCACTTAGGGCGAAAAGTGTTACAGCAAACAAATGATGGACGGAATGCTGACAATGCAAACATTCTCCCCCAGTCAAAAGATCTGGGTTAAATCCATCGTTCTTTTGCCCACTATGCCACCCCAGTTTGGACCCAGCCATATGCAAATCAGTCTTGACCCTGTGCCCCATGGGAACAGTCCAGACCGAACTGCCAGGCCAGGTCCTCCCTGGACCGGAAACAAGCATCCTGGGACCGGTTTCAGGGTATGTCACCCTTCTTCAGCCAGGCTAGCTTGAATCCAGTGGCACAGTGAGCAAGGGACCCACGTCTGGGCATACCCATCCCACTTAGGGCGAAAAGTGTTACAGCAAACAAATGATGGACGGAATGCTGACAATGCAAACATTCTCCCCCAGTCAAAAGATCTGGGTTAAATCCATCGTTCTTTTGCCCACTATGCCACCCCAGTTTGGACCCAGCCATATGCAAATCAGTCTTGACCCTGTGCCCCATGGGAACAGTCCAGACCGAACTGCCAACCAGGTCCTCCCTAGACCAGAAACAAGCATCCTGGGACCGGTTTCAGGGTATGTCACCCTTCTTCAGCCAGGCTAGCTTGAATCCAGTGGCACAGTGAGCAAGGGACCCATGTCTGGGCATACCCATCCCACTTAGGGCGAAAAGTGTTACAGCAAACAAATGATGGACGGAATGCTGACAATGCAAACATTCTCCCCCAGTCAAAAGATCTGGGTTAAATCCATCGTTCTTTAGCCCACTATGCCACCCCAGTTTGGACCCAGCCATATGCAAATCAGTCTTGACCCTGTGCCCCATGGGAACAGTCCAGACCGAACTGCCAGGCCAGGTCCTCCCTGGACCGGAAACAAGCATCCTGGGACCGGTTTCAGGGTATGTCACCCTTCTTCAGCCAGGCTAGCTTGAATACAGTGGCACAGTGAGCAAGTGGCATGTTCAAACACACAATTTAAAACCAATCTTTACTAAAAGACGTGTTATTACATTATGAGTTCAGAGAGCCTAAACCTTATTTCTCTATCTTGTTCCAATGGTGTTACAAAGTATTTCCCATTCTATCCTAGGGGACAGAAAGCCGTTCAATAGTGAAAAAGGAAATTGGCAGTATTTCACTATCAGGACATGTCACACACACCAGTGCATGTTCTACCTTTCACAGACACTACACCCTGCCCACGGAAGTACTTTGGGCCTACCACAGGGGTGCTTTACATGTAAGAAAAGGGAAGGTTAGGGCCTGGCAAGTGGGTGCACTTGCCAGGTCGAGATAGCAGTTTAAAACCGCACGCATACACTGCAGTGGCAGGTCTGAGATACCTTTTCAGGGCTACTTATGTGCTTGCACAATCAGTGCTGCAGGCCCACTAGTAGCATTTGATTTACAAGCCCTGGCACACTCAGTGAACTTTACTAGGGACTTACCAGTAAATCAAATATGCCAATCATGGAAACACCAATCCATAAACACAATTTATACAGAGAGTATATGCACTTTAGCGCTGATCAGCAGTGGTAAAGTGCCCAGAGTCCTATAGCCAATAACAACAGGTCAGGAAAAAATAGGAGGAAGAAGAAAAAAGTTGGGGGATAACCCTGCAAAAAGGGCCAAGTCCAAAAGCAGTTAAAAACAGATTTTCACAGTAGGGAGAGATTGTAAATAATTAAAAGCAGCTCTGCAATAACAGATATTCGTCTCCTTTAAGAAGGGTAACAAGTAGCATTTTCTCAAAACTGTATAAAGTTTGCAGAAAAACATAAAGTGCAACGTGATTTGTACTGACTGATCATCGCAGGGACACACAGGTACGTTATGGAAGTAAGGATCCTGCTGAGGGAACATGGCCAAAAAGTGCACTGTGCATAGTCGAAACCTAACCCGCAGAAATTTGTGATGCTGGTTGCATACCCTTGTTAAATAAGATTCAATGCTAGAAATAGTGCAGATCCTCATATGCGCCTGAACAGTTGGTTTGTCAGCCACCCTCCTTATTCTGTCTTCCAGGCAGCCAGCTAAAAAGATATTCTTCAGATAAGTAATGGAGGTAGCTGTCACACTGCCAGGAGAAGTACACAGATCTCCCCGCCCAGATTAAGGCAGGTTTTGTAAATGTACCTTTTCCAGGGGATGGATAGACATCGGTCAAGTATCAGACAATCAGCAAGCATGGCCCTATCAAACAAGGTCTGACTCTTTCACCAAATTCTGAGCCATAGGAGAAGTGGCTGCATTTTGATAAGATCATTAATATACCCACTCCCAACTTCTGAATTGCATATGAAGAAACAAGTCATTTTTGGGACTGATAAAAGCCTTTTACTAAAATCGTTCTCAATTATTTCCAAACCCTACTGCTCACTAATACTCCCCAGCCCAGCCCATAGGACGCAACAGCGCAGCATTTGGCTTTGTAGATAGCCGTGAGTTCCCTAATGGGCTTCTGACCTAATCTACGGGTAAAGTTAAGAACAGCCATGACGGCTTTGGAAAAGGCAGCTCCTCTTCTGGACTTCAAGTGACCCCATGTAAGATGCTTGTCGAAAGGAATTCCTGAATAGAAAAACAAGGGGACTGTACCAATCTTAGAGCTATAGACTGCGGAGGCAGAGCCATCCTTTCTCTCTGCCCCAAAAATCATTGCATGCATCTTGGCCTGGTTGACCCTTAGAGCTAAACTACTCATGAACTGGCAAGAACGGTCCAGCAAGTGTTGTAGACCGATTGCTGTCTGGGCTCTTAGGACTGTATCGTCAGCATAGATTAACATAGGAAAGCTGCGATCAACTATACGGTGGTAGCCTACACTCAGCTCCAAAAGCTGTTCCTCCAGGCCATTTACATACAGTGAGAAGAGAAACAGGGCCAGTACACAGCCCTGGCATACACCCCTAGCCAGATTAAAGGCTGTTGTTATCTCCCCGCCCGAGTCATATCTCACACTGGCAGTGACATCGTTGTGAAGCTCTCTAAAAAAAAAATGAACAACATACTGATCAACCCCATGTCTATCATAATGCTCCAGAGGTTAGACCTGTTAACAGAGTTGGAAGCAGAACTCAGGTCCATAAAAGCCAGGAAAAGCTTGCCCTTCTTGGCCACTGTGTATTTATACATTGACAAGTATAAATTAAGAGAGTGCTCAATGATTTCTAGGCCAGGGCAAAAGCGGAATTGAGCCTCTGAAAGTACATTATGTTCATTGACCTATAAATGAAGGCGGTCCGGCAAAATTTGTTCCTTGATTTTAGCAGTCGAAAAATAATCAATGAGATGGACGATAGCATTGTGGATCTCCTTTAGCACCCTTTTTGAAGATGGGACTGATGGTGGCCGGGGACCAGCTCTTGGGTGGGCCAGTAACTAGGGCAACTTTAAGAATGTTGGTCAGGAGTGGAACCCACAGTGAGGTACTGACTTTGAACGTGTCCCAAGGGTTCCCATCTGGGCCAGGGGCTCACCCAAATGAGCAGCTGGCTATTGCCAGCAGAAGCTCACTCAATTCAATCCCTGGGCCAGCCAAAAACGTCATCAGGGGCCGAGAGAGTGAAGAAGAACCTGAAAGCAACCTGTGCGGGCAAATAGTGGTGTGGTCTGGGAGCAAATTCCAAGAATTTCCCAAAATATTTCACTAATGAGTCATTAATTACACAAATATAAACACACACACGTAAAGATTAAACCCCATATGCACAAACGACGAAGCAGCCAGCTGCACATTGCTAAACACAGACACACAGAATTTACAGGAGCATCTAAACACACACAAGCACAAAAAAGGGCAAAACACAACATACACAGTGGAAGGATGAGGCAGCTGGACAAGCAGTTCTAAACACAGCTCTATACACAGACACACAGAAGAGGCAAGCAAGATTACATAAGCTGTCAAATACAGACATACACACACTATCACACAGAGACAGGAAGACAACAGGGGCACAAATTAACAACAACATACATACAAAACATGCACACAGACACACTTTAATGATTTAATGAACAAACATTTACAAATTAGGCTTAGACACAGGTATACATGAACAGATGGCATTCAGGCAAAGTAACACAAACATAAATAAGGGAAGACCCACACAAACAACAATGTATGCATGCCCATAAAAACAGCTACACAGGCACACATATGTAAAACACACACACACTAACATACACAAAGAGCAAGGCAGACATAGACCCAGACAGTTACACAGAGTGAAAACAGAGAGAGACCCTCCTCTCTTGAACAACACTACATGGCTAGAGTCACATTCTGTAAATGTACATACACGCACTGCTGTTATTCAACAGTGTTGATCAACAGACAGATCAGGGAGTTTCAAGCTTCCAAAGGCATTACAACCAGTAGATTGCTGAGGAGCACAATGCATCTCTGAAACTGGTAACAGTGGGATAGAGTCAGTTGCACTACAGCCCCTCTTCCAGAGAAAAAGCTCCTGCACTCTTCAGATCATGGCGAGGTCAGCCTGATATGAGACTTCATCTTCTTTCCCTTCAGTCGCTATTAGATGTGTGCTTGAATGTCACTGACTGATCCACCAGTAACATTGGGTGGTAAGCCTGGGATTTGATTGAATGCATTAATTGTGAGTAATCCTTTCGAGGTGAGTCTGACATCTGACTCTAAACTAGCACTTATGTCCTGTAAGAGGTGAGCCTGATATGAGTCACTGTGATTTAGGCAATTCAGGGCCAGTCTGCAGTCCCGGAAATTCCAGCCACCAGTAGTAGAGGGTTAAATCAGAGTGAGCGACTTCTACAGCTTCTCTGTTTAAGTATTTCTGTTTAGAAATCGTGAGTTCTAGGCCCCAAAGGCTGCCTCAGGCAAAATAAAGATGGTCTCACCATCCCAGCAGGCTGTTTGGAGTACTCCAGCATGGACAAGCAACTCGTGGTGGGATAGCTTTCTGCAGCTTAGCATTTCACACGTACATTGTACTCCTCGAGTTGAAGATTCCCATAAGTAGCTACTGAGCACCCGCTCCAACCCGTACTTCCAGCATCTAAATTGTAAGGTAGGTGGAGAACAGACTCGACTAGCTCCACCTGGTTGTCACCCACTCCAATTTTAGCTGTTCTGGCCCGTCCTGCCTCTTACAATTTTGATGCTGCTGAGATTCTCACCCCACCCTGGGCCACCGTATTAAACGCCCCCCAGGACAACCTTTCCTTCGAATGTAGAAAAAGCCTTACCAACCAAACCTGACAACATATGGCTGCTTTGTGTCTCAAGGGTGAGCAAGAGCTCCCCCAGCACATGCACACTTGAACCACAGGATTTAAATCAACAACAGTCACGAGCCAAAGCACACAAGTAACTAGGCCTGTGTCAAGCCGCTGCGGGTTTTGTTGTTCTTCATCCTGCTCCTTCCTGTATACTGTCTGGGCAACGCCCTTTTTGCTCAATAATACCAGCCACCTGTGGGTAAATCACACAAAAGTTCAAATTCGCAAATAAAAGTTGGCGCCTTGTGGGAAGTCGCATGCCACATGAATGAGCTTTAAATTCAAGGAACTCACCTGGAGCAACTAGGTTCCGTTCTTATTAACTGAAACCACTGTAGTACAAGCTTATGAAATAGTTTGATTTTAAACAAAAAGGGAAGGTAGGGGCCAATGTTATCTGTAATCTCCAGGATTACATCAACCACTTAGAAGGTTCAAATCTTAGTGCTGCAACAGGGCAACATTTTGATTGGTAGGTCTGCCAGAGGGTAGTTGGCTTGATGTCACCATGGATCTTTTGGCGGGGGCATTATTGTTTGTTGTTTTGAGGAATGCTACCAATATATTAAGGCTGTCTTACCCAGGATTATGGTTCAGCTTTCTAAGATGCTATAGGAAAGCATCTAAGAAAGTGCATTGCAAAAGGGATGTATTGAGGATATTCAATAGCTGTGTGGTGCTTCTCCTATTACCATCTTAATGATTGATAATGGGAGTTATTGTCTACACATTGTGTGTCATTTAAGGACTGACGTAGGTTCAATTGGTCCTTTGCGCTAATAATGTACAAACATAGATCATTTGGTAACTTGGGTTGGGTATGTGGCAGGGTACAATCTTTAGAGATTGTCCTCTCAATGTGATGTTGGATCATGTCTACATGGTCAGTGAAGAAGTTGTTAATGGCTGCACACTTCTCTTGGTGGCTGAATAGGTGGATTGTTGTCGTATTTATTTTGTGCTTGTTGAGTGTGAACAGTATCACAATTTTGTCACAGGTTTCTCTGATGCCACATTTATAAGCCCTAGTGTTTGTTATAAACTGATGGTGCAAAGTGCTTTCAGAGGGTGTGATTATTTAGCAGATGTGTGCATCTCCGCTTCATTTCTTGTTATTTGTTGGCATGTTTTCTTTTAATGAAAACCTATCTGTCCACATCACCATGATGCATATGACTTGACTCTCTCTTTGACTGGAGTTTCATCGAGACGTGGATGCAAGCTATATCCTATAGAATGCTGTTGAGCTCTCATAGAGGACTTGGATATCAGTGCTGGTGTCAGATAAGCATGGCAGGCCTGTGAGGTACTTGCACTCGGCCTGTTGAGGGTTTTTTTGTAGAATCTTCTCATCGTCTTTATCATTCTATAGGCTTTAAAGGGTTAGAGAAATTTAGGTCAAGTCGACATAGGACAGTTCCTTCAGGGGGGGTTGGGGTGAGACACCACCCAAATTAATGTATTCTTGGCAGTTGGGTATGGGGGTCCTGAGGTTGGGTCTGTTATATTTCTATTGATTTTTCTCATACTGATTTTACTTTGAGACGATTTATCCTGTTCATTTTTTAAATCAGAACTTAACAATCTATAGTCACTATTTTACTAACAAAGTAGTAAATCTGCACTCCAATTGAATGGTTGCAGAATTACTGCTTTTGGAATTTAGAAGCAGGCTTGTATAGCTGGACTTGACTCTGGATTCCATACATTCTGCTGGCAATGTCATGGGACATTTTTGTTGTGTGAACATTTTGGATTTTACTATTTACAAAAAGCAGATAGTTATAGTTAGTAAGCTAACTATCACTCGCACCCACGCAATGCTCTGCTTATCACCTCACAATTTACATCACTCATGACATGGTCAGTGACGTCACTGATGACATCTCAAATGACATCACGCATGACATCCTCCACAGAATCTCTGACGCACCCACTCACAACCCCATATAACCTTTCATACACCCACTCTAACTTCCACACTATTATTCTCAAACCCATTCACACACCCCTACCAGTACTTACACAGCCAATCACTGATTCATAGAGCAACACAATCATCCACTCACTCACCCATACTGCCACTGATATACCCACTCACTCACTAATACAGCCACTGACATATCTACGCATATACCCATACAGCCACTCACATACTGAGTCAGTCACCCATTGAGCTACTCACACACCTACTCACTCATCCATACTGTCAATCACACAGCCACCTATTCTCCCATACAGTAACACACTCACTGACTTACTCATACAAATACTAACACATATTCACTCATCTATACAGTCACTGACACAAGCACACACTCCCCCATACAGCCACTCTCACATTCACTCACTCACCCGTTCAGTCACTCACATACCCCATCACTCACCTATAATGCCTTTCACATACCCAGTTACTCACCCATATACCACTGACACATGCACTCACTCATCGAAACAGCCATACACACACTCACTCACCCATACAGCCCCTCATACACACACTCACTAATCCATACAGCCACTGATTCAAGGTCTCACTCATCCATACAGGCAGTCATTCCCCCACTCACCCACACACACAGACACTCAGACACCCATAGAGGTACTCAGACAACCAATCACTCACCAATAAAGAAACTCCAGCACCCACTCACGCACCCATTCAGCCACTTAGACACCAACTGACAGACTGACACAGATATTCACACAACCAGCTGCTCATCCATACATTTACTGAGACACCTAATTACTCACTTATACAGTCAGTCACGCGCCCACTGAATCACCCAAATAGCCACTCATACACCCACTGATTCACCAATACACCTTGGTATATATATTTAACAAATAAACTTTTTTAAACACTCACAGTCACTGGATGATGTCATTAGTGATGTCATTTGAGATGTCATCAGTGATGTCATGAGTGATGTCACTGATTATGTCATGAGTGATGTAATATGTGAGGTCATAGGCAGTGCATTGCAGGGGCACGAGTTATAGTTAGCTCACTAATTAAAACTGCTGAATTTCACTGGTTTTGAACGAGTGAAAGCTGAGCCTAACTATAACGTCCCTGTAACATTTGCTTTTTTCAGTGAAAAAAAATAAAAATATATATATATATATATTATAGACACTCTCCATACTCCCACTCTTGGAGAAAGAGCGCACTCCCAACAAGGCTTCCATCAATTTATTAGTGCAAGTGTACAGAACACTGCATGCCTCCCCTATGTGTTTCGGTAGAATCAACTTGATCATGGGTACCAACGGCAAGGTGAGTTTTGCATCACATGATTACCCTCCATGCGTTTGTCAGATGAGCGATGCATTCTGGTATAGTTAGTCCATTATATCTTCATAGATCACAGTGTTCCAATAATTAAAAACGCCTGTTCGCCGACAATTTCAGCCTTCCCAAAAGCTGAAAGGGCCCCCATAAGTGCGTGAATCAGCAGGAGCAACCGCCACCTCCAATCTTTGCGGGCGGTTATGCAGCTCGTCTTCCGGAGTGGTGCAGTTCCTGTTCAGCCTCAGCCAGGCCTACAATATTATAGACACTCTCCATACTCCCACTTTCAGAGATAGAAGGCACTTCCAACAAGGCTTCCATCAATTTATTAGTGCAAGTGCATGGAACACTGTGTGCCTCCACTACGCGATCTGGTAGAATCACCTTGATCATGGGTACCAACAGCAAATTAAAACCAGCAGGTGAGTTTTGTATCACATGATTACCCTCCAATGAGTTTGTCAGATGAGCAATTAATTCTGGTATAGTTAGTTCATTATATCTTCATAGATCACAGTGTTCCAATAATTAAAAATGCCTGTTCGCCCATAATTTCTGTCTTCCCATAAAGCTGAAAGGACCACCATAAGTGCATGAATCAGTAGGAGCAACTGTACGCAATGAAACAATTTCGGTCATTCTCATGATTATTCTACGCATTGTTTGCCACAATTATGCCCCAGTGGAATAAGGTAAACTGGCAATTTCGTCTTCTGCTGCGCTCACAGCTTCAACAAAATAAGCAAATACACAAAATAAACATAATAAACCAAAATTTGTCAAGAACCATGGCACACGTGTTATATTGATCAGCAAAGCTTATAATCAATGCTTTTTAAATCTTTCAACAGATTTATAAATTGGAGGCCACATTGACGCCCAAGTGGGCTCAAGTATGAAGAACAGTCAATTTCAGATTAGGTACCTCCTGACCTCTTTCAATGTAAAATCAATCATAATAAACGGAACATAACCACCATTCCTTGGTTTTGAGAAAATACACTTTCCTCAATCTAGAGGCATGTAATACTACCTCAATATCAGTTAAGGAGGCCCTCAATATACTTTAACCCCTCATCCAGCCCAAGTGGGCGTGAGATATATATTAGCTCCTTCACTTCCACAAAGTTTTCCGTACTCCAGAGAACAATCTGAAAATAAGAAAAACAAACAAAACATCACGATACAATTAGCAAGACAGTTATCTCCTGATAGCTCAGCAGCAGACTAAAGCTTCTTATAGTATTGTAATCATAAGATAAAATAACTGAATACAGCAAAATGTTGCAGCGGTACATGAACACAGATATAGCTAGGAGTGTTACAAGTGGACATATATCTCCTCATAACAATTGAAACCTCTTGGCTCCAATGCTATCAAAGGCTAAGGTGCACCTTGACTCTAGTATCCTTAGTTTCTTCTCTCTGTTGTCACCCCTCACTTCCTTAGGGATTCCATGAATGACACTGTATCTAAGTGTACTCTCTTCACCATTGTGGGCTTGATGAAAATCCCTTGCCACCGGATAAGATGTATCTAGGTTTTTATCGCCCTTAAGTCCTGGAGACTTTTACGTACTTGTAATGTGGTGCCATGTACATATATTTTGGGGCACATGCATTTTAGAATGAACACAATTTCTCAGAAATTAACAATAATAGCTTGAACCTCAAATTCATCAGTAATATCAGTGAAATGGAGGTGGAATTTCTTGATGTGAAATTGTTGGTGAGTGACAACAGACTTACCTTGCTGTTGAGCACAACTTTCTCCTTTGAAGATATCAAATTGAATAGGGATAAGGGTATACACTTCCTGCTTCCTACAATTGACAAAGTTCCATAGCTAATAAAAAGCTGTTTTACAAAAGTAAAAGTACCTCAGTAGTAGCTTGATACAAATACATCACTATCGCAGTACCCGCATAGTTCACAAACACAACCTACAGTTACAATAGTAAAACATATACCAATAAAAACATAACTAGCCATGAATCTCTGAATCCATATTTCAAATAAACGTTTGGTGTAAATATAATTTTAAAACTGTATGGAGGTATCATGGTACTCTGAAGGAAACACTAGTTAAAGCAAAACGATCACGCAGATGACGCTGATGATCATATTGAACTTTGGCCTTTCTCAATAGTACTGCAGTACCAACACAACTATTTTAAAGAATTAATAGCATAATAAACAATATGATATGATTAGAAACAAATTACATCAATGATGTCTTCCAAGATGTCATCAATAATTGTCATTTGAGATGCAATGAGTGATGTCATACATAACGTCATAGAACATGTCATGAGTAATGTAATATGTGAGGTCATAAGAAGTGCATGGCAGGGGGGCAAGTAACTGGTGAATTTCTGTGTTTTTTTTTATTCAAAACGTTAATGTTGTCACTGACATATTCACCTAACTATAACAGGGAGGTATGCAGCTCTTTGTGTGGGAACAGGCCTAGCTCTATTCAGGTGCAAGTGTCAGCTCCCAATCTATCTCAGAGAGGCCCATCAGCCTGGTGATGGGCCATAAGGATGCACATATCACACCCCTTCTCCTTTTGTGTAAGTGTCTAGAGGGATTGCACAAAGCCCAGCTATCACCAAACCCAGACGTGTATTCAGAGACAGGCAGAGGCACAGAATGGTTAAAGAAAGAAAATGCCAACTTTCTAAAAGTGGCATTTTAGACTTACAATTTAAAATCCAACTTCACCATAAGTTGTGTTTTTAAATTGTGAGTCCAGAGACACCGAACTCTAATTTTGTATCTGCTCCCAATTGGATATTACACTTAAAAGGTATTTAAGGCAACCTCAATGTTAACCTATGGGAGAGATAGCCCTTGCAGTAGTGAAAAACTAATTTAGGAGTATTTCACTACCAGGACATGTAAAACGTAAAAGTACATGTCCTACTTTTTAAACACACTACACCATGCCCATTGGGATACCTAGGGCCCATGTATGGGTAACTTACATGTAATACAAAAGGAAGGTTTGGTCCTGGAAAGTAGGTTAACTTGCCAGGTTGAAATGGCAGTTTTTTAAACTGCACACACAGGCTCTGCAATAGCAGGCCTGAGTCATGTTTCAAGGGCTACTGATTGGCTGAAACAATCAATGCTGCAGGCCCTCTAGTAGAATTTAATTTACAGGCCCTGGGCACATATAGTGCCCTTTACTAGGAACTAATTAAGTTAATTAAATATGCCAATTGTGGATAAGCCAATGTTACCATGTTTAGATTACAGAGCATATGCACTTTAACTCTGGTTGCTAGTGGTAAAAGTGCCCAGAATCCTAAAGCTAGCAAAAAATAGGTTAGCAAAACTGGGGGTCAGAAGGCAAAATGTTAGGGGAAACCATGCCAAAGATGCCAGGTCTAACACCCATGCACTGCATATATCATAGCCTTTCATATTACATCACTTCTAGCATGCTAAATTATAGCATTCAAAACAACACTCATGAAATCTCAATTGACATCATTTTTGAGAAGAGTGTGCATGATAGATCACACCTCTTTATCACTCTCTCTACTTCTCTTTCTACCTCGCTCTAACTTAATTTTCAACACACCTCTGAGAATGCTCTGGCCGTTTCTTGCAATTCAACTGTGACCTTTGTCATAGCCTAAGAGGAAGAGGGATTAACAACAATTTAGACCTTAAAATACAGTGCGATCATTAGGACCACACAGTGAAAGGTTTGAATCAGTAACTTGAAGTCAAAAAGATTTATTACAAACTCAAAGCCATAGTGATATATATCAATCTCAAAAAAATAGTATAAAAGTATTAAATAAGCAAAGGAGACCAACGCATTTTACAATATTGGCCCTCAACATTAAAGAACATATAAGGATGTCAGTAGCCATGATACAGAAAATAAGGAAAAGTATTTGATGGCAAGACAAATGGTTTCGATCCTTCTCCTCATAAATGGAAAAGATTTGCAGCATCTATTAAGCCCAACACTAACCTAAGGAAAGGGGAAACCCCATTGACTCAAGGAAGCAAGAAAGGTGGCAGCATCAGAACCTCTGTAGACGGTCTATAAGTAAAGAGTCATCCATAGCATGAAGCCACACAATCAGAGGTGTCTAGAGCGATCTGTACCTCTCCAAGTCTAAAAGGAATCTGACTAACCCCAAGGTGGGTTCACTAATTAGAAATGCACAAAGAACATTTGAGAAATATGACCTCATACGTATCACAGTACTTTTCCAGTTGCCAAGAAAGAACTTGGTGCCTTGAACACTACTCCCATATTCCAGTCTCTGCTTCCTAGGCGTCCTTGGCTTCCTCCTTTCATCTGATAGCACCAGCTGGTAAAACCCCCTTTGTTCTTCATTAAATTTATTTAACCTTGCCAGTTCTTCCTCGCCTCACTATCTCCAAAATGCAATGTGCTTTCCACTAACTAAGGAAAACCTTTGTTTTGCACCTGCAGAACAGGAAAAACATGCAGAAAAACAACTTTTATGTTAATGATAACTGTCTCTACTGAAAGCTTAAGGCCCACAATTGTGCTAACTTAACCTTTCTCTTTAAATGCATTTTAGTTCTACAACCTACATATGATCCAATGTGTGAAATGCTTAATAAAATAATCAACAATTTTATACTGTACTCTTGTATGTGGCACAATATACTAATACATGTATTATTAAGCAAAAATGACAAATTTATAAAGAAAGCATTAAACACACATATGATTCATTCTCACTAATCCCTCGTAAATGAACTGCATTAAATGCATTTTAGCGCACCACCAGATTACAATCTAACCCTATAGAAGATTAGTATCAGCAATTCAGATGTCCCTGAAAAGGAAAAACATTAATATGTGCACACATATATGTCAAAACCTACACTAGATGCACTTTATATATCTTGAGTGCACCTTATCTTTTTAGTATTATTGAGTCACACAAGTACATAAAGCGAAATGTAAATTTATATGTGGTCTAGCAAAACATAAATGGGTGGTGCCAATATTATGCTACTCTACCTCAATGCCTAATTTGCCTCACTGTCCACCTCTTCCCTTTCTTTCTATCTCACTTTTCCCTACTTCAATATTCTATCCCTACCTCCCAACCTTGTGGTACCTCATCTCTCTACACCTCACCAATGTCTAAATCCCCTCCCTTCTCTCTACTTCACTTCTCCGTCAACTCACCTCTCTGTTACTACCTCTCTGTCACCTCTACTGACCTCTACATCTTTTTGGTGCCTCACCTATCTATCTCATAGCTCTCTCCATGCTAAACCCCACCTCTTCCACACCTCTGTCTTTTGCACTCTTTCTACCTACTTTTACATCTCTAAGTACCTATGCCCTATCTCTCTACGTGGACAGAGGGGCCCAAACATTTCTTTGCTGGGCCCCCAAAAATCCTAACGATTACACTGGATATTTTAGTTGATTTGGCTAGCGGTTTTTGCACTGTTTCGGCCCCACTACGTTCTGCTTGCATGAATAAAGGGGGCAGGGGACTCACACTCCTAAACTCAAAGAGATTTTTGTATCACACTCAAGTCAAGTTTGTTGCAAACAAAACCTCATATCTATATATATATATATATATATATCTATATATATATATATATATATTTTCACTGAAAAAAACATAGGTTTCAGGCACGTTATAGTTAGAAATTAGCATTTAAAAAACCTTAGAAATTCACTGAAAAAAACATAGGTTTCAAGAACGTTAAAGGTAGTTGGACATTTCACTCGTACAAAACCATAGAAATTCCGGCGTTATAGTTAGTTCAGCTAACTATAACTCGCGCCCCTGCAATACACTGCTGATGACGTCACATATTACATCATTCATGACATGGTCAGTGACATCACTGATGACATCACTGATGACATCTCAAATGACATCACTGATAACATCACTGATGACATCATCCAGTGACTGTGTGTTTCTGTAAAGTTTAAATTTGTTTTATATATATGCCAAGCTGTATTGAAGAATGAGTGGGGGGTATAAGTGTCTGTATGGAGGATTTAGTAGGTACGTGACTGACTGTATAAGTGAGTAATTAAATGTTTCTTACTGAATACATGGGTTAGTGACTAAACTGTGTGAAAGTCTGTATCAGTGTGTCTGTTGTTGTGTAAGCTGCTACATGGGTTGGTGAGTAGCTGCATGAGTGTCTATATGGGTTATTGATTGCTTGCCTGAGTATTTGTATGGCTGCCTGAGTGTGTATGTGGGTGGGTGGGAGGTGTGTGACTCTGTGCATATATATGTGAGTGGTTGATTCACTGGGTGTATGGGTTCAAGAGTGCATGTGTAAACAGCTGTGTGGGTGGGTGAGTGTGTGTATGGGTGTGTTGGTCAGTGAATGGATGTCTCAGTGGTACATGTGCAAGTAACTACATATGTAAAAGGCAGTATATGTGAGTGATGGTGTATATAAATAACTATATGTGAGAGTCAGTAATTGTGAGAGTTGTTGCAAGGATGAGTGTGTATTTGTATCAGTGATTCTATAAGAGAGTAATTATGTGTTAGTATCTGTATGAATAAGTGAGGTGGTGTCTGTATAACTGTATAGGTGAGTAAATTGAAGTATGATTGATTCTTTGATTGACTGACTAGGTGTTTGAGTAACTCTGGATATGTGGCAGTATGTGTGAGTGTCTGTATAGGTGTATGAGTGCATATGATAGTGTTGTATTGATGAGTGACTGTATGTATGAGTGACAGTTTGGGTGAATGAGTGGATGTGTGTGTAGACCTAGGAATCACTCAGTGCGTATTTAGTAACTGGTATTGATGTGTCTATTGTTTCGAAAATGGTAGTTTGTATTTTAGAGTGGGTGTATCAAAGGTTATATGCAGGTGTGAGGAGGTGCATCAGATTTTCACGTGGATGATGTCATCAGTGAAGTCATCAGTGATGTCATTTGAGATGTCATCAGTGATGTCATCAGTGATATCACTGACCATGTCATGAATGATGTAATATGTGATGTCATCAGCAGTGCATTGAGGGGGCGCGAGTTATAGTTAGCTGAACTAACTATAACGCCGGAATTTCTATGGTTTTGTACGAATGAAATGTCCAACTAACTATAACGTTCCTGAAACCTATGTTTTTTTCAGTGAATTTCTAAGGTTTTTTAAATGCTAATTTCTAACTATAACGTGCCTGAAACCTATGGTTTTTTCAGTGAATTTCAAAGGTTTTTTAAAAGAAATGTTTTAAGTCTAGTGTACCTGAATCCTATGTTTTTTTAATTTTTTCTGTATATATACATATATATATATATTTTATAAAAATTGTGAATAATTTTTAGTTATGAAAACTATATATATATATATTTTTTTTGATATTACACAAAAGTCGCGTACACTTTGCGCATCCTACACGATGGCTACGCGCATTCCGATAAATTTTGAAATGTCGCGCTGAGGTTGCGACTTCGCCGTAATTTGTAAAGTATGAAATATGTTTAAATTAATTATAAATAAAAGTTTTCCTTTAAATGTTTGTCTAAATTTATAAAGTATTATTTTTAATATAATTTTGACGAAAGTAAAGTTACAAAATCCGCGGTGTAGCCGCTTACTGTGTGCAACCTCGCCCGCACGTATTTCCGGGGTCGCGCCGCGATCGCGTCGACATCGCGCCAAAGTCGCAACTTCGGGGTATTTTTAAAGTTGAAAAAATGATTATAGAAAGTTAGAATATGATATTGCACTGAACAGTTTTGCTAATATACTTATTAAAGGTTTATAGAAATTTCCATTTATAGTATATAATGATATATATGATTTTCGCGGGTGCGCGAACGTTGCGTGATGGGTGCGCGCACTCTACGCGACTTCATGTCAGCAAAAGAAAAAAGGAATCTGATTGGTTCAAATCAATTTAATTATGACAGAGGGAGGATTCATCCTTCTGATATTTCCCTTATACTTTGAGCTTCATAGAGAGAAGACCTGTTTGTTTATTCTCTTGATAGTAATAGTTTTTTTGTGTGTTTCTTTATTTTGAATCCAACTATGGCTTCAAAGTTTGCTGAAGTGGATGCACTTGCAGTACAGTAGGAACAACAGAGAGTGCAGCAGAAGAAGAAGAGAAAGGAGAGCATTGTTTGGGCCTTTTTTAGTGTTCCGGAGGGAGAGAAAAAGGTCAATGCTACAAAAGTAACATGCATCATTTGTAAAAGAGTGCTGTCCAGAGGGTCCGATAAGAAGTACTCATGTGGAACAAGTAGCATGAAAAAACATATGGAAACCATCCACCCTGTGCACCTCGCAAGAGAGGAAATGAAGAGAAAGTTGAATGCTGGTACTCAACAGGACCCCAGTACACCTTCAACTTCTGCAATTCCATCTGCACAACGCATCACATCATGCCTGAGTTTTTAAATGCATCTGTTAGCTGCATTAAGTGCGCCACTGAGCTCTGTGTTGGTGAACAATGCATAGATGTGATCTCTGCTGCTCTTAAAGCGCACAAATGTTAATTATTTTTTTTATAACGCGCTTTTCTTTTTCTTCAAGAGATCATTTCCTGATCTTCGTTTTTCTCTGTTGTTTTTAAAATAAAAAAAACACAAAAAAAGTAAAAAAGGTTAGAAAAATACAAATTTTTAAAAAAATTGTTCTAAAAAAAAAAAAGAAAACGGTTCTTACGGAACCACATCTACTGGTTAAAAAAGAAAAATTACCAGAGTGATTGCATGAGAGTATGGACAGTGTGTGGGTGACTGGAGAAATGCAAGTGTAGTGCATGGTTATTTTACGAATGTTTAGAAGTGGCAACATGATTGAATGAGTTCATGGATAATAGCAGGGTAATTGGAGGAGTGCATGAGTACTGTGTAAGTGATTAGATGAGTGCATGTGTAGTGCACATGTGATTGTAGTAGTGGACAGTTATTGCCTCGGTCATTGCATAAGTATATGGCTACTGACTGGATGATTAGAGTGCTGTAATCAGAGTTCATGGTGAATTTATAAGTGTTTCGGTATTGGCGGAGTGATTGGATAAGTACATGGTGATGGATGGGTGATTCGAGGAGTGCATGGGAAGTGAGAGGTGAATTGCTGGAGTGCATATGTACTAGCTGAGTAATTGAGGAGTGAATCAGTAGTGTGTAGGTGGTTAGGGGTCTGCATGAGGAGAGTATGGAGGATTGTAGCAGTGCATGTGTTAGTGTCTGGGTCATTGCATGAGTACATGGGTAGTGACTGGATGATTAGGGTACTGCAAGGAGAGTGTATGGTGAATTTATAAGTGCTTGGGTATTGGTGGAGTGATTGGATTAGTATATGGTACTGCCTGGGTGACTGGAGGTGTGGACGGGGAGTGACAGTGTGATTGCTGGACTGCATGGGTAGTACCTGGGAAAATGAAGGTGTGAATGAGTAGCGTGTAGGTGGTTAGAGGACTACATGGATAGTGCACATGTTATTGTAGCACTGCATGTGTTAGTGTCTGGGTCTTTGCATGAGTACATGGGTAGTGACTGGATGATTAGAGTACTACAAGGAGAGTGTATGGTGAATTTATAAGTGCTTGGGTATTGGCGGAGAGATTTGATTAGTATATGGTACTGGCTGGGTGACTGGAGGTGTGCACGGGGAGTGACAGTGTATTTGCTGGACTGCATGGGTAGTACCTGGAAAATTGAAGGTGTGAATGAGTAGCGTGTAGGTGGTTAGAGGACTACATGGATAGTGCACATGTTAATATAGCACTGCATGTGTTAGTGTCTGGGTCTTTGCATGAGACATGGGTAGTGACTGGTTGATTAGAGTACTGCAAGGAGAGTGTATGGTGAATTTATAAGTGCTTGGGTATTGGCGGAGTAATTGGATTAGTACATGGCACTGGCTGGGTGACTGGAGGAGTGCATGGGGAGTGACAGAGTGATTGCTGGACTGCATGGGTACTACCTGAGAAAATAAAGCTGTGAATGACCAGTGTATAAGTGGTTAGAAGACTGCATGGATAGTGCACATGTTATTGTAGCACTGCATGTGTTACTACCTGGGTCATTTCATGAATACATGGGTAGTGACTGGATAATTAGAGTACTGCAAGGAGAGTGCATTGTGAATTTGTAAGTGCTTGGGTATTGGCGGAGTGATTGGATAAGTACATGGTACTGGCTGGGTGATTGGAGGAGTGCATGGGTAGTGACAGGGTGATTGCTGGAGTGCATGGGTACTACCTGGGTAATTGAAGGAGTGAATGAGTAGTGTCTAGGTGATTAGAGGACTGCATGGGTAGTTCACAGGTGATTGTAGCACTGCATGGTTAGTGCCTGGGTCATTGCATGAGTACATGGGTACTGACTGGATGATTAGAGTACTGCAAGGAGAGTGCATGGTGAATTTGTAAGTGCTTGGGTATTGGCGGAGTAATTGGATTAGTACATGGCACTGGCTGGGTGACTGGAGGAGTGCATGGGGAGTGACAGAGTGATTGCTGGACTGCATGGGTACTACCTGAGAAAATAAAGCTCTGAATGACCAGTGTATAAATGGTTAGAAGACTGCATGGATAGTGCACATGTTATTGTAGCACTGCATGTGTTACTACCTGGGTCATTTCATGAATACATGGGCAGTGACTGGATAATTAGAGTACTGCAAGGAGAGTGCATGGTGAATTTATAAGTGCTTGAGTATTGGTGGAGTGATTGGATAAGTACATTGTGCTGGATGGGTAATAGCAGGAGTACATAGGGAGTGACAGTGTTATTACTGGACTGCATGAGTACTACCTGAGTAATTGAAGGTGTAAATAAGTAGTGTTTAGGTGGTTAGAGGGGCATATTATCAAGGATCTGCGATGTTTATCGCAAAGCGCGCTTAGCGCTGTTTTTTTTATCGCCGGCTATCGCTGGATTTCCTCGCTGTGATAGCGCTGTATTATCAACGCGTATCGCAAAGGCGATAGGAAATACAGCGATAGCGAGTTAACCCAGCAATAGCGTGAGAATTCCAGCGCTAAATTCACTGCGCAAATGAAAAGCTTGCTAATAGGCAAGTGTGTACTTAACCTAACAATCCACCCCCCATTGACAAGATGGTTAAGACAATTTTATTCCAGGCGTTAAATTCCAGCGATAAGCGCGAATTTTCCTATCGCTTCGCGGGCATTGATAATAGGGGGAAGTTGTTTTTGCGACTGTTTCAATTGAGTTTTAGTCAGGAACGCCTACTTTGCATGTCATTAGCGATATATATCGCTGACATGCTTAGAGGTAAAAAAACGGCCGTTATCGCTACAAAACTCACGCTAAGGCCCGTTAGCTGCAGCTTGTTAATAGTGTGTTAGGAATATCGCCGCATTAGCGGCAGAAAAGTGCCGCTAACGCGGCGATAGAGGGCTTGATAATATGCCCCAGAGTATTTTATAGATAGTGCACAGGTGATTGTACCAGTGCATGGGTAGTGCTTGGGTGAGTTAATCTTACCTGTTTTCAAGTAGATATGAAATTAATTGAAAACATTTTTCACTTCTTTTTTTTGTAATGTAAATGTAAAATATCTTAAACTTTAGTAGTAGGGTCTGTAAAAGAGAAGTAAAAATTCTGTTATTACATATAATTTTATAGTTTTAAGAACACAACATAATTATACAATTACATCACATATTCAATTTGCCTTTTTGCTGTCTTCAGATTCTATTGAATTTCACTATACACAGTGATTTCAATATTGATCATCGGTGACAGCGGGCAAAAAAATACAATCAATAAGATTGTTAAAAAAAACATATTTGTCTTCAAAATATCTACAACAAACTCAACTCTGTATTTACATTTTCACAAATGAACATGCTTAGTAACATAGTATATAATACAAAGATCAAATATATGACCACCTTCTTTTGAACACAATTTTCCAAATGCAATATCGAAGAACAGAATCAATAATTCAAACTGTAATTATCAACATCTTTCCAATAGGCCGAATGATGTTTCTGAAAACATTTGCATTGAGAATATCCAAGATAGACTTCTAAATTCATATTCACATCTTTCCAATAGGCCGAATGATGTTTCTGAAAATATTTGCATTGATGATATCCAAGATAAACTTCTAAATTCACATTGAGAGATTCCCAATAGGCCGAATGATGTTTCTGAAATTATTTGTAGTGAAAATATCCAAAATATACTCATTAATTCATGTTGACATCTTCTCAGAATTTTGGCATCAAAAATATTAGATATGAATTTGCTAATTCATAAGGGAACCGATATTTGAACTCTAAATGTGCATCATTACATAGTGTCCATCCTTTATTGCATTTTAAATACACAGTATAGTGTCCAGATGTGGAAGTAGGTCCATCGTGGAAAACAATAGCCACTGTTTTAAAAGTTCTTCCTGAAATTGACACTTGACCTGTCTAGGCCTGGGCGGAAAACTGCGCTACGCTCACGTAGTTTGCGCAACTACGTGCTACGCGAATTGCACGTAGCACAGTGCAAAAACACGTAGCGTAGCGGGCATTTTTTGCTTGCTCACGGTCCTCAACGTCAAGTTGGAGACCGCGAGCTAGGAAAATGACATCCCGGCGAGACTTTTTCCTCGATCGCGATCAGCAACATCCAGTTGCCGATCGCGAGCGTGGAAAATAAACCTCCCAGCGAGATTCTCAACGCGGGGAGGTCAGGTTTCTCATTGCGAGTGGTCACGTATGCTCGTGACCGCTCGCGATGAGAAACTACCAGTCCGCGTTGAGAAAACTGCAGCTCGAGTACAAATCTACTCGAGCGGCACAAAATGACCGCTTGCACTGTGCAAGATGCCGTTTGCAATGATTGCACAGTGCGGACAAGCATCCGGCACTGTGCAATCATTGCGAACAGCATTTCCTACCGCACTACGCAGTTCGCGTAGTGCTACGCGTATCTCGCATAGTGCGAAGTGCACTTCGCGTAGCTACGCGTAGCGCTACTATGCGAACTACGCCCAGGGTTAGACCTGTCACAAATTTTTTAATTTTGGTTTCCAATTTTGTTCTATCTGCTCTACAACGTTGCAGCATTAAAATGATATATTGTCCAAATCTTTCTATAAATAATGTTGACAACATTTCCGATTTGCATTGGTTACACTCCATGTTTTGATTAGCTGATTTCACTAATTCATTAAAAGACACTGTTTTGCAATCTGGTATTGTTAAATATATGAATCGTTCAGTGTCTATTTTAGTGGTAGATGAAAATGAACAGCTGTCACATGTATGATCCCATTTGTAACGTAGTCCAAACAGATTTTCAATTTGTATTCCTTCATCTTCCAATACTGCAAGCATAAACATAGGAAATTCTTGAGCATCTTGCTGTACATTAAGTGTAAATTGTGAAGAACCAGTACATATATCCAAAAGATGCTGCACGCCAGAAGCAGTATGGATTTTCGTTTTATCAGTTTTCAACTTTTCAAAATGTAATGTAACAAAGAACAAAATCTTTGTCTCGATTTTCCATAATTGCATGCTGTAGATTTTCAAAAAAACACAACGTTCACAATTACATTAGTATAGCAGTTGATACCTGAACTATTTTCTAACTGATATCCTACAACATTAGCAATCGTGTCCACTTCCATTTTCTTTTCAGACTTATCATTCTTTTCAATTCTTTTCTTCTTTGCAACCTCACCAAAATGTTTATCATATTTTCGTTTTGGACGTATCAAACGTTTTTCATAAATAGGATATTCACCTAAGCTAGGAGCATAGAGTCTTCTTAACCTATTGTACTCTTTTACACAATTTACATCAGCACTAACCTTTTGCTCATCAAAATCAATCAAATACAATCCGGATAATGTTCTTACTCGAGACAATGCAACATATGCCATACCCTCTTTAAACACAGAACTTCCAATATTTACCAAAGCACTGTCTACACTTAAACCTTGAGATTTATGAATGGTCACTGCATATGCTAAACAAACAGGAAACTGTTTTCTACGAACATACAAATCTTTTACAAGCAAGAAACGAACAGAACAACGTGCAATCTGTTTCACCTCTTCAATCTGATCAAATGTAATCTTCAAAAATTCAATTCCATCTCTATTTGCATAACTAACAAAGTCAACAACTTTCCCCATTGCTCCATTTACTAAACCTTTCTCAACATCTAAATTACGCCGTAATATTACCCGACAGTTTACAGATATATATAAGGTCTTTTCGAAACCAGCAGTCTTAGATATTGATTTTTCCAAAGAGTCTAATTTTAACTGTAATTTCTTTGACAGAAGAATAGTTACTCCTTCATGTTCTATTTTATCAGTGGCTTCCATTTTCATTATCGGTTCATTCTCCAGTTTCAAGAGTTCTTCATTGAATGTAGAGCATTCTTTCAGTGTTGGCATAAGGCAAATTATAGATTTCTTTTCTGCAATTTTTCGGTAGATTGTTTCAGGTGCAATATTTTCTTTTGGAAACAAGTTTCTTAGTAGCCGACTTTCTAAAGCATTTTTTCCATCCTTTGTTTAGACACCAATTCTAATATTTTGAAGAATGTTTCCATAATCTTCATCATTTGCTTGTCGCATGTTCTTAATAAGTTCTTTATATTCAAAATAAGTCCAAATGTTCACATTTCCAGTACTTCCCAATGATTGTTTAGTGTCTTCATGAAGAAGGGTCTTAAAAACTGGTTGGCCTTTCACATGTGTGAGTTGTAGTAGATCAGCAAATACAATTACATGTTTTCCTCCAAATAAAACATCGTAATTTGTTTTTAAAATCTGCTGCATCCTCAAATGTACAAACGCAAGCATTAAGTTTGAGACCATGCTTACCTCATCAATTATCAAAAGTTTCATTTTCTTCAGTACTCTTGAAATTTCGAAACAAGCGTCTCCAGATAGCTTGTGATATTCCAACTTATTTTCATGTTCTACTGGTAACATAAGTAGACGATGTAATGTAATCCCTTTAATGTTGTGCTGCTAACCCAGTTGGAGCAGTTACAACACAAGACAAATGTGAATCCGTTGTTTTCTGTAGATAACTTGACAAACATTTAATCAAGAAACTTTTCCCCATTCCAGCTTGTCCACTGATGTACATAAGAATAGGTCTAAATGATGTACATTGGCAATCATTCTTTTCATGCAGTAATCCATGTTCTATCTGTTGTGTAACTTGGTGATATATTTCTTTCTGTTCAGTATTCAGATGTTCTTCATAGTTTTTCAAATCAATATTCTCCTGTTGTGCTTGTTGCATCACCGTTTCCACTTCACTCATTGCTATTGCCACTTCATTTTCAAGTATGGCTTCTCCTAGTGGATCTTGACTTTGTGCAGTAGAACTCTGACTATCTTGAGAACTATCTCTAGCTATTTCAGCTGTAATAGTATTTTCTTGATTAATCTCTTCGTTCAACATTTGGAGATA
Organism: Calotriton arnoldi; assembly: GCA_963921515.1. Taxonomy (NCBI): domain Eukaryota; kingdom Metazoa; phylum Chordata; class Amphibia; order Caudata; family Salamandridae; genus Calotriton; species Calotriton arnoldi. Next base: position 626,619 of record CAWUFW010006858.1, read on the forward strand.
ATTTGGAAAAATGGTACATTCAATGCTATCTTTACATGCATTGAAAGAATCTTCATAGCAGTCAAAATCTCCAAGTAATTCCTTTTCAGTCCGCCAAGGTTTGAAGAGTTGCAGAAGAGCTAAATAGAAAAACTCCCTTTTATCTGGAGTATCGCAACTTAGTTTCCTGTGATTAATCAGATTTCCTTTGGCATGCTTTACCAAACATCCTTCAGATCCAATTACAGCATATTTTCCTTCATTTATATTTTCCGTAACATTTTTTAAAACTATAATGTTGCAGTATTTCATATAGACATATCTTTTCCAGGTGTGGACTTCTATTTGGATAGTACGTATCCAACATATTTGTTTCAAGAATATCTGTACTTTCTGGATCATTCAATGCTAAGTATTCAATTTCTTGTACAGATTTCAAAACTCGATTTCTTGTCGCAGCAAGACCTAAACTTATCCAGATGATTCCTCTTGACTTTGAATATAAACTTGCAGATGTCAATCGATCCGAATATTCGTAGGATCCAATTTCTCGATGTGAAAGCATCTTCAAGCTGAAGCTGTACAATTTTTAGCTAAGTGTCTTCTCCTGTGAAATTTCCTCCTACATTTCTTTCAATTCTGTCTTCTCAGATTTGGTAATATATGACGTGACATAGCGAGCGACAACAATTGAGTTATCTGCAACATACTGTATGTCCATATTTGCATTCCACATCGTCAAAATCACTGGATTGTAATCATTAATATACCTTGATTCTTCTGTTCTTTTTATATTATAAGTATTTTTTGCTGATTTTCGAGTGATAGTATGCCTCACTGCTGACATAAACCTGTTCACTCTTCCTTTGGAATTTACTGGACGTGGAAATCCATATCGATATTTTGTGTAAAATGTTTCCTTTCACTTGTATTTCCGTCGACAATATTTTCCACATCGATATTTTTGAAACCATAAAACTTGCTGTCTCAAGTTGTTTCCTGCTTTTTCTTTTGGTATGGTGCAGGTAACATGTTGTTCAATAAAAGACAAAACAGTCTCATCAGTGTCAGTTCCAAATTTAGGTGCATTCTTGATCCATAACAGCATATGAATATGAGGTGCACCTCTAGCTTGGTATTCCTTTCTCCAAAAGAAATCAATAACTTCGCCAATAGGTGGATTCTTTTATTACAGATGAAAGACATCATAGCTTCAAACCTATGATTAAAATATCTGCAGACATTTACAGGATCCAGGGAACAGAGTTCTCCAGCTGTCTTCAATTCAATATTTTCTATGTTTGAATTTGCTTGTCGTAGAAAATCAAGTAAATCATCCCATGCGTACTCAGCACAGCTAAGGGGCCGATTCCGATTCGGGCCTGAAATCTCTCCGACCGAGCCGGACCTGGAGAGATTTCCGACCGGATCGAACCCGTGCAGCCCGACCGAACGAGTACGATGCGTCCGTATGCTATCGTACTCGAGTCGGTCGGACTCCCATTGAAGTCAATGGGAGCCGGTCGTGAAATGCGTACGCGGGCTCCCATTGACTCAATGGGTGCGAGGCGAACAAGGGCGCCCCCTACAGCGTGTACGCGGCGAAGCGACTCGCGCCGTACACGCACAGGTAGGGGGGACCCATGGGTCCCCCCTGTGTGCGACTCGCGTGGCTACGCATACAGGGGGTCCGACACGGACCCCCGAAGTACGGCTCCGACTGCTCTTTCGAGCCGGGCGGCGCGTGTCGGTCGGACTGCTCGCGGCGTGCATCGTACTTACCCGGCCGGGGAACGTCTCCATTGCGCGGTGCGAGTCGTGTCCGAGCGAGTCGGTCGGTGCGGTTCGACCCGGGAACGTGTCGGTCGGAGTGGTTGGGACGCCCGAACGAGTCGGTCGGCGATTTCGCATCGTACTCGCTCGTCCGGACGCACGTACGAATCGGTCGGGAAATAGGGCTCCGAATCGGATCCGGTTAAGCCGAATCCGATTCGGAGACCTACCGGCCGAGATCGGAATCGGCCCCTTAGTGTAACAACCACGTAGGGGTTTCTAAGTTCCTTAACATACATTTCAGTTCCCCATGACGTCGATACCAATATTCATTAGTGCCACGTTGACATGCCATCAAATTAATTAACTGTGATTCTAAATGTTCGTCTCTTTCTTCAACTTTGTCCATGAATTCCTTTGCAGAAACATGTGAAAGATGAGTTCCTGTTTTTAATATATGGTTGACTGCATATGAAAGTGCAGACAGGTTACTTTCAAATAAAAGATGAAACAAATATGGAATACACTGGCGAAATCTTGGTTCTTCTGAGTATAGTCGTAAAGTACGATATTCTGAAGCTGAAATCTGAACTGGTCGTTCATCATATCGTCCACCTTTTCCAGTAGGGAACAGCTGTGGAAAACAACGAGCTTCCAAACTTTTTTCCCATACACTCATGGGAGTTCCTTTTGCTTTTTTCATCTGGAACAATTCAATAGTATCTCCTATCAGTTCTTTTGAATGTAGAGGGTGTATAGTATAATGTTCATAAATTTCTTCTTTTCTGGAGTTCTCCACTTTTTCTATTTGTCCAATTGAAATGTCTGTTTCATCTTCTAAACTCATTTCTTGTTCTTCTACATGTACAGTTTAATAGTAAATATTGTTTTGCACCAGATATAATGTAGCCTTTTGGACTTTCGTGACATCTACAAACTCTTGCCATATTTTCCTACTCTTTGTAGGTACACCATTAACAAGAATGACTACAGGTTCAGTAACCTCTCTTTCTACACCAACAGTTTCAACATTTTTCTTAAAATCTAAAGGTAAATACACAACTCTTCCTTTTAAACCTCTTTGTAGATCTGTTGGAGGCAGCTTACCTGTTTTAGGCTCCATACGAATTATAGCCTGAAATGGGTGCACAGATTGAATAAGGATGGACTCATATGTATTTAAATCTTTCAGTTCTGGAGGTATAGCTACTAATTCTAGGTCATTATGGACAGCTCTAGCTGGCATTTTGTTCTCTTCTAATTTATTGTAACAATATTTACAAATACATTGTACAGTACCTAACTCAAAACGAACTTCCACAAAGAAATAAGCAGCAAATTCCCTCCATTTATCATTATTTTCCTTTTCACTTTTTAAAAACACATCAACATTCCTAGTTTGAATTTTATAGTGAGTACGTCGACAACAAATACAAATATAGTTGGGATTTTCACCAGAAACTACTTTAAACTTTGTTATTTCTTTTTCAAACTTCACATCAGTAGTATCTTCCATCTCTTCTTCAACACCTATACTTATCAAACTCTCACTTTCTCTACACTCCTCTTGACCAGCAAAGAAACATAACTCTATATCATCACAAACTTTTTACATCCAACACTGAACCATGCAAAAGAGCTGTGTTAATTTCATTTAGACATAATGCAGGACTTTTCACATAGTATAATCTTCTTACTAACTTCCGCATTTCGGAATGATGTACTGCTAACATTCTTAAATGATGAAAATGACTTTGACACACTTTCCTAGAAAGACAAGCCAGAGAATGACCTTGCAGCCCTGTATTTTTGCTCACTTTGCAAGGATCCAGCCCTTGTAATATCTTAATCTTCTGTTTCACAGTTTTTCTTCCGTATTCTCTTAAGAAATGTAGTAAGATATCAATAGATTCTTGATGTATACTACAAATACTACTACAATCCCATGTAAACACTGGAGCCTGGGTACGTCTCCCTTGAACTTCCTCAGCTATTACTTCTTCCACATTTCTAGGAACCATCTTTTCTTTTTCAATTGGACAACCATTTTTCAGTTCGTAACAACGACCACAGGTATCAACTGCATGAACTAATGTATTTTGTTGAAAATAGCTTTCTTCATTAAAAAAGTTCCGTACTAGAAGTATGCTTCCATTCCCCAGAAAATATTTTACAAAAGTTAGTTTTATTTATAATAATTTTTCTTTTACATTTCTCCTTCATAGACTGCATTATTGTATTTAAAGTTTTCAATCTTTTTAAAATTAAGATAAACAATTTTCTTTTCAATTCAAATGCTTTTTCAATGACACTTAGAATCTCCTTTTTTTGCTTGTAAAATGCTGATCTCCTTTTATATTTTTTACATTTTTTTAGTAAATTTTGGAGTACTCTACTTTTATACAATCTTTTCGAATTTCTAAAAATTGTTTCTTCCTGCTTCCAACATACTTCTTTTTCTGAGAATCCAATTTTGCACTTTTTTGTACGTTTTTCTTTTCCTTTCGTTTCACTGTACTTGTTCTATCTCTCTCTTCTTTATTTTCAGAATTTGAAATACTCTTTAAAAGTTTAAAAAAAAATCTTTACTTCTCTACCAGAAGGCTTTTTCTTTAAGGTTCCATATTGTACTTGATCTAATTGCTCTTTTGCTATTTTCTTTACAAAGGCCTCTTTTCTTCGTTCTCTTTTTCTTTGCTGTTTTCTTGTCATTGTAACTCGGTCTTAATAATTATGCAAAATATCTGTAAAAAAAGAAAAGTTTTGAAAACAATTTAATATAATTAAAAGAATTATATAAAAATATTCACATATATAACTATAAAAATACATACAAAGATACTACATCAATGATTAGAGCAGTGGAACAGTGCTACCTGCATAATTGGAAGAGTGTATGAGTAGTGTGTAAGATATTAGAGCACAGCATTAGTAGTACACATGTGATTGTGGAACTGCATGGTTAGTACCTGTATCATTGCATGAGTATATGGCTACTGACTAAAAGATTACAATACTGCAAGGAAAGTGCCTGAGTGCATTTATAAGTGCTTGGATATTGGCGGAGTGATTGGATAAGTAGATAGTGCTGGATGGGTGATTGGAGAAGTGCATGGGGACTGACAGAAGGATTCCTAGACTGCATGGGTACTACCTGGGTAATTAGAGGAGTGAATCAATAAGATGTAGCTGGTTAGAGGTCTGCATGGATAGTGCACGGAGTATTGTAGCAGTGCTTGTGTTAGTGTCTGGGCCATTGTATGAGTACGTGACTAGTAACTGGATGATTACAGTGCAGCAAAGACAGTGCATGGTGAATTTATAAGTGTTTAGGTATTGGCGGACTGATTGGATAACTAGATAGTGCTAGATGGGTGATTGGAGAAGTGCATGGGGACTGACAGGGGGATTCCTAGACTGCATGGGTACTACCTGGGTAATTAGAGGAGTGAATCAATAGTATGTAGCTGGTTAGAGGTCTGCATGGATAGTGCACAGAGTATTGTAGCAGTGCTTGTGTTAGTGTCTGGGCCATTGCAAGAGTATGTGACTAGTAAATGGATGATTACAGTGCTGCAAAGAGAGTGCATGGTGAATTTATAAGTGCTTCGGTATTGGTAGAGTGATTGGATAAGTAGATAGTGCCCGATGGGTGATTGGAGAAGTGCATGGTGACTGACAGGGGGATTCCTAGACTGCATGGGTACTACCTGGGTAATTAGAGGAGTGAATCAATAGTATGTAGCTGGTTAGAGGTCTGCATGGATAGTGCACAGAGTATTGTAGCAGTGCTTGTGTTAGTACCTAGGCCATTGTATAAGTACATGACTAGTAACTGGAATGATTACAGTCCTGCAAAGAGAGTGCATGGTGAATTTATAAGTGCTTAGGTATTGGCAGAGTGATTGGATAAGTAGATAGTGCTCGATGGGTGATTGGAGAAGTGCATGGGGACTGACAGGGGGATTCCTAGACTGCATGGGTACTACCTGGGTAATTAGAGGAGTGAATCAATAGTATGTAGCCGGTTAGAGGTCTGCATGGATAGTGTACAGAGTATTGTAGCAGTGTTTGTGTTAGTGTCTGGGCCATTGCATGAGTATGTGACTAGTAACTGGATGATTATAGTGCTGCAAAGAGAGTACATGGTGAATTTATAAGTGCTTTGGTATTGGTGGAGTAATTGGATAAGTAGATAGTGCTGGATGGGTGATTGGAGAAGTGCATGGGGACTGACAGGGGGATTCCTAGACTGCATGGGTACTACCTGGGTAATTAGAGGAGTGAATCAATAGTATGTAGCTGGTTAGAGGTCTGCATGGAAAGTGCACAAAGTATTGTAGCAGTGCTTGTGTTAGTGTCTGGGCCATTGCATGAGTACGTGAATAGTAACTGGATGATTACAGTACTCCAAAAAGAGTGCATGGTGAATTTATAAGTACTTCGGTATTGGTAGAGTGATTGCATAAGTAGATAGTGCCCGATGCGTGATTGGGGAAGTGCATGGGGACTGACAGGGGGATTCCTAGACTGCATGGGTACTACCTGGGTAATTACAAGAGTGACTCAGTAGTATGTAGCTGTTTAGAGGTCTGCATGGATAGTGCACAGAGTATTGTAGCTATGCTTGTGTTAGTACCAAGGCCATTGCATAAGTACATGACTAGTAACTGGAATGATTACAGTGCTGCAAAGAGAGTGCATAGTGAATTTATAAGTGCTTAGGTATTGGCGGAGTGATTGGATAAGTAGATAGTGCAGGATGGGTGATTGGAGAAGTGCATGGGACTGACAGAGAGATTGCTGGACTTCATAGGTACTACCTGGGTAATTGGAGAAGTGAATCAGTAGTATGTAGTTGGTTAGAGGTCTGCATGGATAGTGTACAGAGGATTTGTAGCAGTGCATATGTTAGTGCCTGGACCATTGCATGAGTACGTGTGTAGTGACTGAATGATTACATTGCTGCAAAGAGACTGGATGCTGAATTTATAAGTGCTTGAGTATTGGTGGACTGGTTGGATAAGTGTATGGTGCTGGATGGGTGATTGGAGAAGTGTATGAGTACTGACAGGGCGATGGCTGCACTGCAAGGATAGTGCTTATGGGATTGAACCAGTGCATGAATCTCTGCTGCTACTTTACCATTTTACAACTACTTTTAATGTTACACCTGGCCAAATACAAAGCAGGAACCATTCACATTTCTCTGCTATAAGTCACCATATTCCTGAAAACATGAATGGATATCTCTCTACCACAACACTATGAACACCTCATAAATACACAGAACAAACTTCAATTTTAAACCAAACACCAATAATGATGTGGCATATTTCAACTGTACCTCTCTAGACACTCATAAAAACTAGTCTCATCAGAAATACCTTAACTCAACATATGCAAGTACAGACATACTTCACACACAAGTCCATGCACATTTTAAAACTTGACAGACTGCACTTCTATTTTAAAATGTATGATTACTGCCTGGGTCATTTTATGAGTACACACATACTGACTGGATGATTATAGTACTGCTAGGAGAGTACATGGAGAATTTATAAGTGCTTGTGTTTTGGCACAGTGATTGGATAAGTACATGGTCCTGGCTGGGTGATTGCAGAAATGCATGGGTACTGACAGGGTGATGGCTGCACTGCAAGGGTAGTCCTCAGGATATTTTAACACTGCATGAGTTAGTACCTGGGTCATTGCATGAGTATGTAGATACTGACTGCATGATTAAAGGAGTGCAAAGAAAGTGCATGGTAAATTTATAACTGCTTGTGTATTGGCGGAGTGATTAAATAAGTACATAGTGCTGGATGGGTCATTGTAAGAGTGCATGGGCAGTGACAGGGAGATTCCTGGACTGCATAGGTACTACCTGGGTAATTGGAGAACTGAATCAGTACTATGTAGGTGGTTAGACGTCTGCATGGATAGTGCACAGAGAATTTGTAGCAGTGCATATGTTAGTGCCTGGACCATTGCATGAGTACGTGTGTAGTGACTGAATGATTACAGTGCTGCAAAGAGACTGGATGGTGAATTTATAAATGCTGGAGTATTGGCTGTCTGATTGGATAAGTGTATGGTGCTGGATGGGTGATTGGAGGAGTGTATGAGTACTGACAGGGCGATGGCTGCACTGCAAGGATAGTGCTTATGGGATTGAAGCAGTGCATGAATCTCTTCTGCTACTTTACCATTTTATAACTATTTTTAATGTTACACCTAGCCAAATACAAAGCAGGAACCATTCACATTTCTCTGCTATAAGTCTCACCATATTCCTGAAAACATGAATGGATATATCTCTACCACAACACTATGAACACCTCATAAATACACAGAACAAACTTAAATTTTAAACCAAACACCAAAAATTATGTGGCATATTTCAACTGTACCTCTCTAGAGACTTATAAAAACTAGTCTCATCAGAAATACCTTAACTCAACATATGCAAGTGCAGACATACTTCACACACAAGTCCAAGCACATTTTAAAACTTGACAGACTGCACTTCTATTTTGAAATGTATGGTTCCTGCCTGGGTCATTTTATGAGTACACACATACTGACTGGATGATTATAGTACTGATAGGAGAGTACATGGTGAATTTATAAGTGCTTGTGTTTTGGCAGAGTGATTGGATAAGTACATGGTCCTGGCTGGGTGATGGCAGAAGTGCATGGGTACTGACAGGGTGATGGCTGCACTGCTAGGGTAGTCCTCAGGAGATTTTAACACTGCATGAGTTAGTACCTGGGTCATTGCATGAGTATGTGGATACTGACTGCATGATTAAAGGAGTGCAAAGAGAGTGCATGGTAAGTTTATAACTGCTTGTGTATTGGCGGAGTGATTACATAAGTACATAGTGCTGGATGCGTCATTGTAAGAGTGCATGGGCAGTGACAGGGAGATTCCTGGACTGCATAGGTACTACCTGGGTAATTGGAGAAGTGAATCAGTACTATGTAGGTGGTTAGAAGTCTGCATGGATAGTGCACAGAGAATTTGTAGCAGTGCATATGTTAATGCCTGGACCATTGCATGAGTACGTGTGTACTGACTGAATGATTACAGTGCTGCAAAGAGACTGGATGGTGAATTTATAAATGCTTGAGTATTGGCGGACTGATTGGATAAGTGTATGGTGCTGGATGGGTGATTGGAGGAGTGTATGAGTACTGACAGGGCGATGGCTGCACTGCAAGGATAGTGCTTATGGGATTGAAGCAGTGCATGAATCTCTGCTGCTACTTTACCATTTTACAACTACTTTTAATGTTACACCTAGCCAAATACAAAGCAGGAACCATTCACATTTTTCTGCTATTAGTCTCATCATATTCCTGAAAACATGAATGGATATCTCTCTACCACAACTTTATGTACACCTCATAAATTCACAGAACAAACTTAAATTTTAAACCAAACACCAATAATGATGTGGCATATTTCAACTGTACCTCTCTAGAGACTTATAAAAACTAGTCTCATCACTAATACCTTAACTTAACATATGCACTTCCAATTTGAAAGCAACACCTAAAATTATGCGGTATACTACAAATGTACATATCCACACACTGAAACAAACTACCATAAACACCAATCCCTATTCCAAAATACACATAATACTATACAGAATCTATATTAAACAACATTTAAATACATTGCAACAAATTGCAATAAACATTTCTACATTTCAAAATATATCTCAAACTTCAAATTTCATGATTTATATTTTATCTTTAAAAACAAAAGCACAACATAGTACACCTAACAAATTTATAACTTACCTTTCAAATTGATTTGTAGATTATGGAGTATCAGAATCTCAGAACAGATTTTCTTATGCACACAATCAATATAATGCACTGCTCTTAGCAAAACCAGTAATGGCAAAGTTTCCCTCTCTTTCTCTACACATATAGATGTAAATTACAAATCACATTGCTTCCCAGATTATTTCAAAATTCTAGAACACATTTCTATTGGTTACACATATCAACCCTTGCCAACTGACTTCTTACTGAACCCAAAATGCTTCTGGAATTTTCTGGAGTCGCGCCTGCACCGTGCACCGTAAGCGATGGCACCGAGGATCCATACGGGAGTTCAAAAATATATTACAAATCATTTTACAACTTTTTTTTAATAATACACTACTTCTAAAGATAGCACTGATTTGGGAAATCTCACTGTATTAACATATTACTTTAATATTTATAACAAATTCACATTTTAATGCCACAGTTAACTTTGAAACCTACCCCATTCTCCTTAATGCCTGTTTCCATAACAACAGTTCATGGAACACTCAACTGAACTCACAGGTCACAAGTTCAGCACACAATGTTGCAAATACAAACAGCAAGTGTGTTTGACTTTCCAAAATATGAGCTTATCCTATCTAATGTACCTTTCAAACATTTTTTACTAACCAATAAGAAACATGCTTTTTAAATACAGAATCATGCACCCTATTTTTGACTATATAATGTTCTTAAACAGCCAATCATTTCTCTTCTTTTTTAAAAACTGCATCTTGTCCATCATTTTAGATACCTCTCATTCTACCAACTGCCTACTTCACCTACAGACATCTTTTCAGTGCATCCAGACTTCCCTTCAAGATGCTTAGAGTGTGGATTGTGGGACACAGCTATGTTTTCTGGTGCAAAAGGTATGCTGAACACAGAGGTATTGACAAAAAGACAAGCTTTGCAAAATGTGGACATTAAATGGATTGGACAAAGAGGATTAAAGTGGCACCAATTGATGCCTTTGGTTAAAACCTTTTTACATCTCCAACCCCCTGACCTCATGATTGTCCACTGTGGAGGCAATGGCCTAGGCACATTGACTGGGGTAGGGCTGGAGATGCTAATGAAGGACACCTTTGCAGAATTGATGTTGCTTTTCCCCCAAACTGTCTTGTTGTATTCCTCTTAGGGTGTCCATAACGGGCTTTCCAATATCATGTCCTTATATAGGCACAATTCGCCCTGCCCTTATATAGGCATAGAATCCCAGGCCTTATTTAGGCATTAAACCGTGCACTCCAAATACAGGCATGGTCTCTGACATCCGTCCACCCTAACGTCACAACGAGTTCATGAAGAACAGACCCTTAGGCTGCGGGAGTTTCCCTAGCCCAGGACTATTGATTTCTTCAAGGCCTCATCTATTATGCATGAACCATTATTCCTTAGGGGTTCATCCATGACGTCTTTCGCTGTCCAATTCACGTCAATGCTAACATTCCTAAGGTACTCTCAGGTATAAGTATACCTTCCCTATCCCCTGTAAATCAGAGGGGACCTCGACTTCAGAGGAGCCCGTATCCCGGCCTGACGCACTGAGAAGACGCTGTCATCCCTGCACGCAGAGAGTCCCGCTTCCAGTGATCTGACTTCCCTTGTGGGGTGTTGGAGTTCGAGTCTGGCAAAGAGATTCCAACCTCTCTCTCATTCTTCAGTTATGGAGCTGATAAGAACCTAGAGGGACTCTTGGCATACTAGGCATACTAGACTTAACATACTCTTAGTATACCATAGTAAGGAATACTTCACCTACTTCATACCTCGTCCTACACCTAGGTTAGGTTAGGTACATTGGGGTAGAACTAGCTTAGCACCGCATCGTATGAGTACTCGCATTTTTAGTCTGTGTTATTTATGTAACAGCATTTGTACTAAAAGATAATGCTATCGCAGTATTATTTATTTCTACTGCTCACCCTGTACATTATTTATCTCGCATACTGTCTTGTGATCGTAACAGCACATTATACTTACACCAGAAACAAGACTGTTCAATAAATCTTTTATTGAAAATGCCCGTCTCTTATTTCTGTGTAACTCTGAGGAAAACTAAGCATGCACGATTGAGCTGAGTGAAATAGTTATCTAGTGTTTCCACGACTCTGGGACACGTTCTGATTCTAAAAGGGAAACATATTGGTCATGTTTTGCGGCTGCCAGAAACTACTCCCTTCTTGTTGTCAAGGAGTTTCTAGTGGCCTCTGAGCTAGCTGGCACAAGTAATTAAGTTTAATATACTCGCTAGGGACATACTGACCTTAGTCCTATGTCAAACCTAGAGGATATATTATTCCAATGCGCAGAGCCTATTAGGGAAATAGGAGCTACACTACATGGCGCCCAACGGTTTGGTAAGGTGGTAATTCAACGTTAGATACTGAGTAACTCAGCCGTGCTATTTTCTCTCAAAGACCCCTACCCATATAGTCCAAAAGACGTCTGGAGTGGGCAGGGTTTAGTATCCACCAAGGCAACATAGGGAAGTACCCTATATATTAGCTGTTTGGTTTGCTCAACGTTGAAGGATACAGTGTTCCAAAATATTGTGCACCTTATCTTTGTTTCCTTGAAACTTGTTCTACATTTTTCAAAAAACAAAATGCCTGACGGAGACAATAACACCGAAAATGGTGGAGCTGCGGCTGATCAAGCCCAAGCAGCAGTTTTTAACCTTACAGGTTTAAATGAAACTGAGGAGGGTGTTGTACACATCCCTCAAAACTTAAGAAGAGCCATAACTCTAAAACTTATAAAACATGGCCTATCGCCAAGAGGAGGTAGAGCAGTTTTCGTGATAGAGGCACATGAATCCTTTCAGACAGAGGTATTCTATTCATGGGTACTACTTCCTGAATGCAATCCAACATCACAAATATTTCACTTCTACAAAGAAGATGATCTACCAGAGGAATACAGTCCTTTCGAGGATATAGAAATTCCATTAACATACCAAGAGCATCAGCTCTGGTTTAAAGGCGCCCTAAAACATCACAAAAACATTACCAGGCTCGGTCCACTAGGTAGACCAGGAGCAACATGGCCGATTTTAGCCGGCTACACACCTCATCCTGACATTGAAGAAATGTCAGATGAGGAGTTACGTACTCAACTCACAAAGTTAATAAAAATTTACAGACAATTGGTCCAATATGTCATGCGGACTTTTACAGTCCGACCACCATTGACATATCCAAATCCAACTCCCCAACAGGGAATACACTAAAAATTACACCACAGACTCTCAACTCAGTCATGGGTAAAATGCCCACAAAACGTGAGCAAATTCCGTTTTGGATAGCTCAAAAATTACTCAAATCGAAGCAGTATTTCCAAATACTAGCCCGCATGAGAAACACAGAATCCTAACAATCAGTTTACCAATGGGGATCACACCACAACTGGAAGACTGCACCACTTGGGGCTCAGTCTTTGCTGCCATCTACACTAAAACACATGGCATTCCGTCAATTGTGGTAATACCTGATGTCCTCAAACAAATTCAAAATGAATACAGGGCAGAGCCTGCAGCAGCAGTTGCGATCCGCCAAAAATTGAGGGAATTCGATGTTACAGAACATCAAACTGAGCTACCCAGAATTATAGAACAATCTTATGCAGAATTAGGCAGAGATACTTTGGGTGGAAGACCAGTGAAGCCGAAACTATCTGAAAGTCCTGAGAAGGACTCAATAAAACTAACCCTGGGCAAAGCACTACGCTACGCTCGCGTAGTTTGCGAAGTTTGCGCTACTTCGCACAACGCGAATTGCACGTAGCACAGTGCAAACACGCGTAGCGTAGTGCAGCGGTCATTTTTTGCTTGCTCGCGGTCCTCAACGTCAAGTTGGCGACCGCGAGCAAGCAAAATGACATCCCGGCGAGATTCTCAACGCGGGGAGGTCAGGTTTCTCATTGCGAGTGGTCGCGTATGCTCGCGACCGCTCGCGATGAGAAACTACCAGTCCGCGTTGAGAAAGCTGCTGCTCGAGTAAAAATCTACTCGAGCGGCAGTAAAAGACAGCTCGCACTGTGCAAGATGCCGTTTTCAATGATTGCACAGTGCGGACAAGCATCCGGCACTGTGCAATCATTGCGAACAGTGCACTACGCAGTTCGCGTAGTGCTACGCGTAGCTCGCGTAGTGCGAACTGCACTTTGCGTAGCTTCGCGTAGCGCTACTTCGCGAACTACACCCAGGCTTAAATAAAACAAACTCCTACATCTTCTAAAAAGAAGTGGGAGTCTACTAAACAAAAATCAAACGAGAAACGTTCTCAATCCCGAGGTAGGTCTCCTCAAAAGGAGCCCTCTGAAAGGAGGTATAACCTCAGGAATAGGGATAATTTGAGAAAACCTGACAGGTATCATGATACTGATACACGTTCCTCTCGTCCCTTTCAGATCTCACCACAGACTTCGGAAAGAAGAGGACGAACGGAACACAGAGAAGAACGCGTGACATCGAAAGACGACAAACACGTTCCAAAAACTAAAGCAAAACCTCAATTCTCCAAAAGAAAGTAGCAGGTCTAAAGATTAGACATGCCGAGAATACTGAGAACACAACTCAAGAACGGAGAATGGGCTCAGACCATGCTGGACAGTGCAGCAGAAGTCACAATAGTTCGCCAGAACCTGAGGGAACTTTTGGAGATAGTGGACTTGAATGAATACATTAAAGTAGAGACTGTAGACACCAGGGTTAGTACTCCACAAAGGTTATTTGAAATAACACTCCGGATGGAGGGAGACAAACCTAGACAGGTGAAAGCACTTTTTGGGAAAGACTATCAAAGGGCTATGACATACTTCTAGCAGAAAAAGACTGGCCACCACAATTTGTCAGGGAGTGCCCACATGGCGAGGACATTATTATGCCTGCCTTCTCCAACCATATGCCAATAAATCTAAAATATACATATGCCAGGAAATGGGCAGTAGCCCAGGCCCCAGCATTATATAAAAATCATGTAGGATGGGATGAGGACTCACCTCAACATAAAATACATCTGAAACATGAACCTACTGCACAAAGGCAGTACCCTATAAAGCAAGAAGCTAAAAAAACAGGTCAGGGAGATCTTAGATCAACTTGAATACCAAGGGGTGATTGAAACATGCACATCCTCAATGAACAATCCTTTGTTTCCTGTCTCCAAACCAGACAAAACATATCGTCTAGTTTTGGACTACAGACACCTAAACACTTGTTCTAAAACTTTTGCAGTGCAAAATGCACATAGCACAGCATTAATGAATAACATTGTGCGTAAAAAATATAAAACAACATTAGACATCTCAAATGGTTTCTTTTGTCAAAACATAGCACCTGAAAGCAGGTACTTAACAGCATTCTCCATAATGGGGACCCAGCGTCACTTTTGTCGACTCCCACAAGGGTTCAAGAATAGCCCAGGTTTATTCTCAGCGAGGGTAATGGAGTTACTACAAATTTATGACAATGAGGCATTGTCCTATGTCGATGACATTTATCTGACAGACGATGACCTGGAAAAACACTTGAACAGGGTGAGCACCATTATACTGGGATTCGCCTCTGAGGGTTACAAATTCAACTTTAAGAAGTCCAGAATTGCCCATCTCAATGTCCTATTTCTAGGATATGAGCTTTCAAGTGAAGGCAAGAGCTTGGCAGCTAACTTTTTAGAAAAGTGTGCGCTGCTCCAACCTCCAAAAACGCTAAAAACTTACAATCCATCCTGGGTTTCTTAAATTTTGTAAGAACATACATTCTAAACTACGCAGAAAGGGTTAAACCTCTCTACGCATTAATCAAACCTGATTTTTCGATCAGAAACTGGACACAAGAACACACAGAAATCTTGCGTTCACTACAAGCTAACATGAACGCAATTTGGTGATCCGAATAATTTCGGGTCAATGCGGATTCACCTACTTAACTTTCAATGAGGGTGAAAAAATACCAATAGCGTATAAATCACACTTGTACACACAAGCGGAAATGCGCTTCAGTTCTACTGAAAAAATTCTAACAGCAGTTCAAACCGCTGTAGCAAAAGAAAGAGCCTTAGCCCAAGGGAAACACATTATTGTCGTAACCCCAGTACCTGCTTTAGAAGCGGTTACAAAAGCAAGCATTCCAAATGCTAAAGCATTGCATCCAAGATGGATACAATGGGTTAATTCTCTTGCTGCAACAGATGTTGAATATGTTTTTGATCCAGATTTAAAAACACAAGCATTCCTGCAGTGTGAACATGAATGTCCCCTGCCTACTGAAATTCTGCCTCTCGATCAGTACGAATTCATAATTTACACTGACGGATCTGCACAACCCGCAATAGGGGGTAAGCAAGCTTACAGTGCAGCGTGTGCTATCGTTAAAGATCGCATGCGAAATGGCATCTTCAGACCTATGGTCACAAAAACGCAGTCTCTAGGAGATTGTACAGCTCAGCGAGCTGAACTACAAGCATTCAAACTGGCACTTGAAAGTACAGATCGAGAATTCCCCACACTAATCGTGTGTGATCCCTTTTACTGTGTGCAGTCGTATAATGAATATATACAAAACTGGCTTGAAAATGGTTTCAGGGATGCGAAAGGTGGCACAATAAAGCATAAAATGCTTTGGGAACAAGTAGTTCAGTTGAAAAACGAACTACCAAAGGCTCACGTGATCCACACACTGAGTCATCAACATGATGGCGTTCACGTTGCAGGGAATTCATTGGCTGACGAAGCCGCAAAGGGGGCTGTGCACACGGCTTCCGTAGCTGCGATCACTCGTTCAAAAACAAAAATAGACGGTGAGATAATGTTGGCTGTCAATGCTTCAAGCAAAGGCAGCAGTGCAGCGTTACCCAAAAAGTTTCCACTCAAGTACTCTTATGTAATTGATGCGAACAACGTTCCATTTGCTCGAATCCCTGGAGTGGGGGATAGGGTAATTCCAAACTTGGAACGTAGAGCAGCCTTGATTTATGAAACACATTTGGGGGAAGGTCTGTCACATCAAGGGATCTCTAAAACAATTTTGACGTTAAAAGAGATGTACTGGTGGCCTGGAATGAATACAGAAATTCACATATTCATCAACAACTGCTTAGACTGTAAATTACAGCGAAAGAGCCATCAGACACCATGCTGCGAATGCGGCAACCAAGTGCAGACACCATTGTTAGACAGCATTAGACTTTCTACGCACCTGCGTCCTACTGGACAAAGGCATTCCCACAAATACTGAATCTAGGTTCCTATGGTTATGGCCTCAGCGCTCAGCTGACGCTCGAACTGTTATAAAAGATTTGCGAGTCTTTATCGGCATATACGCAATAGGCACGCTACATTCTGACCAGGGTCCTGCGTTTAGCTCTCGGGCTTACAAAGACGCCATGGCCAGTCTGGGCGTTGCATTGCGGTACTCCTCTCCATTCCATCCTGAGGGAAATTCGGTTGTGGAAAGGAAAAACCGGGACATAAAGCAGTCTATAACAGCTAGAGTATTAGGCTCGGGTGACGGGTGGGTCAAACACCTTAGTGGAGTTCAACGTGCACTAAACAACCTGCCAAGAAGTTCTCTAGGGGGGGGTCACTCCATATGACGTCCTATTTGGGACAAGAATGTGGGTACCAGACTTAGAAAACGTAGGCACAGTGGTGGAAAATAAACCCTTTGATATCAAAGATCGTTTGGCTGTTTTACAGGACTTAAACAAATTAAGAACGAAACAAAGCAAAGTGTTCCTACAGCCAACCACCACTGGGGATCAACCGGCTGTCCCAGCAAGGCCTGTCTGGATTCCAAAAGTTGGGGATCTAGTCAGAGAAAAAATTGCGGACAAGAAGGAATTTGGACCTTCTTACAGACAACCAGTACCTGTCCTAGCAGTTCAAGGAACAAGAACAGTACTACTGCCGCCCCTTGCTGGAAGAAAGGAGAAAAGATTTGTGTCCATCGACCTCATCAAACCACAGTATGTGGCCAATACTAAATAGTAGGCCTCGTGGACTCCGACCTAGTAGCAAACGCACTCCTCTCGCTACTATCCAAGAGGTTCATACTGATAGACTGATAACAATCGAGACTTCAGCTGAAACAGATGAAGGACTAAGCAACAATGCTATGGAAATCATCCCTCTTGAAGAACAAGTAACAGTTCATCCAAATACACCTGTCTACACCAATGTGGCACGTGATGAACTGGTTCCAGTGATTTCTACAAATCCTGATACAATTCCAACAATTGATAGAACTGCTTCTGGCTATTTCATAAACTTTGATACGTTCTCAGAAGATCCAAGTGAACCTGAAACGACGCCAGCATCATTCAAATTCAAGCAGCAAATACAAGACTTTCTTCACTCTCTGAAAAAGACTTATTTGGTTTCTCCATGGATTATATCTGGACTTTTTGTTTTCCTGCTCTGGCTAGCTTTGGTTACAACTGTGAGCGTGCTTATTAGTGGCAGATACATCCATGCGAACACTGAAAACAAAGACGTGAACGTACTTTTGAAACCTCATAAATCTTCCCATCGTGAAGCAAGAGACTTGTCATCAGTGAACATCACAGCTGTTCCTATACACGATGGTATAGTGTGGGACAAAACAGATTTTGATATATTCGGTCCGACGGAAGAATTGAACATTCCACATTTGTTTAAAATTTCACTAAGTGATCTAATCACGTCCAGTACCTATTCTGATGATTGGGACTTTGAAACTGTGACTGACATTATGTTTGACCTAGAAAAATCTGCTGCATTTTCTAAAAATGAATATTTAGAGGGTTCATCAGACTATGAACAACTGTATTGTTATAACCACTATGGTCATCATTATTTGCATAAATCTGCATATCCAAGAAATGTGTTTATGTTTAACCAATGGGAACATTGTCCTACACCACCTAAAGGTAGTTCAAAAACATTTGCCAGTAAGTTTCCATATTTTTCAGGTTACAATACATCTGATCCAGAAATGTTTTACTATAAAAATATAAACAAGACAGGTATGAAAATTATGTTAACGAATACAAAACAGATTTTTTCTGCATTATTTAATGCCCAACTGTCTAGACAGGGTTTCGACTTTTGGAAAGACACAATTGACACAAAAACGTTGTGGGGTACTAAAGAATGGCAAGTACAGGGGATAGAAGCTTTATTTAGAGCCTGCATCATCCCTGAACAAATAATGTTTTTGAATGAAACTATCCAACAAACATCTTGTCTTGGATTAGCCAAGATCAAAGAGATGAACACACCTTCTGTACCAACTCCTGCAAAAAATAATGAAACACAGGCAGTGGTGACAGTTGACAATATACTACAACTCAACAGATCTAATACTGATTGGAAAAAATGCTTGATCTGGCCCTCAGACACGAATAACTGTCAGGAAAGATTCCTGAATAAAACTCAGGGTTTTACCATTCTTAGGCCAGACCCAAGATATGTCCAAAGACAACATCCGGGGGTAGTAACAACATACAGTGTAGGGTAATTATGCCTCGATTGGCTGCATACATCTACACTACAGGATGTGAAACAACACTTATCCTTACTTGCAAAAGACGCAGATCTTAGGGATTTCTTGCTTGGACCAAGAAAACCGCGTCAAAAACGTTTCATATATGCCGGCATTTATGCTGCTTATAATGAAGCTTGGAAGGTATCACAGATAGAGGCCGCAGAACGAATACGTGAACTTGATCGTATTAATTTAGAGAAATCACTCTCTGTGGTCGACAATGGGTTAACAACTTTGTCCTCCAGAATTTATTCACTGGACGGCATTGTATCCTCTGCTATCGACATACTAGAACAAGATTTGGCGATGTTACAACAAGGCCAATCTCAATTACGTTCTATTATGTTATTAAGCTGGACGCTGCAATCATTGCGAGCGGGCTATGTGCCTTGGCGTTTCATCAACACAACGGCTCTGTTTGCAGAATACAATCTAACTGATAAACAGATCGAAATGGCACAAAGAGGAGCAAAGTATACAGTACTGAGCATTGAAAAACTGGAAAAGCTACCATTCACAGTGGCAGAAAAACCAGCTACAGAATGGCTTATTCATGGCAAAATTACACTACCTGTGACTACTTTTCAGTTTCAGTATTGCCTCAGACAAATGCAAGCAGGCAAATATGAAAGGTTGGGTAAGGAATACATTAAGACATCTTGGGCTTTACCGTATACATATAGATGTTGGAGCGGGGATCGTGAAGTGTTTTTAAGCGGTAAAAACTGTAAACGTGCACTAAGCAGTTCACTTGTATGTCAGGACATTTCCTTGCACGGGGCTTGTAATGGTTCTGTGGCAAATTTGTCTTGCCATCAGCAGGGTACACCAGCTGCTGTGATTAATCCAATGTTCGGACAACTTTCTAATGGGAGTTACCTCATGTTGAATGATCAGAGTTGCTGTGACATGCTGCCAGGTATCCCATATCTAGTAACGGTCAACTCCAGGGTCACTTGCTGTATGCAAGTATTGTTTGCCCCAATAGACACAGTCAGGGAGTCGCCTCTATGGCCTTCGCTGAACGTCTCTTTTATAAGATTTGATACTTTAAGCAGAATGAAAGCCATGCTTTTACAACAAACAGTGCCTTTGACCTCGGCCAAAGAAACCTATGATCTGCAAATTGCAAGGACTTCGGCTGAGATACAGACTTTAATACGTACAAACTGCCATATACATTTCGTGGAAATGATAGGACGAATTTTCAACATGTCTGATACAACAGGAATTGTACATGTATTTAAGGGCATCTGCTCGGATCTGTTAGCACCTTTCCAGGCAATACTCGGAATCATCCCGAACTTTGCACATTCGGTGTTTGGTGGCATACCATTAATTCTAGCACTTGTTGCCGGAATTCTATTTCTCTTCCTGCTATTGCGCTATGGCCAGCCAATTCGCCGACATCACTCCGAGCGACATGGAGAAAGCTCTCCTTGAACGAAAGTGCAGTGAGCAAATAGTACAGCTTTTGGGCATAAATCGTCTACGGGACCTTAATACCACATGGTTCCTGTCATTCAGACCAATCTGGCAAGATTGCATCTTACCTGTTCTACGATGCCTGCTATGCGGTGTAGAATGCGTGTTGGACACCTGTCTAACATTTCCATCGGATGCGCCAACGGACGTCGATACTCTGCTGGACCAGATAACGGCCCATGCTATGTGTTGTCCCCAGCGGCTTCCTATCCTGATGACAGCATTCATTGAGATCTCACAGACGCTTCCGGCAGCTGCTGAGGTACGAGAAAGAACTACAGGCACAGAGGTAACAACGGACGCGAACATTGCGACAATTGAAAGCAATGCTTCACATCTCTGTGCGATTAACCTGCTTCACGAGGTGTTCCAACTCACACCAACTACAGTGGTTGATGTTTTGTCTATAGAAATAGATGATCTAATGTTTACACCAGACCCGTAAACTGACTCTGATTCAGCATACAGTGTTCCAGAAATACAGCAACAATTTGGCCTTCATTTTTCAAAAACTTGGAACTCTACCAAAAATTGAACTTTTTCCCATTTTTTCGAAGGAAAATGGAACTTAAATCTGCTTAAAGTAGAACTAGCCTTATAGTACAGACTTGGCGGTCCTTCCAAAGACATTTAGTCATCTTATGTGTCTAAAAAACAGTTCATTTAATTTTCCTGACATGAAATGACTTTGATTTTTTTAACAACTTATCGATCATTTTCTGTCACATGTAAATATTACTGCTTATTTCATTCCAATTGCATTTATTTTCGAACTTTATGCCTGAAATGATAAGCAATGCTTCGAATGTACAGTACCTTTTTTGCATTCTAATATGTTTTTTTTTTAAATGCCTTTTTAAATGGTTTTATGAAATATTTTAGAAATATGCGGTACTCCATTTTTATGTTTAGCATTTTAAATGTTTAGCATTTATGTATTATCGTATACACGAAAGTGGAGTGGGTGTTGTATTCCTCTTAGGGTGTCCATTACGGGCTTTCCAATATCATGTCCTTATATAGGCACAATTCGCCCTGCCCTTATATAGGCATAGAATCCCAGGCCTTATTTAGGCATTAAACCGTGCACTCCAAATACAGGCATGGTCTCTGACATCCGTCCACCCTAACGTCACAACGAGTTCATGAAGAACAGACCCTTAGGCTGCGGGAGTTTCCCTAGCCCAGGACTATTGATTTCTTCAAGGCCTCATCTATTATGCATGAACCATTATTCCTTAGGGGTTCATCCATGACGTCTTTCGCTGTCCAATTCACGTCAATGCTAACATTCCTAAGGTACTCTCAGGTATAAATATACCTTCCCTAGCCCCTGTAAATCAGAGGAGACCTCGACTTCAGAGGAGCCCATATCCCGGCTTGACGCACTGAGAAGACGCTGTCATCCCTGCACGCAGAGAGTCCCGCTTCCAGTGATCTGACTTCCCTTGCGGGGTGTTGGAGTTCGAGTCTGGCAAAGAGATTCCAACCTCTCTCATTCTTCAGGTATGGAGCTGATAAGAACCTAGAGGGACTCTTGGCATACTAGGCATACTAGACTTAACATACTCTTAGTATACCATAGTAAGGAATACTTCACCTACTTCATACCTCGTCCTACACCTAGGTTAGGTTAGGTACATTGGGGTAGAACTAGCTTAGCACCGCATCGTATGAGTACTCGCATTTTTAGTCTGTGTTATTTATGTAACAGCATTTGTACTAAAAGATAATGCTATCGCAGTATTATTTATTTCTACTGCTCACCATGTACATTATTTATCTCGCATACTGTCTTGTGATCGTAACAGCACATTATACTTACACCAGAAACAAGACTGTTCAATAAATCTTTTATTGAAAACGCACGTCTATCATTTCTGTGTAACTCTGAGGAAAACTAAGAATGCACGATTGAGCTGAGTGAAATAGTTATCTAGTGTTTCCACGACTCTGGGACCCGTTCTGATTCTAAAAGGGAGAATTTCGTGAAGATTCGTCAAACGACGCCAAAGTTATTAGGAAATCAAAAAATGCTTTTCCTATGGAAACTAGGTTCTAACTATAACTACCTACTGGTGACCGCCAGTAGGTAATATATACGAAACCTGATTCCCACTGCCGTATCCACCCTTCTGAGGTGTGAAGTGACTCCATGGGTCACTCAAGCACTGGTGCAAACCGTAAATTTGGGCCAAAGACTTTCGATATGTTGCATTGTGTTGGAAGAATCCCTCCCAGTGATGGAGAATATTGGGTATTATTGTTGTTCAACACAAATGTTTTTATTTGAATGTCTTCCTGAGTCCCTCTCTCTGCATGCATCTACTTTGGGACTTTTCAAACCGTAACGTTCACCTCTCCATTTTTTTTCAGATTCGAAAATGAAAGATACCATAATTTCACTTGGCACCTAACCTAACAAAAAATGGAATACAAAACGCATAAAAACATTCAAAGGGCAAACATTTCGTAATGAAGCAGACTTCCAACCTATGGAATAACCGATTTGTATGCATTTTGGGAATCATATGACCATCTCTTAAAAACTGATGTGGACATGGCATTTTAACTCTTAGGCCTTGATCACAATGTTGCCACAAATCCTGCTTGCCTGCAAAGTTTTGTTTTTTCCCAATGCAGGATTATAATGTATGGGCAAACAGTGGGGGCCTTACTTATGAAGGTCTTGCGCCGGCGGTGCGTCACTTCTGAAAAGTGACTTACCGGAGGCGCAAGTCCTTCATAAATAAGGCCCTGGGGGGCAGATTTACAAGCCCCTTGCAACACTTTTGCGCTGCCGTTGCAGCGTAAAAAATGCGGCAAATTTACAACATGACGCATCTAGGGAGATGCGTCACTTTGTAAAGCCCTGCGTGACATTACACCTGAGTCAGGTATAATGTATGTGGGGTAGGCGTTCCCACGCAGGAAAGCCTCGTAAAAGTGACTCAGTGAAATCTACAAGATTTCACTGCGTGACTTTTAGGACGCCACTGCGTCAAAACCATGCACCTGCTTGAAGCAGGCATAAGGAGTGATGCAGTGTATTGGGAATAGGCAGCAACACGCATTGTTGGAGTTGCGTCGTGCTTGCGACACAACTCCAGCAATGCGTGACTTTTCCGCCAACAGATGCGTCAGAATTTCTGACGCATCTGTCAATCCTTGCGCCATAGTGCGCCGTATTGTAAATAAGGCGCATCTATGGTGGCGCAAGGGTTTTTCACGCAGGCGCAGGGAAACTGACGCATCTACACAGATGCGTCAATTTCTTGTAAATCTGCCCCTGGATGTTTACTTCCATCATTTGTGGAATGTGACATATTTTGCGCGCCATGGAATGTGGAATAACATGCGCTGTTGATGCACGTAGCAGGGTACAAGTGGCCTGCCCGCTAATTTTCAGACACGGTGAACACTAGGGGACACACAATTTGCACCCAATTTTTTCCAGGTCCATCATGATTGCACCCCTTATAATTTAGCAGCACATTTTTGCTGAGGGAGCCCCTTAGCAGTTGCATGAAATTGTTTGCACGGCCATTTCATTAGATGACTTACTGATAATTCACTTAAAGCACAGGGAACATACATTGTGAACTGCACACCATTTTCAAATTGCTTATTTCCTTTTAAACGAAGAACTGCAACGAATTCCACTCTATCCATTTCTCTAGTACAGAATGAGTCATTCCTAGTACGCACAAGGTTACTCCTTTCATGCATAAGAGGCGGCGACCTAACCTTCCCGTTCAAGGCCACTCACGCTAGTTTCTCACTAATGCAAAATCGGAGGTATTGTGTGCTGGAGGACAATTACTCTGAATAGATACAATGGACATAAATGAACCCACACAATGTTGTATCAGACAACACACTCATCATACCTCATCGCTGTTTATCAAATACCGCTGAAAGTTTCTTACAATTAAATATGCGTGTTGAATGCGTCATGTGCAGAGTCTGTTGGAGATGAAGGCCGGCTTCACAGAATTACCGCCGCTGACGTACACTAAAATTATAGAAAAAATTAACTTAATGAACTTGTTAAATACCATGGGGCTTATTTACAAGCCCCTTGCGCCACTTTTGCGTCACTTTTCCCTTGTTAAAAATGACGCAAAAGTGGCACAAGGGGCTTGTAAATCTGCCCCCATATTTTATAATGCTCTGAATACTGAGAGAGTGAAATTAAAATTACATTTCTGATAAATGTGACTGGGCGGTCTCACATATACAAAACACAATTCTAAGATGGGGGGGGGAGGCTTGCGGTGTGTCACTCAAGGCAGCACCATGCTGAAAGAGTGAGTTCTTGGTTTGTAAAAGCCTCATAGGAAATGAAGGGGCATATTACCAAGGATGTGCGATAATTATCGCAAAGCGCACTTAGCGCTGTTTTTTTATCGCCGGCTATCGCTGGATTACATCGCAGAGATACCGCGTTATTATCAACGCTTATCTCCAAGGCGATAGAAAATCCCAGCAATAGCGCGCGAAATCCAGCGATAAATTCCACGCGCTAATGAAAAGCTTGCTAATAGGCAGGGGAGGACTTAACCTAACAATCCACCTCCCATTGACTAGAATGGTTAAGTCAAGTTTTAAAGAGGTGTTAGATTCCAGCGTTAATCGCGGTTAGCGCAAATTATTTTATTGCTTCGCGGGCATTGCTAATAGGGGGAAGTTGTTTTTGCGACAGTTTTCAGTCGCTTTTAGTTGGTAACGCCTACTTTGCATGTCATTAACGATAATTATCGCTGACATGCAAAGCGGCAAGAAAACAGCCGCTTTCGCCATAAAGCTGGCGCTAACAGCTGTTAGCGACAGCTTGCTAATAGGGCGATAAAAATATCGCCGCTTTAGCGGCAAAAAGTGTTGCTAAAGTGGCGATACTGCCCTTGATAATATGCCCTGAAAAGTCACCTTAGGGCAGGGAGAACGATTTCCGTTTGCACAGTATCATGCAAAACTAATAGTGATAGATGCGGCCAGGTTATAAAAACATTTTCTGGTGCAGAACAAAACCTGGGACACATTCATTTGCAGCATTTTTGCTGCTTGTGTTACAGAGAGTCGAGCCAACTGAAATTCTTACAGTGGAAAACAGGCCAAACAGATTTCATGCTCTTTTTTTGTATGTATGCATTCTGCAGCACACCTAGAAAGAGGAAAAAGCCCCTCAGGATTGTTTTTGTGCAGGAAGGTGCCCCTTACTGCACAAAAACAATCCTATCTACAACACAGGCACCCTTGCACTATAGTACAAGGGTGCCAGAGTAGACGCTAGGATGCCGAAAATGGCTCCAGTGCAGGGGGAAATGACAGGAATGTGCCATATTGGATAAATGCGGTGCATTCCTGCCCTTTCACTGCGGTGCAGGGCAGCGCATCAAGGTGCCTTGCTGCGCTGCCCTGCACCAAAAAACACATAAATATACCCCATAATGTGCACTAGGGGAATCTATTCAGATACACACACACCAGCCAGACACAAAAGATTTAAACCATCCCAAGACCATATCCCCAACCAACTGAATGAAGTTAGCAGAGCACAGTGCCTCTAGCCCACTGTATCAAAGCCACATAGTCAACGAACAATATGATATGTAGGTCTCTCTTCCAATATTAAATAGAAGGATTTTGTCCACCACCTGGAAAACATTTGTCTTGATACTGTGGTGAGGCCTGCGGTCAGGTTAATGCTCATACGATCACAGTGACTCATGTGTGCCTGAAGCTAAACTGCGACAACTTTAGTAATGATAGTCTCAAAAAAGTGAAAATTAGCAAAATGAACCAAAAATACACAAAACAAAGCTTTCCAGTCAATGCCGTTTACATACATTATGAAATCCATCCTGTCTGGGACTGATCAGTACAAAACCTGGAATAGAGAGGCTTCACTAATTGTAACATGACCAGTAATAATATTAATAGAGTATGATGCAGGTTTAGGCTTAGCCCCAACTACGCAAAATATGATTAGCCTTCATAGACCTTTGTCATCAATAAGGTCAGTTAATGTTATCTATAATTAACTTTGTTCTCTATAAGCGGTCTTTGGTATTAGAGATGGCAGCACAATGAGAAGTGATGTCCTTAAAAATACAAAAGACAGACCTTATAGTAGAATTGTAGAGTTGTCCCTGTCGACTTTATTTGTGTTGTATGACCACGGGTAGTTCACATATGTTTTCAATTACTCATGAAAGACACTGTGTCGCCTCTTGAAAGCAGATTCACATTCACCTATATTCCCTATCATCCTCCAACTCATTTGTTGTCAAACCCATGGTCATCCCTGGATAACAAACTTCCCTGCCACTTAAAGATCTCCTCAAGTGGAGTCTGAGGATACAATAAGGGATCTGACACTCCTACTATACTCAAGACTCCCAGGGGCATATTTACAAGGAGTTAACACCACCAGAAGGTCACTTTTTCCGATGTTCTGGTGTCGTGGCTTAACACCGCCTTGTAAATATTGTCCCTATTCACACTGCACTTAGCATGAAAGGGCGTGCAGTGGGTGTTGCAGTAGGTGTTCCGCAGCAACACCCATTGCTTTTTGACCCTGACCCTTATTTACAAGGTATGGGGCAGCACCAAAAATCCTGCCTAGGAATACCTGGTCTTTAGCAGGCGATACGAGGAGAAATGTTTTATTTCTCCTCGTATGTTGCTCTTTCCACATGTGCTGCATCCTGTTAAACCCAAAGAAAATACCCAGCAACAAATCCATGCAACGGTTACAAAACAATCCCTAAAAAAACAGAAAACCCTTAGAGCAACGAAACACTCATGGCACCAAAGCCCATTTTAAAATAATTTTTCAAACCTCTATAAAACAAATGAAAAGATTTAAAAAAACATATTTTTGAGGACAACACAACTTTCTTTGCAGACCAGATATTAACAGGGCTAAAAACAGGCCCAGAATACTTTTGGACCTCATCAAGAAATCAAAAAGTGCTTCTTCTTTTGCCATTCTAAGCACTAAAGAAAGCTGTGACAAATTCTCTAAACGTTTGTGATAACAAATTTGAAAAATAGCACTCTCTATTTCTTCAACAGAAGCATTTTTATCTCAGGAGATCCTTCCATGCAAGTCAGAAGATATTTGGTCCTCTTTTGATGAGATAACTAAGGCTGCCCTGAGAAGCACCATCTCCTCTATCATCTTCCTCCCATTTCCCTGACTCAGTACCCACAAAGACTGTGAAGACCGAGGTCCCTGACATCATCCCCTACCTGAATCATGTACCCAGCTTATCTTTGAATCAATGTGTGGTTAGTCACTGCTTCAAAAATTGACAAGCAACCCTCTTGTCAACCATCCAGATGATGAGTGCGGCTGACTTTAACAACACCCATCCCATATCCATGCTCCCCACCCTAGCAAAACTGCTTGAAATCTGTGTAGGAGAACCTCAACATAACCATGTAAAAGAAAACAAAATGCGCAATGACCATCAGTTGCATTGTAGAGCTGGGTACAACATGGAAACAGCAATGTTATATGTAGTGGAGAATGTGCTACTCATCCTTGACAATGGTGAGTGTTGCCTCCTTGAAATCACCAACCTATCAACAGCTTTCGACACAGTCAATCACACCTCCCTTCAACAGATTCTTAAAGATCATATGGAGATCAATGAAACAGACCTTAGATGGTTTGAATCATATCTCAAAAAATCGCAGTTTGCAAGTGAAATTGGCAGACTTTTTCTCCATGCCATCACCTCTTCTTTAAAGTATGCCTCAAGGTTCCTTCCTTTCCTCACATTTTTCAGTGTGTACATAGAATCGTTCACCTCTCTGCTGACAAATTGAAATATCCTCTTCATCTATACAATGATAACACACAGTTATACTTGAAGATCTCCTCACTACAAGATGTAGTTAATATTGTAAAGGCCCATAATGACCTCCAATCCTGACTGTTGCTGCATTATCCCAAATTGAATCCGATAAAAATATGATTACCTTCTGCTATCTGAATCCAATCCACGTATTCCAGATGGCTGTACCCCATGATGACACTATTATCAGCATCCACATCAAAACAGGCACTACAAGTTTTGTTTCTTTGCTAGCTGGAAAGTGAAGTGCCTGTTACGACATGGGACATTGATCCTGTTCACATCATGGGGTACAGCCAATCTGGAATATGTGGATTGGATCGGAGAATTACCAAAACAAATTGGGACCGGGTTATCATAAAAAGATGGAAATGATTGGAAAGTGACTATGAAATAGGAGTTTTCACTTACCCTCGGCTGCTCCATCTTTCTTGTTGCACGCTCTGCACGCCCTGGTGGGATAGGAGTCACAGGGCCAACATTTCCTGTGCCAGGCATTCCCGCGAGGGGTCCAACATCGCGGAAGGGGACTACAGGTCCCAGAACTCTTTGCTGCTGCCACAGGTGCTGCCGTGAGGGGGAGGCGCTTGTCATCGCGCTTATAGCGCTGCCTCTCCCACCGCGGCGTGGGACGTAGCCCGGTCGAAGCCCGGGCCAAGGGCGGGCCCATCTGTGCCCGTCAGGGACCGGATAAGGCTGGGCTGGGCCACCCCTCTGACATTTAGTTTGTGTGGCTGTGTGGGTTGGAGTAGTGACTAGGGTAACCTAGTTGTGGTGCTTGGACATTATGAACAAACGCAAACCCACAGCGGGTGCGGGGGTTGTGGGGACTCTCGATGCGTTCCTTACCAGGGCAGAATCAGTGTTAAATCACCAAATACAGCTCAGGCTATCGCTCGAACCAGTAGTTTCCGTCTGTATCCCTGGCCCTCCCCCACTTCTCCCGCCCTGTGAGTTAGTTACCATCGAAGCTACTGACCAGCAGAGCGGTTTGTCTCCCCTCCTCACAGTAGTCAAACGATCTCTCTCTCCTCTAACCCAGGAAATGTGGAAAGTCCTCCTAATACCCCTTTGGTTATCACCAGTGGTCAGAAGCCTAGTCATGTCATTATTGTTGAACCACCGTCTAAAAAGAGGAAAGCCCGAGGACCATCAAAAAATAACCATATGCCCCTTAGATCTGGCAAACGTAAAGGGGAGCCTATCGCGAGCATTAGTAACATGATGGCTAGTAGTGGTTCAACTAGCCAGCCTCGCTCAGTGGATGTATGTGTTTCCTCCAACTTGAGTAACGAGGGAGATCTTTGTACTAGGATTGAACATAAACTATCGGCACTGATCGATCCCATATTAAAGAAGTTGTCCCTGATTGAAGAAAGACTTGATAAAATAGAGATGGGTAATGTTAATCTCCCCCTAAACAACTTCAATGGGACAACGGTGGGTGGGTCACAACTCAATTGAATGAGAGGCCAGTGGGAGTATCTAGGGGTATGGCCAGTAGTGCAAGTTGCTCTCCATCTTTGCCAGGTATTGCCACCAAGGTAACACAATCTGACAATCGACCATAAATCACCAAGCCCTTACTTTCTACTAAGAAGCAGGTAGAGAGACTCACTAGCCCGCAGATACATCAGCCCCCCATTTCCAGCCCTCTGAGTATCCAGACCTTTTTACACCTACCCCCGGAAGCCACGCCACATACAGTTGTTCTGTCCAACGTCCCAGTGCTCCCTTCTGGAGTGCAGGAGCACTGGTCCACGCTTAGAAATAAGGCACTACATTTGTTGAGTGTTAGGACTGGTATCAAGGAACCTCTTTTTCGTGAGTTTAAGATGGTTCGTAGAGTTCCTTGGGTGGGTAAATTCTATAAGTCTCTCCCAGGTGATTGTGTGGTTCTTAGCTTCAGATCCCCCAGATTGGTTCAGCACATATTGGAGAGGGCGGGCAATTGTTATATCAAGGAGGATGATATCAATTGCGTCCCGCTGGGCTTTTTCTATAAAACAGAAGGGAGTATTGGTCGCAGAGAGAAGAGGGGCGAACCAAATTTGTGCGGCCAACATACTTTTCAGATTTCCACTAGCAACCGATTTGATGCTTTAACTTCCATGGAAGAAATAGATTGACTTAAAGCTCCTGGCGGCCCGACTAAAACAGGAGCCCTAGCTCATACACGGTTGTTCCGTACTTGGGATGACTCAGTTTCTGGTTGTGTCTATCGTAGCCGTGCCGATCCTGGGCATGTTTGTGGAACTGGGATGGTTAAAGCACTGGAGGAGAGGACGAGGGAATCTATTATTACCTCCTCGGCTACCCCCACCCCCTGTAGCGTTTCCCAACAGTACAACAGTTTTCCCAGCAAGCCAGTGGTTGTGGGCAATAGTAGTATGGGTGCATCTGACCATTTATACTACCGTAAAACGGCTTGTACAGCCTTTGATGTCTTTTTCTTCCTGGAATGTAGCTGGGTTGTCTACCAAGACTGTCTCTACTGATTGGGCAGTCTTTGTAGACAATTATGACATTTGGTTTTTCCAAGAAACTTGGTCTTTGACTCCCATTTTCTACCCTGGTTATCTTAATTTTTCCAAACCAGCGCTGAGGGGCCAGAAAGGTAGGCCGTCTGGCGGACTCACATGTTGGGTTAGGCAGTTAGATGGATGTGTGGTGCAGGAAGTTTACATTGACAGTCCTGATATAATGGTATTGCGGATACGGATGGCTGATGCGTTAGACATTATGGCAATCAATGTCTATGCCAGAGGGTCACCTGGGGGTAAAGCATCATCTGTAGTTGCCCACCTTGACAAGTTTTTAGGTAGTCTGGGGGGTGGCTGCAACCTGATAATAGCGGGCGATTTTAATTGCACTTTTGAGCCCCTCGACCATGAAGATGGTAATCTAAGTCTGGAAGAGGATGCACAATGGAATATCCCGCAATTAAATTTAAGCCCAATTAAAAAGTGGACCGAGGCTGCTCTACAGCTCAAAGGGTTGTGTTTGGAAAGGAGACTCAGAGCAGTCAATGGGAGGACGCATTCAGATAGTGAGGGTACTCACACTTTTGACAATGGATCCAGAAGTAGTCGCATTGACTACATATTTCTTAATGTGGAAATCTGGTCTCTTATGTTGGATATGGTGGTCCTGGAGCGGAATGAAAGTGATCACAACCCGCTGATTTTAACCTTAAAGATTCCTGGCCTCTCTAGTAACGACTCTAGGGCCGCTGAGGACAAGTTAACCGAGGCCTTACTTACCAATGATATGAGGAGAGTTAGATCGGCCAGGTTGGTGGATAACAAGGGTGATGTGGCTGAGATGAAATCCATGGTTGTCCGCTCACTCTCTATTTTACATGATTGCGCCTCCCAAGAGGCGGTAAACCGCATTATCCCCGAGGTCCATAATGAGCTCTTTGGGAAGTTAAAATCTTTTTTTATTAAACCCAATAAACAAACGAGGGCTCCAATCATTAAGGCAGCCTCCTGGTATAATAAAGCTTGCAGAGAGGCTTATAGGTCACTGGCGAGGGCTATTAGAACACATGCTGCGGGGGATATAAAAAAAGCCAGAACTAGGTACAAGGCATCCCAATTGCAAGCAAAGAAGGACTGGGATGAGTCCCGATGGCTGGACCTGCTTGTAGCAAGCAAAGAGCAAAACTTGACGCATTTCTGGCATCTCGTTAAATGGGGCAGTGGAGTTATATATCCCAAGTTCCCACGAACCATGTTGCTCCAGAGGTGTGGGTGTTCCATTTTGAGGCACAGTTTTTAGCCACTAGTTGTAGTGATCCTATCAACCTCCTACCTGTTTTTGATACCAGTGCCTCCTTCTCCTGCCTCGAGGTGGAAAATGTGCTAAAATCAATCCCACGAGGTCGGGCTCCAGGTCCAGACTGTATTCCGGCTGACCTGTTTGTATCGGACAAAGAGAATTGGGTCCCCTATATAAAATACCTTGTAAATGCAGTAGCTAGTGGCGCAGCTATTCCGGATACTTGGTTCGGTGCTGAAACTTTACCTATATACAAGAAGGGTGATCGTTCCCAGCCAGGCAACTATAGGCCAATAAGCCTTATTGATTCTATCCAAAAAATAGTCGCAAAGCTCGTCTTAGTCAGAATTCAGGCCTGGATAGACGAGATGGACATTTTGACCCCCCTACAGGCAGGGTTTCGTCCCCACATAAGTACCATCGATCAAGTGTTTAGGCTTGTTCTTGTTTATTGGAAGGTAGTTGCTATTGATGGTGGTACGATTTACGTGGCCTTTGTAGATCTTAAGACCGCGTTCGATCTAGTTCCTCGTGCCAAAATGTGGAGTGTACTTCAGGCTCTGGGGATGCCCTATGAACTACTAAGTATTCTGGTTAAATTGCATGAATCAAATTATGCACAGGTTCGTTGGGGGAAGCAGGGGAATGTTACCGAAAGGTTTGCGGTAACTAAGGGGGTCCGACAAGGGTGTGTACTGGCCCCAACCCTGTTTTCACTCTTTATTAATAGGGTGGTCCAATACTTTATATCCTATCCCACTGATGCTCCAATGCTGGCAGGAATGAAGATACCGCTGCTCATGTTCGCGGACGATACCCTGCTACTTTCCAGAACTCAGAATGGGTTGCAAGTAGCTCTGGAGCGTTTCGGGGTTTTTTGTTGCGAGCATGAGCTAGTGGTAAACGTGGACAAAACGAAGTTCATGGTGTTCCATAGGTCAAAGGCCGTTAGGGGGAGGGTGTATATGGATAATGCCCCCTTGGAGCAGACTGACACCTTCACCTATCTAGGCTTAATTTTGGGTAAGAAACTCAGCTGGAAATCCCAGATTGACCTGCTGACACTTAAGCATTCCCAACTCGCAGGTGCATTGCTAAAAGAGCATAGGCTTTCCAAGATCAAGCCCTTAGGCCCTGCGCTAAAGATATATAACCATAAAATAGGTTCATCATTGTTGTATCTGGCGGAATTATGGGGTTTTAATGATATAACATCTTTGGCTGCCGCCCAAAACAAATTTGTGAGAGCTTTGATTGGCCTTCCGCAGTCTACTCCACTGCGGCCTTTATATTTCGATCTGGGCTGTAACAAAATAGCGGACCAGGCACGGTTTAGACCGGTAGCATTCTGGAGAAGGCTCTGGACCACCCCGGAGCTTATTCCGTACGCTCAAGCTTTCTCTGAAGTTTGGACGCTGGGTTGTACAAATAAAATCCCTTGGATAAGGAATTTAAAAATTACACTGTTTAGCATGGGGCTGAGTAAACTGTGGGAGGATCCAGCTGCTATCTTCCCTGCGAAAAAGGATTTGAAAGCCGCTTATTGGAGCATGATTAGATTGCAGCAACTGACACATCACCAATGTAGCTCCTTGACTCGGGTTTTTAATGAACATAAATTTGAGCCAAAATTAGAAACTTACTGGGACATTATTACTAGACCTTTTGATAGGAAGCTGTATCATCAGTTTAGGGTGGGTTCTCTTCCCATCAAAGTGTTCACCAGTAGTTGGCACCCCCCTTCGGATGACAAATGTCCCTTTTGTCCAGCCGAGATTGAGTCACTAGCTCACATTTTCTTTGTATGCCCTGCCTATAGGTCACCCAGGCACAAATGGTTGAAACCCATTTGTAAGAATATGGGCATTAGAGTAGCTATGGAGGCTTTAAGGATTCTGAAAACCAACACAGAGGATCCTATTATTATATCAGTGGCCAAATTCTTGAGCTGGCTGTGGGTCATTCGAGCCAACAAGATGAGGGA
Source organism: Calotriton arnoldi (assembly GCA_963921515.1). Classification (NCBI taxonomy): domain Eukaryota; kingdom Metazoa; phylum Chordata; class Amphibia; order Caudata; family Salamandridae; genus Calotriton; species Calotriton arnoldi. The sequence goes on from CAWUFW010006858.1 coordinate 660,853, forward strand.
TTGTTAATATGGGCATTTATATTAAATTATTAATAATCTGTCACAGTTTTAGTATTTTTTATGTATCATGTTCATATTTGTCATTGTTTTTTATGTCGCCTGTTCCCTTGTGATTTCTAGCTATTTATATGATATAAGATTAGTTTTTTAGACAATTTGATATAATGTTATACCATATGTACTTTTATTCCTTTTTTTATTTTCTCTTTCTGCTATTTTAATTGTTCTATGGGAACACCTGATAATGTGGTATTGTGTCAGTTTGTATGTTTTGCTGTTGCACGTTGTCTTTTATGAGTTTTGACAATCGAAATAAAGACATAATTAAACTGAAACTTAAACTGACTATGAAATGTGACCATACCAGACTTACATTTTTCCTCTATTGGATATGTGAGGAAAATATACTGCTTGGAGCTAAAACACCCTGAGGAAGTTCGTTGTTTGAATGAAATGCATTGACTGAGGCTGTAATTGCTGTAATTTATATGAAATTAAATATTTTGGAAGCTAAATATAAAAAAGGTACATGCATTTTTGAACTATTTCCATTGGACTTTTCTTTTTTCTTTTGGGTGCACCTCTATGTTTGTAACTTTATGTTGATCTGCTTTGCAGTAGTAGCAATTAGCGGCTGATCCTAAATAGTGTGTTCACTAAACCTACCTCTATGGAATCGTGTGGCAGGTGTGAATTGGTTTACCTTGTCGCAGGTTGAAGGTGTTTGCAGTCTGAGTGAGCTGAGGTTGCAGGTAGGTGTTTATGTTGGTGCATGATTGAGAGCTCTGGAGATGAGGGTGAAGGCAGTGCGAGTTTCTCAAAGTACCTGTCAGTGGGTCATAAAGGTGTGCAGACTACATGCACATCCAGTCCTTGACATCTCTGCAGAGCGCACACAGAGGTCGCACATGTGGCACGTGCAATTGGGCGAAAGTGTGAGTTAAGCAGATGGAGGATTTCAGAAAGCTGTGGGGAGAACACGGGCATAAGTGTCAAACAAAGAGAAAGGCTGCGGAACAAAGTGAGAAGAAGGGAAGAACAGGAGTGTCTCATACACAGCAAAGGCAACTACCCCTTACAGAGACCTTAGAGATGTTGAATTTACAGTCTCATATCTTGAGAATTGAAGCACTTATAATTCTAATTATTCACAACAAAATCATTGTTGGTATTAATTTCCCTGATACAGTTAACAAGCATTAGCAAAGCTAATATGACTGCCTGTGTGAAGCATAGGATTTTAGCTAACATATTCTAAGCCACACCCTTAATTAAATAGACCACGCCCCTTAGACTGGATTCCTACTTACGCTTCTTTGCCTATGCTCCTTTTAGAGAGCCCCCAACCTTTTTCATCCTTTTAAATATCTGAATCAGGCAGATAATGTAAGGGAACACAGGTATGTCTGACCAACATACATTTACAAATGTAGGTATGAAACCTTGCTAGCAACTCATAAATGTACTTGTGAGTAGTGTGTTTAGGAAAAAATAGGTCTAGGTTTTTGCAGTGCCCATTTACAATTACATATCCCAGCAGATTTTAACAGTTTCCTTCGCCTCCAGTTCTTCTCATTATATCATTGCTACTAATGCTAGTGAATGTTTAACCAGTGGTGGCTGCCCAAAAGGGGGTTCCAGGCCTCCGACCCACTGCCTCACTTTGCCACTATTCACTCCGGCATATCACAGCTTTTACATGAAAAACAAACTATCTCACGTATCATTTGTTTGCATGTAAAAGTTTTAATATTTCCTTACCAGCACCTGAGGACTCCACTGGCTGTTTTGTGCATGTGAGATGTGGGGACTGTTACAGCCTGGCTTCACACAGGCACAATACATGTCTAACATGCCATACTAGCATCAGGCAGTGCAGCATGTCAGATAATGAAGCATCAGGACTTGTCATTCATACTCCCTCTTGCCCTAATAGAAGTTGGGATAGAGAAAAATGGTTCACCTCTGTGTCCTCAACCCTATTCTGGCTTCTGATTGGATGGAAGCTTGTGGCCCTGGCTTTTGTGTTCTGAATGTCAAAGCTAGCAGACGGACAAGGTAGTCCGAAATTGTGGGCCTTCCCTGCAGCCAAAGAGGGTGTACTCTCATGTCGAAGACTGCCCCAGGTAAGTTTTTATGTTTAGCAGCCTGCATTTGTGTTTGTCTTTATGTGGGGAGTGCGTGCGTATGTCTGTGTGACTGTCATTGTGTGTGTGTCAGCCACTGTGCGTGTACGTATGTATGCGAGCATGTGTTTAAATGTGTGTGTGGGCGTGCAGTTTGAAAGCCTGTGAGGTATAAGGCCCGGGAGATGACAAGGCCCAAGGTCGGTGGCTGGAGATGTCGACAGTTAGCAACGTCAAGCAAGATCGGAGCTTTGCGCTGTATTTAATTTTGGCTTATTTTTTATTGCAAGCACAACCCTGCTAACCCTAACAAGTGCCTGGAAGCCCAAACCCCAAACCACTGTTTGATTGCAGTGCCATCAACTATGGGAAGCAGATCAGAGGTGGCTGCCTCTTGCTGATGCTGCTCAGAGCTTTATTTCATTGTGTGCTTATTAGGTCGAGCGTGAGCCAGCGCGCAAGTGCTGCTCGGCAAAGAGTTGTGGTAGTTCAGTACAGAGAGAAGCTTCGCCCACTCCCCTGCCCTTATTTTTCATTTGCTCGTGTGTTTTTCCTTTGTAAATGCTGTCTTCTGATTGATTATGAGGCTTGTTAGTCCCTCCTTAGTACAGCCATGTCGTCATTGTATCCTCCCATGGCTACTGGCACCTTTACTTGGTTGTTACTCGGTACGTGTACTATTTTCTTTTGGAGCCGGAGCCCGCTGCAGGAGACGGCCCAGGTAAATGTGTGTTTTGGTGCCTTCTACCCCCCTCCCGTTGTCCGTGCCTTCTTTTCCCATCCCCACCCTCCCTCCCGTTGTCGTGCATTCTCCTCTCCACTTCCACCCACCTCCCGCCCTCCTGTTGTCCGTGCCTTCTCCCCCTGCTCTCCCTCCCTCCCTACCGATGTCTGTGCCTTCTCCCCCCACCCTCCCTCCCGTTCTCTGTGATGCTAAGTTGCCTAGCATTTGCAATGCAATAGGTCTCATGTAAATTGGAGACCTATTGCATTGCAAATGCTTGTTGGCTGAAACAATTACTCCGATCCTGGGCAGTGGTCCCAAGGCATGCAGGAAGGTTTATGGGCCAGTGTCGCGTTACATTGAGTTCATGGATGTAAAGCCAGTGTTTGCTACTGCTTGCCAGTGCTTGCTAGTGTTTGCTTTCAGACAGAAGCAGCTAGGGCTAGCATGAGCCCTACCGACTACTTGGGCCTTGCCCCCTTCATAAAGTCAGCTGCCCTGCACCACATTGCCCCTCAAAGCCTCGTACGGTTCTGATAGCTGGGCCTGGAAGTGCCAGGTACCAGCAATGTTACAATGTACAGCGTGATCCTATTAATTCAAGCGTCACCTAAGGAATGCAGTGCAGCAGATGACTCACGTGAAAGTACACTTACCAGAAGGTGTGTTTGCCGGTAAACAAGGTGATAAGAACAGCACTATACAAAGACTGCAACTGAGAAAGAGACATTTTACTCTGCCTGCAGGCTTCATGGTAACTCGTGAATTGCTGGAACAATGTATATATATTTTTTTAGAAGAATGTTAAGAATACAAGAGCCTAACACATGCTAGGTTCAGTAGTACAGCACATTTGCCCTGCATCTCAACCACAGTATACATGACTACATTTTTAAAATTTATATGTGTAAACGAAGTGTCTGGTGCAAGCCGGGTGAGCATTTTCCTTTTGTCGACATCAGGACACTACGAGTGCATTGCGGTGTACCTTGAACTCCTGCGCCGCTTCCTTCACAGGCACAGCCATGTGGGAGCTGTGCTCCCAGGACAGGCTGCACACCATGCAGATCGCCCTCTGGTTGTCCCTGCAGAAGACCTTCAGCCTCTCGTCATGCTTGGGGCACTGGAAGTGGCTGCCCTCCGGGCCCCGCTGGAGGCTGCGGCACTTCAGCCGGTCCGGCATGGTGCCCAGCTGTACGTTGGCCCTCAGCGTCGCCTGTTCGGAGGTCCGCTTCCACTGCGGGCACGAGAAGTTTGCAGATGGGTCCGCCACGTATTTTGAGGTACATGGATGGCAGACTTTGTGGCTGCAGCCCGTGGTCACAGGCTCTGTGAAGAAATCCAAGCAGATGGAGCAGGTGGCGCCTTCGTGGATGATCTCCTCAAGGTTTACGGCCGCCATGGCTCAGGCCAGAAGCATCTGACCTGTGCACAGGTGAGTTCACCTCGCACTGTTTGCTGAGCCTGTCAAGGGTGGCGGGAGTTTTGCTGAAATATCTCAGATGGTACTTTAACCTGCGCATTATTCAGGCTGAGTGAAATTCAGATAGATAGAGGTGCATTTTCAAATAGTGGAGAATTGCATTGCATCAATTTTAATTCCCTGTTCGCTCAAAGGATCAGCTAAATTTGCTCAAGAACTTAACTAAGAGGAATGCACAACCATTCAATTGCTCTAAGTTTCCATGCTTATAGTTGTTAGACCTGGCATTCTTGGCGTGGTTTCCTCAGATTTTTTGCCTCCCACCCTCCAGTTTTTGCTGACTTTGTCTTTGCTGGCCTTAGGATTCTGTACACTTTACCACCGCTGACCCGTGCTGAAGTACTTGTGCTTTTTCCCTAAAACATGGCAACCAGGGTTGGAGTGGGGCCACAATTCGGCCCAGGCAGCCCACAAAAAGTGGCCCACATTCACAGTTTGCAACCGTACGCAAAATGCTGTTTGTTTAAAATCATAGCGCTAACATTGGTAAACATTTGCAGTAATACAAGTATTTTAAAGCTTATAGGCTGAGTAACCTTTGTCAAGACTGTAAACAAAGTGATTCCACTGCAACACACCCACAGATATTTCTGGCGCTCAGCTTCAGGGCTATAAATTTCGTTCTCACCCTGAGGGCCACGAATTCGCATCTCAACCTTAGACCATGCTGCCCAAGCCTGGCTGCCACCAGTCCCTCAAGCTTCTTTTCATCCTTAAGGGTCCATACATCCCATAGACCCGCAGGTCTCCAGAGGACCATACTCACTCTTAGGGGTATATTCACAAGAACGTGTGCTAAACATCGCCAAAAAAGGTTAACGCAACTTCACACATCGCAGCCTATCGCGGGAAAATAACCCAGTCTTAACGTCGAATTCACAACACGGCGGTACCATGCAATAGTTTCCCGAAAACGCGGCCAATGTCCGCGATACAACCACTGCGACGGAGATAAAAACACAAACCCCAATGCAAAAAAACGTGCGATGAGCCCATTCGCGATGAGGAAAGCAGCGATAAGCAGCGCCAGGCCCGCGATACACACACGGCAGGCGGGAATAAGCACAACAAAAGCAGGAAAAAGAAAGACAAACCAAACAGAAAACAACAGCGAAGCACAATGGAGGCAGTCGGAGCTAGTACACAATCCCACAAGCACCATTGGCAACAAAACATTGTACATGGCAGTCCATTGTGGACAAGGTGAATGCAGCCGCAGTGCGGAGGAGGACAATGGAAGACAACCAGAACAGCTGGAATGATGCGAAACGCAAAAACAAGCAGAAACACACCAACAACCAGAAGGCAGCAATGCACACCGGAGGTGGGAGTCCAGCGCCACACCAGGAGCTGGATGACATGGAGGAAATGGTGTCCACCACATCAGTCTGGAGATGGTGGCAGGAGTCGGGGCCCGGAAACTGCTCAAAATCAACATACACAACAGCAACAGGGAGAGGAACGACCAGGGACTGGGGGGATGGGGGAAATGGGCACATGGGCACAATGGCACACATGCACAATTAAGCACAGCACAACTGCAGACAAACCATGCCCAAGAGTAACAACACCAACCAAGAGCACAAGTCACACGAGTCGGCAATATCACACCACTGAACAAGCACAGAAGTGAAAACCACACTGCCTGAAAGGGAGAAGGGTGAGCCAAATCAGAGCTGAAGGGCCATCTCACACACAATGCAGCACACACACATAGGAAGCAGAGCACCCCAACATCGAACACAATGTGGTACAAACAGCAACATTTGCACAACCGAACACAGGACACAAGTGCACCCGCTTGTGGCCGGTAAATGGCCATACGCATCTGGCAAAGCACGAAACAAGGACATGATAATGCACAAGTACAAACCCACAGCCCTGATGGGGTAGCAATGCATGTATGGCAGGGACCCAGATAGTCCGTGACACACACATTGGCATACAAATCAACACTCATCACAGTTGGGGACAAGTGAAGGTGCGGAAACTTCATCAACAATTGCGTGTCAGTACGGCCAAGAGAAGTGCCACAACATGCAGACCAATGCAGCAGCATGTCTGAATGAGGAACGTTGGAAAGCGCCCATGTCCACCCCGGGGGAGTCCATCACCTACACAAGTGAGTGCCAACCCGCGTTGGTTGTCCGCGCATGTAGCCGGAGTCCAGGCCAATGCATCCATGTCCACTGTCGTCTTGGGACATGTGACCAGATCCCCAACATGCAACCAGGCGTCGGGACACGTGCAATGGGTCACATTCAGTTGTGGCTGCAGGTACGTTGTCACTCGTCCATGAACGCGAGTGCAGCAGCGTAGGCCAACAGTTCCAATATGAGCTCGTTGTCAACTACATCTAACATGTCGGCGACGTAACCCATCAGCTGTCCCGGAAAGATGTGCTGACTCCAACCCCTTGCCCCAATTGGCACTAAAGCCCAATAGGGGAGCAGCTCAATGTGGTCACTGCACACGACGAGTCGTGCAATCTCCCGGTACAGTTGCCAGCATGCATGCCAATCATCAAGGCATGCCATAAACGGGCATCACGGTGACACTCCTGGTCGTGGGCCAACAGGGGGCGCACACACGTCGAAATCCAGTTCAGCTACCATTACGTTGGAGAGGCAAACATCCATGGTCCACTCGAATATGCAAGAGCGACAATCCAACACAGGCTGAACGCAGGTGATGTTGGCAAGGCGGAAGCTTAGCCGGTAACTGATCCGCAGCACTGCCAATGGCAGTGCCCCCAGTACATGCAGCAGACGTGCACGGTACCGATCCACGTGACTGAGGTTGTGCATGTGTCCGGGATGGTCTGCCATTGTGTCAGTGGTTCTGCTTGAAGTGGCACTGTGCTGACCTGCGCCAGTCCTGTGGATGAAATGCCACAGCTCGGATCAATGAGCAGTGTCTGTGTGCAACAGGTGCAGGCCTGGGATGGGGTGGGAGTACGTGTGAAGGCCATTTCACACACGCTAACTACGACCAAGGACTTCTGTGTGTGGGATGTGTACACGTTGGTCTCACGTCGGGCAGTGCGTAGTGTGGGAGTCGTCAGCAAATGCTATCGTATCTGTCAGGGGGTGCTGGGCACATGCAAGTGCCAGCTCGGAGCTGCAGATGTGCTTCCGCCTGATAGTCCAGACAAAGGACCTTTCATCCCCACAGTCAGTTTACCATCTGCTTGCATACAGGAGATGTGCAGAGGCCTGTCGTGGGTGGGGTGGGATGTCTGCGACCCAGGGAATCATGGATGATATGCCGAGCACGTGGCACATGAGCGGCCTCACTGTGTGTTACGTTGCCTCACAGCTGCTCCTCCCTCCCCCGAGCCTTCACACTTGTGTGCGCTACGCGGTTGCATCACGTGCACTCCTACGGCACACCATTGTCATGCCTGTCTGCGCATGTCCAGCAGCATGCCAACAACACTGTGATGCTGGCCGTTGAGGGTGTGCGGCCACATGAGTGTAGGCCAATGGTCTGGACAGGGCGGACACAAGTGTACAGTCCATGGCTGGCTGTGATCGCGCTGCGATTGAGGCTAGGCATCTGACTCATGCAGCCGCAGGATTGATACACACAACACTTGGCATGTATGAGCCAAGACCCCGAGCGGTCTTGCGCTCCTACATTTCCCCGTACACGCGGGCCCGCCCTTCGGGTGCATGCTACATTGCAACATCAATGACTGTGGCCCTGGTGGCGACAACACTCCAACACAGAGACATGCTTAATGTACTTCCTGCTCAAGGCCAGACCAGAGCCACGCCCTGAGCCCCCTGCCAAGTCAGCACACCCCGGCGCTGACCTCTGACATACGCAGGGCCAGCACACGCCGCTTGTGCATGCAGCGGGGGCGGACGAAGCTACATGTCCAAGGTCTTAGCCACTGCTGAGGTGACATGGTATCGTCCGCTGAACACAGCACACTGTGATGTTGCAGGGCTCGGGCCCATCATGCTGACATAATGACCACACGGACACACTTGCTTAGATGGTGTGAATGGCTACGGGCACATGCGCCCGGCCACTTTTATTAGCAGGCTCACATGTCGAGTGACACCTGTGTTGGATGTGTGTGGGGTGTGTGTACACCAGCCGTCATGGAGTGCCTGGTGCAGTCAAAAAATGACAACAGTGTACATCGTAAAAGACACAACCATTCAACCATAAAGGCTCCATGACTTGAGCTGCACAGAGTTAGTGGCCCCGGATGCACAGCGTCCTGCATGGGCCTACCGCCACGGGCAGCTGACTTGCGGTGCACTGGGGCAGGGTCACGAGAGTAGAGCAGGTTCTCGTAGATGTCAAAGGGGGTTGTCGCGGAGTGTCTCGGTGGACAGTGGAAGGTGTACCCCAGGGCATGATGCAGAGGGCAGAACCATGCAGAAACAGTCACTATGGTGGAGATCAATGGAACAGACACATGTCGAACACCAAGTCCGTCCCAGCCAGATGATGATGCAGACAACCCCCAGGCCATGGACTCAGATGCCACCAAAGTTCAACCAGAGAGTGCCCATGACTCATTGCGCACAGAGTTAGTGGCACCAGTGCTGATAGGGGATGCCGCCTGCGATGAGGCGTGTCCAATGGTGTGAACTCTTCCATAAATTACTCAATGTGGGACCTACTGGACCGCAGTGTAGGCCTGAGGCAGCGGTCAGCAGGGGCCCTCATCCAAGTGTCGCCGGCTTGCGTTGAACAGGGTTAGTGGCACCACGTGTTGCCAGCTTGCGTTGAACAGGGTTAGTGGCACCACGTGTCGCCGGCTTGCGTTGAACATGGTTAGTGACACCAGGTCAGTTGTTGCTAGTGTTCGGTCACCTCCGTAACGAGGATCTGTCTTTCATCCGGACTGAACCGCATCTTCCTCTTACTCCTCTCTGTGCGTTCACTGGTATGGACTCTGCCGTTCATGAATCACGACTAAGTGCTGGATGTGGGACCCACTGGACCGCAGTGTAGGCCGGGGGCAGCGGTCAGCACGGGCCCACAGACACGTGTCGTGTGCTTGCGATACAGAGTTTGGGACACTGATCGAAGGGAGTTCAGTGATATAAATGCTGCAATTAACATTTGGTCACTGCCATTCTGAACTCAGGACTCAGTTCCAAATGTGCAACCAACTGGGCCGAAGTGTACGCCGGTGGGGTATGTCAACGAGAAAGGAGTGCTGTGGGCCTGCGTCGTCGAGGCCAGCGATGGTCTGCGGAGGCTGCAAAGGTCACAGGACTGGGGCTTGGAGCTTTCACCAGCACGTGGTGGGCCCTCGTTGACACACGCCGGTGCCGGCAGGTGAGCGGAGCCTCCTTGGTGCGCTGGGGCAGGCAAGACGGATCTGGGGACCAGCGGCCTGGGGTGCAGCAGGCGCACAGGGTCGCAGGCCCCGTTGCTCACGGCGTCGGCCTCGTGGCAGGCTGAGAGGCGCCGCCCTGGCAGACACGTTGGCCATTCCGAAAGAGAACCACGCCCAGTGCGACGGGGTTTTTATTCATACCCCTACGCAGGCCTGGTGTACGCAGGGCCAACCCACTCTGCACGCGCCTACAGGGGGACACATAACAAGCGACATTTCCGCGTTCTGCTCCACAGCCTGTGGTGACATGGTAGCGTCCACTGGCCACTACACTCCATGTACCAGCAGTTATTGTCCACATGGCTATTTCCGTGGTTTGCACACTGAAGTCTGTCCGGCACATCCACGCCACACTTGCCATTGGGTAGGTTCTCATTCATTAGTCACTTGCCGCTCACACACATGCCTGCTCCAAGCCTCTCCTCACATCCTGCTATTGTGTGGCTGTGGTGCCATGCCGTGGCTGGGTTGTGTACATGGCAAGCCCAGGTTCCCAATGGAGTCGTGTTGTCGTGTCTGGTCAGTTGGAATGTTGTGTGGCATGTTGCATGTAGTTTTGCTGCGTGCCCATTGCCAGTGTCATGAGTTGCATGACTGTGGAGTGGAGGTGTGTGGTGTGTTCATTTGGTACTTACCAGCGAGCAATGCATTTCCATGGGTGCCATCCTGGGAGCGCTGGTTAATGATGGACTGTCGGAAGATGTATGAATCATGCACACTGCCTGGGTAGTTGGCCACAACATTGGTGGTCCACTATTGCCTGCACATTGATGGAATGCGTGTGCTTTCTGTTGCGGTAGTTGTGTGCAGTGTCGGCAGGGGGCATGAGGAGTACGTGTGCAGTCGATTGCCCCCAAAACCTGAGGGAATCCAGCTATGGCGTAGAAGCCTTACTTGGTCTCCAGCTGCTCCTGCGCAGTGTGGGTGAAGTGGAGGTACTGGGGCACCAGGCTGATGATGGCATCCAGGACAGGTGTGATGAACTTGGATAGGGCTGGCTGTGAGACTCCTCCGACTCTGGCAGTTGTGGGTTGGAAGGTACCAGAGGCCAACATGTGCAGCACAGTCAGCAGCTTTGTCTGCGGAGGGATGTTGGTTGTCCGCTGTGTTGGTACCATCAGCCTGTGGGCGATGTGGGTCAGGATGCGGAGGATGGTTGTCCTTTTGAGCCTGTATTGGGCAATGACCTCCTCTGGCGTTAGGTCTGTGCGGATGGGGCGTTTACGGTGGGTCCACTGTCTTTGTCTACGCTGCCTCTGTGGTGGTCCGGGGGGGGCGGGGCGGGTCCTGGGGGTGGTGGCGGTGGGTGTTGTGGCCCTCATGGGTCTCCGAGCTGCATGATCATTGGCTCCATGGCATCTGTGGGTCTTCAGATGTGGCTCTTGGCTGGGCTCCCTTTCATACTACAGGTAGTCGTCCTGCTTAACACCAGCAAAAGGCAGGTGTTAAATCCCTGCTGCTACCGCGGCTTATCGCCTGTTTTTGGTTCGCATCGCAGATCTGGCAGTTCGTTGTGAAAGTGGTGTTGTGGTGTTTTCGTGAGTTTTTGCACTGGAACGCCTAATCTGCATCTCATTAGTGTTAGTTGGTGGTGTCACCCGTGGAGATAAAATTTGCAGCAGTTTTCGGGGGAATACTGGCGATGTCTGCAGTTTGCACCCGCTTGTGAATGGGGCGATAAATCTATCTCCACTTTTGCTGCTCTAAAGTGCCGATAACTCGGCGATAAGTCCTTGTGTATATGCCCCTTAGTCTTGAGACTTCTCTACACCCTCAGGGACCAGTGACCCCTGCTTATACTAAATCAGCACCAAGAGACTGTTTGGGGTAGGGAGCTAAATATAAAAGCTGTCACTCACTAACCCCTCAAGGTTCTTGGTTACATCAGTTATTTCCCAAAGCACTCAGTTACCCTTGAAATCCTTAAGCTCATTTCCGCTGATGGGTCCAATTACGCTTTTACTCACACTCAGATTTGTGATGCTCCTACCGACAGACAGTCCCCCAGAGGTTACTGCTCTCTCAGGTGCTCTTGGAATATTTATCACTGAAAGGTTCAGTGATAGCTCTCTTCATTCTGCACTATGATTACATACACTAACAAACATTGGCAATGTACTGCCAGCACAATCCTGCCACATTTATGCAGTGGCATTTTTTTCCCGATTTTTATTTATCCTTACAGTTCACCACTTCCTAAGTCCACCAGCCGCCACCTGTGTTTATCATATGTTTTATGAATTTACCAGCAGAGTTTGTCTCAATTGTCCCTCCTCTTCTTCGGTATCATATATTGTTCAATCAATCAATCAGGGAATTGTAAGCGCGCTACTCACCCGTGAGGGTCTCAAGGCGCTAAGGATTCTGCGTGTTCTTGGAGTGTTTCATTGTTTTGAAACGAAAACTGCCGCTTCTTCGCACTGTCCATGGTTTCTGAATCGGTACTAGGGCCACTGCATAATTCACTACGCGAAGTGCACTTTTCGATTACAGTAAGTGCAGTTTAATGTTCAGTGCTTTTTCAAGAGTGATGTGTTCTGATGTTTATTGTCAATCGAGGGAGAGCTATTCAGCAAACAACTGTCGAATGACGCCACTGTGTTATTTAGTGTGTTGACAGACTTTACGCATTGTAAATATCAATAATACAACCACCAATTATCAATAAATATATGGCATTTTGAGTCCAAGACTGTGAAATATGACTGTGACTGCCGTAGCTAAATTGCCATTTTGTGAACACGTGATGAAAATGCACCTCCCGCCTTTTTGCTGTTGGAGACTGTTGTATTACTATGGGGTTTCATGGAGAGAACAATTACATATTTAATCCAAATGACACATCTATGCCCGACACACTCTCTTCTTCTAAAGCAAGTGATGCGTGAAATGAATTCAAGCTGTTTACATGCAGCGGAAGATCGCCAATTTTATTCCGTAATTGAGCGGGTGGCATTTTGTGTCTTCAACGCCCCTAAGATAATTTTGCCAGGGTTACAATTATTTTCAGGGTGAAATTTCCAGTCCGCTTACATTTACCTTCGAATGCACACAAATGTACTACAGGTTGAACTTATATGATTATTTTAAGCATTGCTATCATGGTGGATGATGACTGTGTGATATTGCCTAGTGAAACAATGTATAAACAAATAAACCTGATGCAGGTTTTCTTTAAAATTGTGTGCACTGAAGAACTCAATTTCAGTTTCACTTTAGGAAGCCTAGAGGCACAGAGAGTAGAAAATAAAATATCAAAGAACCAGATAAAGCATTCAAAACAATAATCAAGCTATGGAAGACTATCATAGTCTGCTATTGCAGAACTAAAAGATTTATACACCTTTATGAAGTGCTCCTCATATATATTATAGCCCTGTATCGCAGCAGAGGGCTATACCAGTTGTTCAATGCCCTAAACCGGAGTTATACGCCTGAGCTGCAGGCAAGAGCCTATAATGAGGGAGAGGGCCTATAACAATCAGTATCCCCTAAGGCAGATGGGCTATAAGGCTATTGAAACATTCCACCCGCTGAGGGTAGAATGTTCTAAGTTAAAAAGGGAGAAACAAACAAACCTAGGAATGTTAGAGTAGAAGGCTTAAGCCTGAACCACTTCATTGTTTTCAATGGAACTCTCAACATTCTATTGTTCTAATATTTCTGAAACTGCTTTCTTGAATTATTCTCCAAAATTACAGTTACACCTGTTCTTTCATATTTATTGTTAGAATTTTAAATCATCCAAAAACACAGGAAAACTTTAGTAAATAAATTGGTGAAATGAAACACACCATCACACAAATACATTGTTATAGGCTGGTAACATTGAATAATTGGGAAAATGTCTTAAGGCTTTCCACCATGGGTTGTAAGTGACATCAAAAGCAATGAGTGGAAGAAAACGTTGTTATTGGTTGTGACACATGCAATTTTCACCTGTGTTTTACGCCCACTCCTAAATCTCGTGTCATGGCTGCTTGTAAGTTTGGGCCCTAGTGTATAGCCACCCATACTAGCATCTGTCTATTGCTCCCTCCCTTTAAAAAATATATATACTTTTTAAAACGCTGGCATCGTAAAGCCATCTTCCACCATTGCTGGCTGTACAGCAAACGTTTGACTCCACCAAGATATTGGAGAAGTATGCTAACCTTCAACTCTCCAGGTGTCTGGAAACTAATTATCTGCTTCATCCCAGCCAGTCAGGGTTTAAGCACCCATTATAGTACTGAGACTTCTCTCTTGGAGGTTAGCGAATATATCAATGGCATATTGGATGGAGGGGGCAAGGCGTTGCTGATGTTGGTTGACTTACCATCAGCCTTTGATACGGTTCCAACTCCATCCTCCTTGACCGCTTGCAGTAAGTCGGAATAGAGGTTCAGGCCCTGAAATGTCTCTCCTCTTTTTTAGAAGGATGAAATTAGCAGATCTGGATTCTACCTTATTCGTCAGAGGCTCATGAGTTGACAGTGGGAGTGCCCCAGGGTTTCGCTCTGAGCTGTACATTATTTAATTTTTATCGTACCCCTCTTGCTCAGTTTGCGGTATCCCTAGGTGCCAAAGTCAAATCAAATGTTGATGATACCCAGCTATTGTTCTCATGTGCCAAGTATGAAGAGCTCCCTGGGAACTTGATTAAAATCTGTCTAACAGCGGTTCTTCATTGGCTGGCAATACATCACCTTAAGTGTAATGCTGAGAAGACAGAGATTCTCTTTTTCTGTGACATCCCATTAAACAGTTGGCAGGCCATTTGGCCTAGAAAGGCCTCTTCTCCAGGCCCTCAGGATGGTATTGTGAGGAACCTGGGGGTGAAATTTGATGCCCATCTGTCATTTAAACCACAAATATAATCTATTGTGGGTACATGCTTTGGGGTTTTGTGATTACTGAAAAGTTTTTATGTCTCCCTCTGCAAAGAAAACAGTCATCCTGGCTCTCATTCCGTCAAGACTTAGGGGCCGATTCCGATTCAGGCCGGAAAACGTACCGACCGACTCGGTACGGGAATGTAGTCCGACCGACATGTACCGGCGCTGCCCGATCCGCGTAGTACGATGCAATGCATGTGAATTACGACCGACTCGTGCGGAACACAAGGCGAACGACCGAACCGCACGGAAACCAGCTATCCGGCCGGAAAATCTACGTGAATCGAACCGACCGACACGCACCAGGAATGAACCCGACAGAAACGTACCCGCGAACTCCGACCCGCGCAGTACGATGCAATGCGTGTAAAACCAGACCGAGTCGCACGGAGCTCAAGCCGTACGACCGACACACATACAAAACAGGGAGCCGAAGCAACCCAATACTCCGCGACCGACACGTAGGCCGCACATGAAACCCAGCAGAAAGACAGCGTGAAAGACTCGGAGAAGCTCGCACGAGACAACTGCAGCGTCCGACTCGGTCAGAAGAACGTCTCCTACATGCCTAAAAACTACAAAGGAAAAAATACAAAAAAAAGGGCCAAACAAGCAATGACAAAGTCAATAAATACAGGGGGAAAAAAACATGGAACAAAGACACACCCACAACTCCACCCATATAAAGGCCACAAATCCCTACCTTGATCCTTTGCAAATTCAACAGACCTGCCAGCACAGAACACCATCAGACAGCAACCACAGACACACTCACAACTCATCCATCACACAAGCCACACACCATTAGCACCTCCCAAATAGCACCCTCACATACACCCAGCAAAACTGACACTCACCCACCCTCACTTGCACACTCACACACACATCAATCCCCACCACCACCCATCACCATGCCCCCAAAGAAGAATCCAAAGTTCCTAGACAGTGAATTGGAAGTCCTGGTAGATGAAATCCTCAGGGTAGAGCCACAATTGTTTGGTACATTGGTCCAACAGACCCCCATGTCACAGAAAACCAAGATGTGGGAGAGGATCGTCGACAGGGTGAATGCACAATCACCATGTTTGCGCACAAAGGAAGACATCCAGAACAGGTGGTATGATGTGTGCAGGAGGGTCAAGGACCTACTCAAGAAGGATTACGCCTTGAGTCATCGCACCGGCAGTGGCCCTCCTGCCAAACCAGTATACCTCAGGTCCTGGGAGGAGAAGATGCGGGCCATCCTACCACCAGAGAGCGTACATGGACTATCAAACATCCCAGAGCCTGGTGAGTACACAACCAATATTCCCAATATTGTGTGACAATACACACACATCACTGTCAAGGGGATAGTGAAACCATGCACCGTTAGCAAAGCCACAGTAACCAAAAGATAATCAGCCCAAGATGTGTATGTTAGTCAGACAAACACAATACCTGCCATCTCATAGTGATATGTAACTGTGTCATGACATGTACAAACCTAACAACAAATAGAGCAAGGCAGTGGCACAAATGTAACCAACAAACACTGTCAGACATTTTGCCACCACTAGAACACCACCTCACAGGGAAGCTCACTGAAAGGAAGGAAGGAATTGTGTGTATGCTGGTGAAGTGAGTGTAGCCAATAGCAAGATGGGAGTTGTAGTCACAGATATTGGTCACCCTCACAATTGGCCCATCAACACCACTCTGAACCATGCTCACATCACAGGGAGTGGAAAAGAACTGACAAGATGGCTGACACTGGGTACTGCTGTGGGGAGCACAAGGCCCTGCTGGGAACTGTGCACCAACCAACAGCAGGACACCACTGCCTGACATCCTGAAAGCCAACTTGCACTCCCTGCAATGGAAGCACGTTCCATGGTGGGATATCTGGCTGAGTGGGAAGGAGGACTGACAGCTCTGACCATAGTTACCAGCAGCTTTTCTCACACACCCCTTAACACAAACTCCACACAACTCACCTGGGAGAATGCATTGCCTCACACTCTAATTAAATATCCCACAAAGAACTACCACACTGGGTAATGCTGTGTGAAGCACAGGGACACTTTTGGGACTTGTAGCCAAACAAACGCCAGGACAACACTGTCAGCCATCCTGTCAGCACAGGCACACTACCCCACAGGGAAGCAGAGTCAAAAGGAAGGAAGTATGGGCATGCTGGGAAGGGGGGTGTAGGCAATAGCATGATGGGAGTGGTAGTCACAGCTCAACATCCCCCACCCACATGGCCCAGCAAGCTCACACTGAAGCATGCACACCTCACAGGGAGTGAAAAGCCACTTCCAAGATGTCTGACAATGGTGCTCTCTTGTGGGGAGCACAAGGCCCTGCTGGGAACTGTGCACCAACAAACAACAGGACCACACTGTCAGCCATCTTGCCATTGCTGTCACACTCACACACAGTGAAGTCGACTCAAAAGGAAGGAAGTATGGGCATGCTGGGAAGGGGGGTGTAGGTAATAGCATGATGGGAGTGGTAGTCACAGCTCAACATCCCCCACCCACATGGCCCAGCAAGCTCACACTGAAGCATGCACACCTCACAGGGAGTGAAAAGCAACTTCAAAGATGTCTGACAATGGTGCTCTGTTGTGGGGAGCACAAGGCCCTGCTGGGAACTGTGCACCAACCAACAGCAGGACACCTCTGACTGACATCCTGAGAGTTAACCTGCACCCACTGCAAGGGTGGCATGCTTCATGGTGGGATAACTGGGCTGGGTGGAGAAGGAGGTCCGGATGTCAACCAAATACCACCAATGCTGGCCATACACACACCTACTCTGCAAAAACACATTGCACACGTGGGACCTGTCACTCCCAAAGTAAAAGCCCTGGCAAGATGGCTGACACATGGGCATGAGAAATGATGTGCCTGCAATTCACACCCATGCACTGGCCAACCCAAACACGTACACACTCACAGCCATTGCAACTCTATGTTAACACACACTGTCTGGGGATGCAGTGTCCATGGGTGCCCCCTGGCCTGGCTGTGAAGGTGTGTCTTGCAGGTGACAACTGTGGAGAATCAGACATACTACATAGCACAAAACACACAGGAAGTCACAGAGACATCATTGACAGGGAACACCTGACAGTGAATGCAATGGACACACCAATATACCGGACACTGTACCATGGTGTCAGTCACACAAGTTGCGGTTGTGAGCTGCAGTCCACTCCCACATCGTTCGGCAACATATGCATCCTTCACACAACACACCACTTACTGTCATAGACACTGTAGACACAAGCACCAACCTGGACTGCATTTGAGGAGACATGCTACTCACAGCAGCAGAGCTGCAACACACACCACTGGCCATCACTGTCATGACAATGGAAAAGTCAGAGAGCTGCCGTGCCCAATCCTCATCACCATGGAGGACATTGACAAGATTAATCACGTTTGCACGTACAAAACTCAGCAACAACATCATTAGCTACGTTAACAACATCACTTGTATGAAATGAGACGTGAACTAGGAACCCAGACAACAACACAGATACTCCCAAGAGATCCCAGGCATACCGGACTGTGACCATGTTGTCCAGACACACCAATGTGACGCACAAAGACTGGCAAAAAGGCAACCACACATGGCCCAATCTTGAAAGATATCCTAAGTGGAATTGCACGTATGTCCCTGTTAAAGGACAAATGTGGACAAGGATGACACACCTGTGTCAGGCACGTGATGGCCCTTGAGTAGCAATGGCCATGTACAGCCAATCAATACATGAGCTGGTCATGCACACACCTCAACATTCACATTGAAATGCTTCAGGTTGGCAGGACAATGTGCTACACCAATATCAACCTCTGACTGTGACAACTTAGGACAATGCAATGTACAGGCCCGCATCCAGATGTACAGTCACAACTGTCAGGTGTTTGAACCATTGATGCCTGTAGAAACATAACATACATTGTGTGTCTCTTCCAAACACAGGTGATGATGGGGACACAGCAGCAGATGATGAGGAGTCCCTGTCCCAGGCTCCGGTGGCCCCTGAGCTCTCTGGTGTGGAACAGCCTCTGCCCTCCTTGGATGGCGAAGACCTACCTGGCCCCTCCGGTGTGAGTCATCATGCAGCACCAGCAGGACCACCATCTGCACCCCCTGCACCCACTCCTCCAACATCTGCCAACACACAGACCACCCCCGCCGACACGGACAGACCAAGGACACTGAATGACAACAGCACAGGGACCCCGGCCCACCGTGAAGCAATGGACAACAACCCCAGTACCAACCCCCAAGGGGGCCTAGGGTCACCTGTGCGTGCCACCACAGGTCCCGCACGTGTGGCCAGGGGTGGTGGGAGGGGTGGTAGGCAGAGGTCGATGTTTGCAGAGGGGTCTGGACTGCATGATGACCCACAACTGGTACGCATTGCTGATGCGTACCAGAATAGCACCGGAGAGGTCAGCCAGGTAGTGGGGATCCTCAAGGACATTCAACAGCAGCAGGCTGCCCATCATGCCCGCTTGGACTCACACATGTCCCGTGTGGAGACACACATGTCTGGCATGGAGTCCAAGTGGGACACATTGGAAGAACTGACAGCGGTGCAGAGGGACATATTGATATGCCTCCACCAGATTAGCACCAACATGTCCACACCTCCCTGTGTGCCCACAACATCTGGTGCCGCAACAACTGCAACTGCCACAGGGAGGGAGGATGACTCTGGTGGAGAGTCCTCTGCACCGCAGCGGCCTGCACGTGAGGGTCCCCCCAGAAAGAAGAGAGGTCATCTGAGGAAGGACAACTGAGAGACAGATGGCCATGTACATCCCCAAGGAACCCAACACCTGTTCTGGAAATTCTCCTTTGTGTGCAAACTGTTCACCCTGTCGAATGCAACCCAACTCTCCCACATGACATGGGGAGTTTAAGTTGGACTAATGTATCAGATGACTGTGGACTTTACTCAGGACATTTCTGCTACCAACACTTCCAACTCATCTGTGAACTTTGGATTCCAATCCCAATGTACAGCACCCACCATCCTGTGCACTATCCTCACACATGTATGTAAATAAACTCACTAATACACCATACTTGCCTCTGTTGTGATTCCAACGTGGTTTTTGTCATGGAGATGATGATCTGCTAAATAACACTGTGCATGCTAACTGCTACAGCAAGTTCAACACCGTCATGTGAGTCATGGCGACGTGACACATATGAGGGAGACACACACTAGGGCAACACAACACATACACACCAGGGCCATCTGACTCATCGCCTACACTGATGTTGCCAGGAAATACAGTGGAATGCACAGACACCACACCTATTCAGAGTCTGTGTTAACTAGCCCACAGGTGCAGTAAGCAAATGTCAGTCAGATGTGTGACCACAGACAACGCACATCCCAAAGTGAAGCACAGGTTTATTACACATTTGCAACATGTTGTTTCCACTACAGATGCAAGGTAATCCCACGTGGCAGTGGCCACACAGTCACCAAGTGTTGAAGAAATAAAGTCCAGGGGTGTGTGGCACATCACCTGTAGGAAAACGACTGCTTCCACCCTGGAAGTTGAATCATGGTGTCGGGGGATGACCAAACAACTCTGAAAGTACCATGTGAAGGACAGACATGACACACAGTCAAAAGCACTGAAGAACAGG
The DNA here is from genome assembly GCA_963921515.1 of Calotriton arnoldi. Classification (NCBI taxonomy): domain Eukaryota; kingdom Metazoa; phylum Chordata; class Amphibia; order Caudata; family Salamandridae; genus Calotriton; species Calotriton arnoldi. Next base: position 681,098 of record CAWUFW010006858.1, read on the forward strand.
ACAGAACTGCAATACTCATGCCCAATACATGTCCCAAGATACCTACACAAAACCAAGTTAGCATGTCAACACTGTTGGGGAGTACAGACTACCTGTAAGGACACAGCGCTGCATGCATCCAGTCAAGTAGCACATGGCCACACTCAAACAGCAACAGAGCACCACCAACACATATCATGCAAACTCAAATCATTGACATAACATCTCTGTATACTCACATTCAGCTGAAGAAGTTGGTGATGAGCTGTGTGCGGACATCACCCTCATCATCATCAGCATCACTGGCATCGTGGCCCAGGCCAGGATCCTCCACAGGTGGCGGATGTTGGTCATCGTCATCCAGGATGAGAGGCAACTCCTTCCGCACTGCCAGGTTGTGTAGCATGCAGCAGACGATGACAATCTTGCACACCTTTGCAGGGGCAAATGGGAGGGCCCCTCCTGTCTTGTCCAGGCAGCGAAAGCGGCTCTTCAGGAGACCAAATGTCCGCTCGATCACTCTCCTGGTCCGACCATGTGCCTCATTGTAGCGCATCTGGGCTGGTGTCACAGGGTTCCTGATGGGTGTCAGCAATCACGGCATGTTGGGGTATCCGGAGTCACCTACATACAGACAATTGCACATTAGCTGAGTTGGAAAAGAGGGTGGAATACAACATTGCAGAACACACACAATGGTACAAAGTCAGTACACACCGACAAGCCAGGCACGCTGGTTCTGCATCTGTGACATCATCCTCGGGATGTGACTACTCCTCATTACGTAGGCATCGTGTGCAGAACCGGGGAAACGTGCACACGTGTGTGAGATGCTCATATCTGCAAGACATACCACCAGGGCATTGATAGAATAGTAATGTTTCCTGTTCCTGTATGCCTGCTCATGTGCCTGTGGTGGTACCAAAGCCACATGTGTCCCATCAATGGAGCTGATGACATGTGGCATCCTCCCCAGGGCATAGAAGTCACTCTTGACGTCAGTGAGTTGTTGACGTTTAGGGAAATAGATGTACTGGTTCAGGTATCTCAACATCGCCTCCAAAACATCACGTAGCACACGGCTGAACATGGTCTGTGACATCCCACCAGCAGACGCCACAGTGTGTTGAAAGGTACCGGTGGCAAAGAAGTGTAGGCCTGCCATCACCTTCACCTTGGGGGTCAGCGCTGTAGGGTATGGCCGGCCAAGTTGCAAATGTGGGGCCAACCGCACCGCCAATTCCTCAATCAGCGGCCTGTTGAAGCGGTACCGTCGGATGCAGTCACGTTCAACCATGGTTGCAAGGTCAGGGAATGGTCTATGGACAGCTGGTGCCCTTCAGTGCATAGGTGAACAAAGAAAGATTGTCAGTCACCCCACATATGTGGCATTGACCATACTCAATATCACATGATACATCATTACGAGACACAAGTACTTGATGTGTGTGCCGTTCTGTATGGACATATATGGCACCTACATGGCCATCATCTAACATCTCAGTTCAACATGTGTTGACAACAAGTTCCAGGTTGTGCTATGGGAAATCATTAGGCTGTGTCACAGTACCCATGTACTGCTGTCACGTTCCAAAAACACACCACAGTGACAAGTGAGGACAGATGTGCCCCAGGCATAACAGTTCTTTGACAGGTAGATTCCCAGGGACCCTGTATTGCCACATGGACACTGGCATTACATGGCGTATCATGTACACGTCAGCAAAACAAACATGACTCCCACAGGTAGTGGCCCCTGTTGCCTCTGCAGGACAGACATGGACGTCTGTGACACACACACGCACAACATCAAAGTCGATGCACAAACAACGTGGATGTGGAGACTATCTCCCATTGTGCACATGGAATCAGAGACATCTGAAACACAACATGCACACAGACTGTGGAGGGCCATCACAATTGTGGCAATGGGTCACCCTGTGACGTACATACCATCCCACATGGGACTCAGGGTGTATGTGACATAACATACACATACACAACCTGGAAATGTGACCATGCCACATGCTCTGAACTGAACAGTTGCACATCACAGTGGTCATGTGCACAACACACAAAGGATTCTGTCCCCATGAACACCTGCACAGCCTGGGAGTGGCTGCCCCCAAGTGCCACCCAACAAACCACATGTTGACCCCCATACACACACAGGTAATGCAGCCTTACATGCCTTAGGATACAGTGTGGACATGCTGTGGTGTTGTAGGTGTGCCCCTGAGTCCCTGGCAAGTAATTGTGGCTGGCATACGTTCACCAGTGACAACCATGGTGACATATGCGAGTGACTTGTACATGGACGCGTCGTACAGCAATGGACCGATCCGTGCGCACGCATTGGCCATTGCATATGATGTGGACGGATGCGTGTTGTGTTTCGAAATACGTGTCGTACAGCAATGGACCGATCCGTGCGCACGCATTGGCCATTGCATATGATGTGGACGGATGCGTGTTGTGTTTCGAAATACGCGTCCTACAGCAATGGACCGATCCGTGCGCACGCATTGGCCATTGCATATGATGTGGATGGATGCGTGTTGTGTTTCAAAATACGCGTCGTACAGAAATGGACCGATCCGTGCGCACGCATTGGCCATTGCATATGATGTGGACGGATGCGTGTTGTGTTTCTAAATACGCGTCGTACACCAATGGACCGATCCGTGCGCACGCATTGGCTATTGCATCTGACGTTGACGGATGCGTGTTGTGTTACGAAATAAGCGTCGTACAGCAAAGGACCAATCCGTGCGCACGCATTGGCTATGGACTGACATGATAACGGACGCGTATTCGAAGCTTGTACGAGTCGGATGCAGTGAATTACGTTGGCCACCCACAACAATGTTGCTAATTCATGGGTGTCATCAAGTTGAAATTTTGAAGGATGCTGTAGGCGTGTTTAAGTGGTGCAATTCCATGGATTGGCCAGATTCAGAAGATGCAAACGACTTGGACCTATCACTTTGGACACATGGGACAGTATCTGCCTCTGCAGCACACATGTAATGCTGGCTGTTCCCCTGAGAGCTCACTTGCCTGCACTACATGCTCCAGGACGACATCTGCCACTACCACTGCTGCTGTCTCTGCATCCTCTGGCTACTGCAATGGCACGTACTGTGGAGAGAGCCCCAGCCTTCAGCACTGAAGAGAACCAGGCCCTGCTGGACAGCCTCCTTCCACAGTACAGCAAGCTGTATGGGAAACCAGGGGAGCAGGTGAGTGTGCTGTCCACTGCCTTACTAATTGTGCATGTTGTCTGACTAGCAAGACTCACAGTGTGTACACCAGTGGCTAGCATGCTCACTGAGTAGTTGTCACCCCCCAAAGTGTGTAGTTACATGCACTGAACAGGTATAGTGCAGTAACAGTGCATTCCAACAAGGTTTGACTTCCCAGGCAATGATACCATTTAGTAACTGCTGGACAACTGTTCATAGCCATAGTTGCACTACATGTGTACATCATATGCCCCTGTGATTGAGACATGTATATCCAACTGTGTGATGCACGGATATGTTGCATGTGTAGTAATGGCCTTTTCACTTTGTCATCCTCACAGGTTGATGCCCACCAGAAGCAGGAGATCTGGCTGACCATCACCCGGGCAGTACGATCTGTGGGGGTCTACAGGCGCAGGATCCGCAACTGCCTGAAGAGGTGGCAGGACCTTCGTGGCTGGACCCGGAGGATCGCACGGGTCCAGCTGAAGCTGTTGCCTCCTCGCAGGAGGGGCGGACACCGGACCCTGACCCCCCACATGCTCCAGATTCTGGCGGTGGTCTTCCCTGACCTGGATGGGCAGCTGAAGGCCAGACAGCAGCAAGGAGGGGGTAAGTGCTAGCCTTTTCTGGGTACTATGACTAACATGCTCTATGCACTCCTTTAGCCTGGTTCCACTTCCACAGTACGACTGTCTTGTCATCCTGGACTCATGTCCCTCATTTGTGTCATGCCCCCTCCGCATCTGATACACAGGTGTGGCCCTTACAGTCTGTGACTTAGGTCACTTGGGTACTGTGTACTTGCAGTTACCTGTGGTTCAAGTTGGGGACAGCATCAGTTACAGGAACTTTGTTGTGGGTTGCATGGGTGGTACAATTGCTCACACAATGCCTGTGATCTGACATGTACTCTGGGTATGGCTTTAATATGTGTTCCAATTGCTGCTCTGACTCACCACATGTCTGGGGTATGAGCCACACACCCATGCTGCAGCAGAGGGCAAGGTAGGTGCATCAGGAGTATGTACATCATGTGTGTGACACATGCATAGCCATCTGCCTAGTGTTCAGGGTAATACCATGTTGCACATGGACCAGGACTGTAATGCCTACTCCGGACATCGAAGGCACTCTGTTCTCCCACTCCCGTGTTTCAGCATACTTATTGGGCATTGTGAAGAGTGCACTCAGGTGTCTGCCTCTGTGTCACCGTGGTGTGGCCTTGCTTTTTGGACTCCTGGAGTGTTTAACAATTTGGGGTGGCCAGCCATCTGAGTTGTGACTATAGGATCTGCACATTGGTTAATGCATAGGTCTCTGATCCCTTGACTGTGCACAATGGTGTATGAAACATTGAGGTGCAGGCAGCTTTGGTTAATTCTCATCAGACGGTGAAGTGCTCATGTGTATGGATTTGTGTTTGCAGTCACTCAAATGTCTCATTTGAATGACGTGGGATCATCTTAGTCCTCATGATGTGGGTGGCCAGGGGTGCACATGTGCACCTGTCAGCTACAGGGCTTGCATTCCCAAAACTTCCATGATTGTGACACAGTGCAGACTGGTGTTGTGTGTATGCACTGCCCCTGTGACAGGAGACAGTTATGACTGACTTGCCAGACAGGCCTGTGCCATGACATTCAACTTGCAAAGGGTGATCCAGCAGTAGTGTGATATGTCCTGCATGCACACCATTGTTGCATTGTCTATCAGGACATGAGGACCTCATTGTGTCTGGTGATGGAACCAAAACCCGCATAGCGACAGAGACACTGCCCATCACTTTTCCTGACACATGTACTGAGTCAGTGGCAGGAGATGGCATGTGTTTGGAGTGACACATTTCCATATGTTCTCTTGGATGTCCAACAACTGTGTATGTGGTGCATGTGTGCACATATGATTAGTCGCATACAACAGGCACCAGACAGATGGGTGCATGGACAGGTAGGCTATGAGTGGCATGAATGACTGTCAGGCAGACAATGGGCTTCTTCAAATCAGTGTCAGCACTTATTGCAATGTCTAGCGAATGATGGCAGGGCTTGCTCTGTGATGTGCTGTACTTACTGTGGTGTGTGTGGTCAGTACAGGTGACTAATGTTGCTCTGTTTATCCTGATTGTTTGCAGATACATCCACTGCCACAGGAGGAGACAGCTCCACGGACCAAGAGGAGCGGCAGAGCCAGACTGGGTCCACTGCAGAGGAGACCGAGGGACCCAGTGGCACGGAGGGTGAGGGGAGCCACACTGAGGAGACCTCAGCTACGACCACCTCGGCTGAGGAACACAGCACTTCCAGTGAGGACTCCCTTGTGGAGGCGGAAGTTGTCTACGTGTGTTCTTTGTGTGTCACCTTGGCTTCTTCATTGGTGTGTGACTGTGGCCGGGATCCCATTGATTGGGGTGGATTTCACGTCATGCCCATGTACCGTGTACTGTGCAGTGTGTCAGACATTCACAAGTCTTGTTGACTGGCCATGTGTGATGGGTTTCTGCACCTTAGTTCCCACCACCACCCCTGGGATTGTCATGGGTGCATGTGCAATGTCACCAGTCCATGTGAGCTTCACTGCTACACATTGGTGGAGATCAAGGTGTGTGGTGTTGAGTGTGTGCAAATGTGAGTTGTTGCACGGCTAGACCCCTACCTCCATATTGGCCTTGGCTGACAGGCCGTGCTGATTGATTTGTGCTTGTGTAGGTGTGATGGTAGTTTGTTGCTCAGGACACATGGCTGTGGTTCACAGTGTGAACGACATCTACCTCTGTCATCACAGTGGGATTATCATGCAGGCTAGTGTCACCACAATGTGGGGTCCCTGGGGGTAGTGCTGTGGTGGGTCTGTCTCTTGCTGTGTTAGTTGCTGTTCCTACAAGCTTGTGTGACATGTGTAATTTGGGCTACCTCTCATCTAACGATGCTTGATTGCCCACATAGGGGAATCCGATCCATGAGTTACTTTTGTATGGCACTGTATACACATCTGTGTAATTGGAATTCAGGCCTCCTCATGTGTTGTGTGGTTGCCTGGGGACACTGGCACCCCCCCCCCATCACCTGTTGTGTTTGATATGCAGTGTGAGGCTGCCTGTTTGTGTTTGTGCATCTGCACCACTGCATTGGCATATCTTTAGTGTGCCATTGCCTGTATGTTGTTTGGAGGATTTCCCCTGCTGTCCCTGGGACTCCTAGGTCATCAGTCAGCACAATAATCATGGTTTGTATGTCCCATTGCTGCCATGGTATGGTATTTTTTCACCTCACATCTACAGTCTCCACAGGATATCTACATTTGTGTGTCCATTAGTGCAGATATGTGGGTCTACATTATGATGGTCACTTCTGGCATTGTGAAATTGATAAATGGAGACAATGTCAGCCCCCATGGGTGATGTTTGTCTGCACATGGCCAAAGGTATGTTTTATTTGCACTGCACTGTTTGCCTCACCCAATCTATGTTGCTATGGGACACAAGCACTACTTTGCCACTGATGTGTTTGTTGTTCTGTGACCAGGAATCATCCATGCTGTTTGGCAGTTGCAGCTTTTTCCATGACAACACTTACATTTTTGTCACTGTGATGATGGGGGTTTAGACCCCATTGCCACAATGTTCAAAATGTGCTTCAGCTATGGACTCCACACTTACCTTTTGGTCACTGTGAAGATGGGGGTTTAGACCCCATTGCCACAATGTTCAAAACTGTGCTTCAGCTATGGACCCCACACTTACCTTTTGGTCACTGTGATGATGGGGGTTTAGACCCCATTGCCACAATGTTCAAAACTGTGCTTCAGCTATGGACCCCACACTTACCTTTTGGTCACTGTGATGATGGGGGTTTGGACCCCATTGCCACAATGTTCAAAACTGTGCTTCAGCTATGGACCCCACACTTACCTTTTGGTCACTGTGATGATGGGGGTTTAGACCCCATTCCCACAGTGGTCATGGTCTGCTTGCATTGTGAAGGCCACACACATTTTTGTGTGACACATGTGATAGGGGGTCACATTGTATGTTCAATGTCATGTTCAGTGTTGTAGGCATTTGACACAGACTACACACTCTTGTCATGATGTTGGGGGGATGTCTTTTGCTGACATTCATTATGTTGGAGTATGCTGGTTGTGTCATGCATTACCCGTCCTATGAGTGGGGATGATAGTAGTGGTAGGCATCCAGCCCCCCATGAGTAGGGGTGGTGGTAGTGGTAGGCATCCAGGCCCCCATGAGTAGGGGTGGTGGTAGTGGTAGGCATCCAGGCCCCCATGAGTAGGGGTGGTGGTAGTGGTAGGCATCCAGGCCCCCATGAGTAGGGGTGGTGGTAGTGGTAGGCATCCAGGCCCCCATGGGTAGGGGTGTTGGTAGTGGTAGGCATCCAGGCCCCCATGAGTAGGGGTGGTGATGGTGACAGGCATCCAGCCCCCATGAGTAGGGGTGGTGGGAGTGGTAGGCATCCAGGCCCCCATGAGTAGGGGTGGTGGTAGTGGTAGGCATCCAGGCACCCATGAGTAGGGGTGGTGGTAGTGGTAGGCATCCAGGCCCCCATGAGTAGGGGTGGTGGTAGTGGTAGGCATCCATCCCCCTATGAGTGGGGATGGTAGTAGTGGTAGGCATCCAGCCCCCCATGAGTAGGGGTGGTGGTAGTGGTAGGCATCCATCCCCCTATGAGTGGGGATGGTAGTAGTGACAGGCATCCAGGCACCCATGAGTAGGGGTGGTGATGGTGACAGGCATCCAGCCCCCATGAGTAGGGGTGGTGGTAGTGGTAGCCATCAGGCCCCCATGAGTAGGGGTGGTGGTAGTGGTAGGCATCCAGGCCCCCATGAGTAGAGGTGGTGGTAGTGATAGGCATCCATCCCCTATGAGTGGGGATGGTAGTAGTGGTAGGCATCCAGCCCCCCATGAGTAGGGGTGGTGGTAGTGGTAGGCATCCATCCCCCTGTGAGTGGGGATGGTAGTAGTGACAGGCATCCAGGCCCCCATGAGTAGGGGTGGTGGTAGTGGTAGGCATCCAGGCCGCCATGAGTAGGGGTGGTGGTAGTGGTAGGCATCCATCCCCCTATGAGTGGGGATGGTAGTAGTGACAGGCATCCAGGCCCCCATGAGTAGGGGTAGTGGTAGTGATAGGCATCCATCCCCCTATGAGTGGGGATGGTAGTAGTGACAGGCATCCAGGCCCCCATGAGTAGGGGTGGTGGTAGTGGTAGGCATCCAGCCCCTCATGAGTAGGGGTGGTGGTAGTGGTAGGCATCCATCCCCCTATGAGTGGGGATGGTAGTAGTGACAGGCATCCAGGCCCCCATGAGTAGGGGTGGTGGTAGTGGTAGGCATCCAGCCCCCCCATGAGTAGGGGTGGTAGTAGTGCTAGGCATCCATCCCCCTATGAGTGGGGATGGTAGTAGTGACAGGCATCCAGCCCCCCATGAGGAGGGATGGTAGTGGTGACAAGCATCCAGCCTCCCATGAGTAGGGGTGGTGGTAGTGGTAGCCATCAGGCCCCTATGGGTGTGTTTGGCATTGGTGATAGCCATCCCGCCCCTATGGTTCGGCTGTTGCTAGTGTACGTCATTTCTGCATCCCTATGTGTGTGACATATGTTGGTTATGTGTCGTTTGTTTGTATAGTGGGTGTCTGACTTACCGTCTGCGCCGTACGCGTCCGTACCGGTTCCGGTAATAGATGGACAGTATTGGTAGGACCTGCGTGATGGGATTCATGGTTGGGTCGTCTCATTCGGGTTTCTCGTGGCTTCGACTCGTACTCGTAGCTGGCTTGTTCGTCTCGTAGCCGTGGATCGTCTTGTGGCACGAATCGGATCTTATGTGCAGCTCTCCCGGATGCTCTGACGTGCCGGACGTAGCGACCAGTTCGGCGCGTACGGAGTGCACATCATACTAGTCCGGCCAGAAGGTGCTGTGTATTTACTTCCGTGTGACTCAAATCGGCGTTTACGGATCCGGCTCGGGCGGGGAACTGGAGCTGGAATGGGTACGTACGGCTCGGTCGGAATCTGAGCTGTAATGCGCATCGTACTTGCTCGTTCGGACGACTGTTCGAATCGGTCGGGAAACCTGCGTTCGGCTTGTATTTTTTCCGGACGAATCGTATTCGGTGCGCTTCCGGCCGAGATCGGAATCGACCCCTAGATTGTGGTAATGCTGGAGTCTGAGGATTAGCTAAGAATGGTATGTAAGACTAAACTCCCGACTTTCAGATTTTGTCCTTTGGGAAATCCCGATGGCTCTTGAAAGGTCAATGGACCTTTACCACCGTATGAGAATGGAGCTAGAACGAAGACATAAACAATGCATATATCATCAACGATCAGATAATTAATGTTCAGTCTTTGATGAGAGGTTGAGGAATTTGCAACACCTTTATTTATCTTTAAAGATTAGTCTTGTTTGGTCATCTTTATTCAGATTAGTTTGTTTACAGAAATATCATTAAAAGATCTAATCTACCCTAAATAGGACCCATGAAGTGTTCATTTCGGAAAAGAGCAAGATTGTGAAGATGATAAGAACTTCCCATAAATAGTAGTTTTGGAAACCCAGCCAAGTCTCTTACAGCTGCAGTAGCAATTGTCAATAATAGAATGATCTTTGCAGTAGCATTGATCAGAAAAGGGTCTTTGGGTAAAGAAGAATAAAGTCACCTTTAGCAGTAGCTGTCGGCAAAAGAAGCAAAGGGTCAACTCTTCAGTAATAGAGCCGTAAGGCAGGGAAGAGGGATCTGGATTTGAGTCTGAGATAGTCTCCTCTAATTAGCTAGGAACATTCATTAATATAAAATCACGCAATAATGTATAGAAACTTATTAGACGTTATCTCCTCTCATCCAATGAAAACCGCTCATCCGATGGTGTTGTCAACTTCCGATGCTTCAATCAATCAATCAATCAATCATAATATTTGTAAAGCACTGAGGGGAGGGGGGGAGCTGCTACTGTTCGAATAGCCAGGTCTTGAGGAGTCTACTGAAGGTCAGTAGGTCCTGTGTCTGCCGTAGGTGGAGGGGGAGGGTGTTCCATGTCTTGGCGGCGAGGTGGGAGAAGGATCTGCCGCCGTTGGTTGCTCTTCGGATGCGGGGGACGGTGGCGAGGGCGTGGTCGGCGGAGCGGAGCTGGCGGGTGGGGGTGTAGAAGTTGAGGCAGCAGTTGAGGTACGCTGGTCCGGTGTTGTGGAGTGCTTTGTGTGCGTGGGTGAGGAGCTTGAAGGTTATCCTCTTGTTGACGGGGAGCCAGTGTAGGTCTTTCAGGCGGGGTGTGATGTGGCTGCGGCGCGGGATGTCGAGGATCAGACGTGCTGAAGCGTTCTGGATGCGTTGGAGCCGTTTGAGGAGTTTCGCCGAGGCTCTGGCGTAGAGGGCTTTCCGTAATCCAGTCTGCTGCTGACGAGAGCCTGGGTGACCGTCCTTCTGGTTTCGGTGGGGATCCACTTGTAGATCCTGCGAAGCATACGGAGGGTGTTGAAGCAGGAGGAGGAGACGGCGTTGACCTGCTTCGTCATGGAGAGGGTGGAATCGAGGATGACCCCTAGGTTGCGTGCGTGGTCGGTGGGTGTGGGGGCCGTTCCTAGCACGGAGGGCCACCAGGAGTCGTCCCAAGCCGAGGGGTGGACCCGAGGATGAGGACCTCCGTTTTGTCTGAGTTCAGCTTCAGCCGGCTGTTTCTCATCCAGTCGGCGACGGCCGTCATTCCCTCGTGGAGGTTGGTTTTGGCTGTGTGAGGGTCTCTGGTGAGGGAGAGGATCAGCTGGGTGTCGTCGGCGTAGGAGATGATGTTGAGGTTGTGCAGTCGGGCGATGCGGGCGAGCGGGCCATGTAGACATTGAACAGCGTGGGGCTGAGGGATGAGCCCTGGGGTACGCCGCAGATGATCTCGGTAGCTTTGGAGCGGAAGGGAGGAAGGCGGACGCTCTGTGTTCTACCGGAGAGGAAGGAGGTGGTCCAGTCCAGGGCCTTCTCTTGAATCCCTGCGTCGTGGAGGCGTGCGCGTAGGGTGTGGTGGCAGACCGTGTTGAAGGCGGCCGACAGTTCCAGGAGGATGAGGGCCGCGGTTTCACCGTTGTCTTCATGCTTCTTCTCCCAATTCCCACAGTAAACATTCAAGCTGATATAGTGTAAAACCTTGTTTTAGGACTGTGTTACATGGAGGAAAGTTCTCATGAGAACCTTCTTACCTAAGCTAAAAGATGCGCTCTATGCACATTGTGAATACAAAGCAAGTCAGATATGATGGGGGCAAGCAATATTATTCTGTGAAGCATTCGTAAAATATATCTACATCATTATTTGTTCAAGCAGTCATAGCAAAGCTCATTGTAATTAGGTAGGTGATCTAATATGGTGTGATGAAGCCGAAGAAACACAAGTTTGAAGTCAGCATATTTTTAAGCAAGTTGCCGGTGTTAGGCAAAGTGTTCTAAATAAACACCTATTAAGCTATGAGTATGAGTCGAGAGAAAAAGTTGTTTAGGCCTAACTAAAGGAGCACATTTAAGAATGATTGTCTAGTACAAAATATTTCTACATAATTTCATGTACACTTTAATAAACACACTTTCCCCAATATATATATATGACTAATTAATATATTATTTGCAGCATTAATAAGGGTTCTTTCACATTTATGCAGCAAGCACATTTTTCTATGTGTCAGTATCTATGTGAAAACATTTCTGCAGCATTAAAACTCATTTTAAAGTGAAATTTTAACATGGCTTGTAAGACAAATTTTCATTTTTGGATACATTTTCTCCAATCCCCTCCCATTTGATGATTTTAATCACATAAATTTGGTTTCACATTTGGATCTAGAAAGCACTTTCATCTTCAGATGTTTCCTTTTTTTTTTAATTCCCCTATTGTGTTTAAGTGATTTCATGTAGTCGTCATTCATTATCCCACGTAGCCCATATCCCTCTTGTACATTTTCTTTTGAACTTTTTTCCTGTCTTTTGCGCATGAAGTATTTACAGCTCAGAAATAGGATGTTAAGAAGTAGTAAGGAAAGTCTTAATATCAGTATTGGCATTAGTATTGCTTTTAAAATACCCTTCCCAGCTGTCAAAAACCAATTTCCAATTGTGCTCAGTCCTTTCCCAAAATTTTCATACAAACCTGGTGTTTCCAATTCATTTATTTCAGGTTCTAGATCTGATATGATTCGCGCAAAGCTTTCTATCTGCTTGCTTTCATCAGGTATGAATGCACAACAGTGAGTTAATTTTAGCATTTGACAGACTCCTCCCTTTTCAGCAAATGATATGTCTAAAGCAAGGCAGTCTTGCAAAACCATAGATCCTTTTAGCCATTAATTCAGTTTTAACTTGGAGTAAAGCTCCATAAGAGCTTGTCACCATTTTATCAACTATGATAGGTAGCTTTCTGATTGATTCATCATTTAATATGATCCCTACAGGTGGTATCACTGCTCCAAATATGTCTCCTACTAAAGCAGCACTTCTCTCTATATTAGTTTCTGTCTATGTTATGGTGCTAGGATTAATGCTTCTATTCTTGCAACATGGTACATCTTCGGTATTAGTATGCCTAAATAACAGTTTCCTTCCCAATCAGCAGGTAATAAGAAGTAAGCATTCTGTCCGCAAATGTATTAAACCCCTGCAATTACATTTTCGTCTCCCTGTAAAATTTGACATGATCCTCCCATTACTCATTCCTACTTGTCGAGTCCTTTTTAGTGTTCCCTTTTTATAAAAGCAAATTTTTCCTTTGTGTCAGCTATCTAGTCTGAGTTTTGGGAAAATCATTTTCTTTCCACATTAATTTTCCTCCTTTTTTATGCATTCTCTAAAACATCTCCCTTTCTGTCTGTTGCTTTAGGTATGTTCATGTACCTTTCTCCTAAAGCCATAATGTAAGCTTTCTCTGCGGGTTGCACTAAGCATGTCAAATTGTTTTTGTAAGCCTTTACACTATCTGCAGGTAAGAGTGGGAAGAAGTAATACCAAGCGGTATCCATGATTTTTGCTTACAGGTGCAAATTCATGCTCTCTACTAAAGACACTCTTGATAACCCTAGATCAAAGTTTGAGTAAAAATATTCAAAGTGTCCTCACCTATAAACTGATGAAAGCAGAACATTACAAGAGACTGAGTAAGACAAAGGGATGTGGTAATACATGATTTCCTCAGAAATTGAAGTCGGCAAGTGTACGCAAACATAGCAATCCTTAACGTCCAAGGCATTAGTTTATTGTTTTACTAGTCTCGAGTACACATTAGTCAAGTAATCTTCTTTCTTTTAACTCACACAAGTTTTAGAAAAACTACTAGCCCTAAAATGTTGTGCATGTGTATTAATGACATTGGTACTGGGGGCTCTAAATCTGGGGTCAAATAAAATCCTACTAGTACTATTGTGATAATTATTACTGTTATTACAAAAACCACACACATGATACATTTACACTTATTTCTTATGCAACACATCATTCTGAGCCAGTGATTAATTTTATTTGCTGTAGAGGATTAGCATTTATAAAGCTACAAGTGGTTCCGTTGGGTAAGTACCACGGGGTACTGGTTCAGAAGCTGATTATTTCTTTCACAATCAATAGTGATTTTGTACTAGACTTTTATAAATGTACCACACCTCTGTACGTTTTTATCAAAAATATATATATTTATTACATTATTTGTTTTGTTTCTCTATTGTTCTCGCTAATTGTGTAAACAATTTTATACAAAAAGATAATACCAATGGGGGATGTCTGACAAAGAAAACACAATAACAAATACACAGACAATTCAAGGGTGACTGTGGTGACATATAGTGCAAATGGGTGACCTTTCAAATTCAAACAATAAACAAGACATTAACATAAATTCTCCGTCCTTTTCAGGTCTTTCACTTTAACTAGTCCTATTTATTTTTAAATAATTGCTAAAGTGAGCAAGTACATGAGATGGTTGTACATCGACGTTTCGACCCTGTGTATATATGTGTTTGTAGATACATCAAGCAGGGTCATCTTCAGGACAAAAGAAGGAAGTGCGACAGCCTATTCAAAGGAGAACGAAATTCCAAATAGTATGGTGTGGAATAAAAATGTACAATGTGTGAGCCGCCATACTCTTGGGGTACTCACCCTTGGTGGTTGGGAATTCACAAGATTAAATCTATTAACTCCTCCGAGCCCGGAAGGAGTTCTTATTCAAGGATCATCGGCAAAATGATGAGATTGCCAGTTACTTCCTGCATCCCTACAGGTGTATAGCTACTACTCTATGCAGTTGCTGCATCCGTTACATGTACTTACCAATCAACCAGCTTTTCAAACCTTAGCTGTGTACCGGTAATGAGAGGGAAAGACTAAGTGTACTCTTCTCCCTTTAATAAAACAAGTCCACACATGGACTCCCAAAGATGACCCCCTCAATGTACAGTCTTAGAAACTCACCCCTCTGGATGTGCTTGTTGGCCTCCAGGGGTAGTGGGTTCAAAATGTTAGTCCTATTCAGTCCTTAGAGATCGTCATGTATTGATGCCAAAGTCCATCAGTGCTTGCTTCCCAAACCTCCTTAAATACTGGAGGCAACATGGACATAAAATTAATTAACTAAGCGCTCAGCGTTGCAAAACTACATGCTCCTGCCTACCCGCATCCCAACAGCAGTCATAGTCTCCTTACCTGTATTCTCAAGTGTCTCTCACCGACTCAGGGTCAAGTGAGCTGCGGCTGGTGTTCCCTGCTTAAATGGAATGCTGGGACACCATGTGACAATGTCACATGGCCATGTGAGGTCTGCTGTCCATGAGTGCTAACGTGGAGGCCATCTTGACCTCTGTTGCCCCATCAGGATACATGTGAGTATGGAAGCAGTGCAGTGCAGCGGATGGTTACTACCGCAGCCCCAAGTGAAAGAAATAAAATTTCCTGAAAGACTCATGTCTAGCAGAGGCTCGGCATAATGTGAGCCGTGGCTGGAAATTCGTAATTCTATAGATCAGTGCTGACATCACGTGACAGTGTCACATGATCAAAAGAGGTCTGACGCCCATGACTAGAAACGTGGCGGCCATCTTAACCTCTGTTCCAGCATATATAGTGTAAGGGCTCAACGATGTGGCAAATGACTACTCATGCCCCGAATGGAACAAAACAATAACTAGAAAGATGCGTAACACCCGCTCGTGGGTGTGCAGGTTGAGAAGAACATTAAGGATTTTGCACACATAAATGAAAAACGTGGCGGCCATCTTGACATCTGTTCACCCTCCCAGAAAAATTTTAGACAAACACTTGTCAGAGGGTCATATAAAAAAGGTGTGACTGGAGCCTATGAATGATTTAACATATACATTCAGAAGATTACAAAGTGGTGCATGAGCCAGGACCTGCAGCAGGGTTGTGTATGTCAAGAGCATGTCCCTCTAAACATGACCCATTGCTGAATCGATGGTTGTAAAACCACGGTGCAGTCGATTACCTGCGACCCGGTTATGCCATTTTAATGGTGGTGGCAGTTTGCAAAAAAAGGTTGCATAACCAAGGGGTAGTGTAAATAGGTCATGCACGGCAGGTTAAGGGCAAAAATCAGTTAAGTATCAGATATATGTCAGAAGGCCGGGTTGCCTATTCATTTCCTCAACCTCGTTTAAACCAGTGCTTACTGAATCCAAGACATGTATCCACTTGCACTCCCTGGTGTTAAGTTTAGACTCCATGTCTCCTCCTCTTGAGTCTCGTATCACTTTCTCAATGACCCACCACCTTAGGCTTTCCACTGAGTGTTTTTGTTCATGGAAGTGTTCCACCAGAGGTGCCCCTTGTGTCCCACATCTAATCGGCTGCAATGCTGCAAGATGCGTTGCTTAACCTTTTGCTTCATTTGGCCTACATAGATCCTATTGCAGGGGCACCTTATTGCGTACATAACCTCCTTAGTGTTGCAGTTGGTATGAGGGTGTGCTGTGTATGCACGACCCAAGTGATCAAAGTTCCTTCCTTCCGTGGTAAGATCACAGGCCTTGCACTGCCCACACTTATAATGCCCTACAAGTGGAGGGAGTTTTAGTTGTGTGCGAATGTCGGAATTCTTCTCAGTTTTCAAGAAGGAACTCACCACATAATCACGGATGTTTTTGTTCCTTCTGAAAGCAAAGAGAGGTTTCTCGTGTGTGTCAATTTCAGTGGCGACCAAATTCCAGTATTTGTTAACGATTTTTTTGATCTTGTTGCTCTTAGTATTGAAAGAAGTCACGCAGACAAGTTTGTTCCCCATGTCCTCCTTGGATTTGATTTCCAGCAAATTCTCCCTAGGGCAATACCATGCCCTTTTCCTCACCCTTAGCAAGAGGCCCCTGGGATAACCTCTTTCACCTAGGTGCTCAAGTAAAGTGCTAGTCTCCTGAAAGAAATCAGTTCTGCGCAAGCAGTTCCATCTCAACCTCAGAAACTGTCCGTTCGAGAGATTGTCCCTTCGTTTTCTGGGATGGTAAAAATCATATATATATATATATTTTTATTTTTTTATTTTATAATGCACATGAATCAACCCCTAAGGGATATCTCAGCGCAGCAGGATCAAAAATGCAAGGTGAAGAGCCTAAAAAATAATTCAGTTGAATAATGTGTTCCTCTCTGTAGGCTTTCTGTATAAAGTGGTGTATAGCTTGTAGTCTTCTACCTTGAGATATATGTCAAGGAAGCTGATTGTGTCTCTGTGGTATGTCATAGTGAATTGGATGTCTGCTGATCTAGCATTGATCCAATTAGAGAAGTCAATGAGACTCAGCTCATCACCGGGCCAGATCATGATATCGTCGTCAATGAATCGTTTCCAGATCGTTATGTTATTCAGGTAGGGGTTATCATGGTCATTAATGTGTGCATCCTCATAGGCATCCATAAAGAGGTTCGCCAGACTGGGAGCAAATCCGGCTCCCATTGCTACTCCCTTACACTGGATGTAAAATTGGTTCTGAAAGAGAAAATAATTATTTTTCATCGCCACACATAAGAGGTCTAATAAGAATTCTGTTGGTACCCAGTGTGGACGTTCCCTCCCGTCAAGTACCTTGCGCATGACTTGAATAGCTTCCTCTTGGGGAATGCTTGTATAAAGCGGTGCAACATGTAGTGTCACCAGGAATTGTTTAGTCTCATCAAATGGTTGCCCTTCAACCAGCTGTATGATATGCATCGTGTCTCTTACGTATGATCTTGTTGTTGTCACTATGGGTTTAAGGAAGCTGTCAATATATTTGTTGATAGGCTCCAGGACAGAACCACACCCGGACACTATGGGTGTCCCTGGTGGTTGTGTCTGATTCTTGTGAACCTTAGGTAGTGTGTATATTGTTGGTATACAGGGTTCCTTTTGGTTTAACAAGCCTTGTTCCTCTTCCGTCAGGTAAGCCCCTTCCACCCCTCTCATTGTCAGATCATGTATAAGTTCGTGAATCTCTGATGTAGGGTCTCTTGCAATTTTAAGGTAACTGTCTTGAACCCCCAATTGTTTCACAATTTCCTGAACATAATCAGTTGTATCTTGTATGACTACTGCACCGCCCTTATCAGCTGCCTTTATGACAATGTCTTGATTGTTTTTCAGGGTCATTAAGCTGTCGCTCTCTGGCTTCGTTACATTGTATTTGATGTAATCTCTGTTCTTTAAAGCCTCCATTACTTCTTTCAAAAGAATCTGCTCATAAGCCAAGATTTTATGGGATACCATGTGCGCCGCTGGTGTGAAATGAGAGAGAGTTTTAAATGGTGTTGCAGCATTTAGCCTGTTCTGTAGAGGGTTTGTCATAATAAAGTAATACTTCAGTCTGAGGATTAACAGACAATCTACTTCCAAACTGTTAAGAATTGTTTTTTATTTCTTAGATCTTCTTTCTCAGTTTTTTTCCTTCTTCTTGTTGGTGCAGTTCCTTAATAGAAGATCCTTAACCCTGCTCTGTGTTCTTCTATATGTTTATCCCTATTCATCTGTAACTTTCTTCTTGGACCTAGGTTATTCTTCTGTAAAACAAATATCTAAAACAATAAACATCTAAGATGCATTTCATAGATGTGTCACTTTGCGCATTCAAGGTTTGTTTTTGTTTTTCAATTTATTTTTCCAAATAATGATGCCTGTGAATTTAAAATTGGTTCTAACAGTTCAGTATTCACTTTCATAAATCTTCCAGAGTAGCATTCAATGTTGCATTTAAATAGTAAGACCATTAAGGCGCTGAATATCTTCGGCAACATACTCTGGTTCTTTAATACCTCCTTAGAACTTGTTGATTTGGATCAAGAAAGTTTTCATCTTCAGTCTCACTCTCTTCTGGCCTTTTCTCCAGAATTTGTGCTATTGACAAGCTTTTTTTCAGTTTTTCTTTTTCGTGATTTCTTGGTCACTCTGCTTGACAGCGGATTTGTTTCATCCCAGAGCTTGTTCCTTCTCTAGGATCTTGTTCTTCTCCTTGTTCAATTTTGCAGATGTTTTCAATGTGCTTTCAAATTTCTGCTACATTTCTGTCTGAGACCTCATTGCCACTATGCGTTATTTCAGGCACTTGTCCTTGTCTTTCAACTTGTTGATCTTCACCCCTTTCTTCTCCTTGTGCTTCTCTCTGCACTTCAGCAGACGCTGGTGCTGCAGGTCTAGCTGGTCTTTTGACTAGTGGTGCATCCACTAATGCTCTTTTCTGCAGACCATAGACCAAAGATACTTCCTCTGGATTACTCACTCTCTTGGTGTGCAAGGTATACATCCAGTTCAGAATTCCATCACATGTAACAGCAGAGTTTGTAGTCAGTATGACTTGGAAAGGGCCTTTCCTTCCGAGCTCAGGACAAGTTTTCCAAACCTGCTTCTTGACATGACCCAGTCACCAGGGCTGTGGTCATGGCACTGTTCTTGATGAGAGTCTTGTGCAGCAGCTGATACCTGATGATAGACAGAATGAACCACATCAGCTAGTGTCTTGCGCTAGTCCAAAATCATATAATCTGTAATGTTTACAAGAGCATTCGGCGGCACAGCTGGTAGTCTCATTGCCCTTCCCATCAGAATATCATGCAGGGATTATCCTGTCTTCCTGTCTGAAATACTTTGGTCACTCAGTACCAATGGTAAAGCGTATGGCCATTTCAGTGAAGCTGAAGCACAAACCTTTGCCACTCTGGATTCTATTGTTCCGTTCATCTGCTCAATGATGCCTGACACTTCTGGTCCATAACTGCAATGTAGATTCTGTTCAATCTGTAGAGCAGCACATAACATGTTTATCACTTTGTTATGGAAGTGCGTTCCTCTATTTGACTCAAGAAGGACCATCATCCCGATCTCGGTATGATCTCTCGTAATAACAGTTTAGCTACAGTGAGACTGTCATTTCTTCCCATTGGGTAGGCTTCCACACATCTCAAGAATACACAAATGATCACTAGGCTATATATCAACCTGTTGCACACAGGCATCTTGCTAAAATCCATCTGCAGTCTGTTAAAATGGCCATTTGATCTTTCTATGTGTGTGCTTCTGACATGTGTTTTCTTACCTACATTTAGCTGTTGACATGTGACGCACCTTCTGCAGTTTTCATCTGCACTCATTCACAACCTAAGGTTGAACCAGCTTTGTCGAAAGACTCTCACCATGGCATCTCTCCCTAAATGTGTGTACTTGTAGTAATTTCGGGTCATTGGAAACAGCAAGCTATCAGGCAACACTGGCCTTCCATCAGCTGACATTCAAATGCCATTTACATTTTTTGTACAACATGACTTGATCCACCCATTTTATTCTGCCTCAGACACATTTTCCTGTACCCTTTTCAGTTCCTCCCAAGTATCAGTTATTTCCATCATCATTGTAAAAGCACTTTCTCCCTTGTATTCGCATGTGAAACCTCCATTAAATGTGCATGCTAGTAATGCACAGTACCTGGCTTCAGAGTCAGCGTATCTGTTGCCCATGGCAACATACCATCTGACTGATTGATGTCCTGGACATTTTACAAAAGCAATTTCACCGGGGAAATGTAGAGCCTCAAACACATCTTTTAGATGGTGTCTGATCCAAATAGGTGTTCCTGTGGAAGTAAGAAAACCGCTTTGCAACCATGATTGTCCAAAATCATGAACTACACCAAAACCATACTGGCCATCCGTAAAGATGGTAACTCGCAGTTGTGCAGTTAAACAGCAAACTCGTTAGGGCAATTAACTTGGCAACTTGTGTGGAGAAAATAGACTGAAGCCAAGAAGGTTCGATCACATAATTTATGGAGCACACCGCATATGCTGCTCTTAGTGTGCCTTCCTTTCCTTTTAGGCATGAACCATCAACACATATTACATGGTTGGGCTCATTTAGTAGTTTATCCTTTATATCAGGTCTTGGCTTTCTGCATAGTTCAGTGATATTTAGGCATTTATGATCGGACTCTGCAAATTAATCATTTTGTTCAATTACAAACATCAAAGTAGAAACATTTAAGACATTGCAATTTTTTATTACAACATTGTCGATGTGAGCAAATTCTGCTCGTATTTGGTCAATCTATTGTGAGTCAAATGCTGTGTTTTATCTTTTGTCAATAATTCCACAGAGTGTGGGAACATGACAATTAAAGGATCTCCCATCACTATATTCTCGTTCTTTTCCAGACTAGCACTCACCGCAGTAACAGCCTTCAGCAGCCGGGGAGTCCTGCCGCTACAGGATCAAGTGTGGTAGAAAAATCGGCCACTGGTGTTCAGGTCCCTCCATGTGCCTGTGTCAAAACTGATAATGTGCACCAATCCCTTTTACTGCAAAACAGGGTAAGCTCTTTTGTACAATCAGGCATTCTTAGAGCTGGGGCACGGCACAATTTCTCTTTCAGTTCTAGGAAAGCTCTGGTGTATTCATTGTCCCAAGGAAGTGGATCGGACACATCTTGATGTGTCAGCATCAGTAAAGGCTTTGACATTTGGGAAAAGTTCGGTATCCACTGTCTACAGTAGCCAACCATTCCCAAAAACATCCTGATTTCTTTCTATGATCAAGGTGGATTTATTAGCAAGATGGCTTCCACTCTTTCTGGTGACACCTTTCTGACTCCTTTCATGATGACACGTCCCAGATATTGAACTTCTTTTTGACAGTACTGCAGTATACCTGGAGACACTTTGTGTCCGTTCTCTGCCAGGTGATTCAAAAGTGCAATGGTGTCGTACTTACAAGCATCATGTGTATCTGATGCTAATAGCAGATCATCAATATATTGTACTAGGGTAGACTCATAAGGCATTTACAAGGACTCAAGATTTCCTTTTAGGATCTGATTAAAAATGGACGGACTCTAGAATACCCTTGAGGAGCACGACACCATGTGATTGTCTTCTGTTGAAAGATGAATGAAAATAGATATAGGCTATCATTGTGCAATGGCACTGAAAAGAAAGCCTGACACAAATAAATGACTGTAAACCATTCTGCAGTACAGGGGATTTGTAAAAGTACAGTAGAAGAATTTGGCACAACTGGACAACAAGGTACCACTATTTCATTGATCTGCCTCAGGTCCTCGCCAATTCTATATTTGCCATTAGGCTTTTGTAAACCCATGATAGGCGAATTCCATGGGCTTCCAATCAACTCTCTTAATAAGCCTTTCTGAAGCATGTCTTCAATCACTGGTTGTATTCCTGCAATAGTATCTGGGGCCAAATAATAGGATGGTCTTTTAGGGAAAATAGCATTTGGTTTTAGTTTGAATTGGAGTAGTTCTACACCTTTTATAAGTCCAATGTCTTTCCCTGTCAAATCCCAAACTTCGACAGTTACAGTGTTCGGAAGATCGCATGGTAATTCAGAAATTGTCAATAGAGAGAGCATTCCTATTTCAGCTTTTGTCTCACCATTTTAAAATCAACATCCTCATCATGGATCTGGAATGCAACACCATCCGGTGTGCAGTATATTGTGCAATTTAACTTAAGCAGCAATTCTCTTCATAACAAATTTACTGAGCTAGTATCGTAATCCACAAATTGGTGCTTCTCCTCAAAGGTTCCTATTTTTACTCGAACGTCTTTCAAAATAGGATTTAGCATTTGTTTTTTTGTAACCCCAACTACTTGGATCATTTTCCCTGAGAGATGTAAGTCTGGTAATTCCTCTTTTCTAACTATGTAATGGTTAGCTCCTGTATCAATCAGAACTGCCTTCAAGAGAGCTAGAAACAACAACAGGACTGGACTGCTAGAACAACAAGAGCGTTCAAAGAGCGAGATACTAACTTGTGTTACATCTTTCACTCCATAGTCCAACCAAATACAGAAGATTATCAAAAAGTATTATTCGATTCTCAACACTGGGAATCTCACATTGGCTCAACCGCGCTTTGCTTTCAAGCACACCAGTAATCTCAGAGATGCTACTGTACACACAAGACAAAAAACCCTCAGACAAGGTATTCAACTTACACTCTGGGGTCTCCCCCCAGACATGGGACACTACTCATGTGGATCGTGCAGTGTCTTCACACTAACACTGCCTTCAAAAGAAATCCATTTCCAAACTTCAAGACCATGGTCACAGTGATCTCACACTAACTGTAACACTAAGACCTGCATGTATATGATCACCTGTCTATGCAACAAACACTACATTGGCATGACAACTAGGGCAGTCAAGATAAGAATCACCAAACACCGAAGTAATGTGAGATACAAGAGACTCACACCCAAAATGAGTACCCACTACATTGAGAGTGGCCATATCCCTGAGGATTTACGCTGGACATTCATTGAGGCACTTACACACATACGCAGTGACGAACTATTCTGGAAAGAACAACAATGGGTTTTCCGCTTTTGACACACATCAACATTCTTAACGACGCAATACCCTGGAGTGAGATAGCACTTTAGGGCCTACTCTAGTGTCACCTCAGTCTGTGTTGTTTGGAGGGATTGTGGAGTGGCAGGTACTACCAGGGACCGGTTGGCGCAGATCCCACCATCTGACATGGTAAGATGTCACACTTCGTGCACATCCTCATCCACACCCTAGTCAACCAACACTCTTGTCCTGTTCCTAGCCTTCCACCTGGGCTGTCAGTCTCTCCCCCTGACCCTGTAACCCCGCTCCCCACCATCAGCACAGCACTTCGGTGCTCCACACTCTTGGAACTATGGGAGGCCTCAGTTGGTTGACTGTTTCTCCCTCTGCCTCTATTCTCAGGATGCACCTTAGTGGTTCATCTCTCCCGTTCTACCCGGCGGCCCATTGTGCCCTGCGGTGTTTGTATTTACACCTACTCCTTGGTGTTCCTTGCCATTTTTCATCTCCTGGTCCTACCTGACCCTGTACTTGTTTTTAATTCTTAATATTACATTTAATTTGTAATAGATTGTCCGATTCCTTGGTCTGCACTTCCATCTCCCCTCCCGACACTTCAAGTTTGTCCTTTACCCTCTCCAACATGGCATCCACCGCACACCACCTATGCCTCACGTCCTAGCTTTGGGACGTTTTCACAGGAAGTGGATTAGGAGCCCCATATCTGATCACTCCTCTCCGGCACCAGCAGGGTTAGGAAGGAAGACGCAGTGCGCTTCTACCCAGTAAGTATACTCTCCACCCCCCCTCCCGTCCCCATCACCCATACCCGGGTGGCTTGATGCTGTGACTATTACTTGTTCCAGACTTATCTCGGAAACCCTTCTACTTACTGAACAGCTGCTGCCTTTCTCTTTACAGCACTGATGGCAAGCTCAAGTGCTCATGCCTTGTTCGGTCTGATTGGGACCTTTTCTTTGTTTTTGCTGGATAAGTTTTTACCCCTTCTGCCCCTATCTTTACTGCATCTGCTGTCCGGGGGGGGGTGGTGCTCGCAACCACGTGGGTTCTTGGTCTCTGCTATGCCGCTCCGCGTTTGACCGTCCAGGGTTTTCTCCATGTCACTATACCATGCTGTCCTATTGATAGCCAAACTCAGTAGATACATTGCCCATTGGGCTACACCTGTGACTGCATGCACTCTATTTGCTTGTTCTACATGTGATCAACATGCATTTACACGAATGATGTACATCTGTCACCAAAGCACTGGTTGTTCTCCCAGTTAACTGCATCTGTATATAACTATGAATGCTTTTAATTTTCCCTTGTACCCTCTTGTCTCTCCCATATCTAGATCTCCACCCAGGCGAGATACCGAATATTCATGTAAGGTATGCAGGGAATACACTTTACCTTTCCATCCCTGTTAGAGTCGAATCAGGGCTCTTTGGTCCTGAAGAAATGCCATGATCCTTCAGGACTATAATAGGCATGAAACAATAATGCTGTTATTGACTCCCCTTATTAAATGAACTTTTTACAGCTTTTACGAACAAAACCATTATTTCTAACTTTTGTAAACAATGATTTTCGTGAACTTGAATGAACTATTGGTTAACAAATGAATGTTCAAATATGGTGCGTATGATAGCACATGAACTGAATGGACCGGCTAGTTTGTCCTTTCTTACTGTTTACTACAATGCGTATGTAAATCGGCATGATGGCGGAATCCAACATACCGTGATAAAGCTGAAAGGCGAAACGCGTCGGTGTTGAGCTAATCTTGCTAAAAAATTGATGTAGCAGCCGTGAGTGTCCTGGATTATTCTTGAATCTAGAAGAATTTGCGAATGGAGATGAAGGGGTTCCGGGCCCCATCCAGAACCGCCGCACTTTGAAGCTCCATACAACTTCCGGATGGTAGCAGTGAGAGTGGTTGTTTGTTAAGTTTGGAGCTACCCGCGTTTTCTCTCGTACATCAACATTTAATTCCCTGGAGCGGGGACGAGAAGAAGTATTTGCCAATGTAAGACGCTGTGTATTTTAACAACGGCGAACAGAGGTTGCTGATATTTGGCAGTCAGCTGGAACTTCGGCACGTACGGGGTATTGTCTATTATCCCGTGGTCGTTGTGAACAAACTGACCAAAGTAAGAACCCGTGAGCATTGGTGTAATTAAGAAAACGCGGAGCGAGTGGGCATTGAGAACGAGGTAACTCAATGCCTCGCACAGGGCTGCAGCAGAAATTGAGTGGCAAGTAGGCTTGAAAAAATATGGCATCCTTGATGGAAGCAAAGAGGAAGGAAGTATCCAATCGCCTGTTCTTCACACAAACGGCTGAGGGCAGTGCTGGTAATAGCCAGACAGGCGGAGAGCATCAGACCATTAACAATGAAGTCCAGGTACAGGAGTTATATGCTAAATTGGAAAAGTTGCACAAAATAGAAATGAATAAATGGTGGGAGGCAGAATCCCTGCAAAAATATATTGATGTGGGAAGGGTTCCCCGTGGACTTCCAATATAGACTGTCCCCACCTATGAGAATGTGGACCCTGAATTAATGGGCTGGAAGAATGGGCTGGAAATTCCAAGGAATGTTCGACTACCATGATGAGAATTTTAATTAAATATGCTCTAAAGGATCGTGCCAAAATCTTGGAGGAAATTAACATAATAACGGATGAATTATTGAAATTGATCTCCAAAGAAACACTGGAGGAATTTATCAATAAATTACAAGTGCGTCTGGAGAAATTGGAGGATGAAATCACGAGCAAAAAACAAAGGAAATTTATCCGTGATTTTAAGGATTACCAGCCGGGAGAGCTTTGACTTTTCATAAAAAGTATGATTACCTGTTTGTTGAGAGTGGGGACTACTCTTTGAAGGGTGGTACTGCCAGAGAAAAAGATGACACTGCAGAGGAAAGCGATGTCTCAGACAGTAATGTGTCAGACATTTCGACCGAAGCTCTGGCACAGAATACAGTAACAAACAGTACCGGGAATAGTAATTTCCTTAAACAATTTCAGATGATAACCAGGGCAAAACAAAATCAGCACAATCAACAAAATGAAGAGCAGGATTTTCGTCGTGGCAGAGGACGCGGGACCAGAGGAAGAACAATAGGGACAAGAGGAACCAGAGGAACCACAAAGCAAGGGCAAGGAGAAAGAGGAGAGTCCAACAAGCCCGTTGCAATGGCCACAAGAGCCAAGAGGGGAACGAAATGACAGTGGTAAATGTATCAAAACGTGAGTTGTCACCAGTAGATACTGAACTACTTTCATTAGGTCTATCATTTTGTCCTTCTAGACATTTAAATTATGTGCAAACAAGGATTGATGTCTTTTGCTTTTTAAGAAAGTTGAAATTAAAAAAATGGTTTCATATGCATGTACCCAAAACGAGAATATCAACCCCTGAGTTAACAAATAATGCATTATGTATCTCGGACATAGAGCTATTACATACCATGGCCCAACTGGATGTTGACATGATGCATGATGAGGATCCTATGTTGAATTTAGATACCATGGGGGTCACTGCAGATTCATCATGTTACAGTAATTTTAAATCAAAGTCTAAATGTATTTCTAGTGTTCACTGTGATGCCCTTGAGGTGTTTGAGAGAAGTGTTATTCAAGAACTAAAACGAATAAGATACACGACTGAAGGGCTTGCTAGAAGAAATTTAACGGTGGAACAGCTTAAAGCTGTAGAAGCCCTGAAAAAAGAAACCTCTATTGTGATTCGACAATCAGACAAGGGGGGTAATGTTGTTGTTTGGGCCAAAGAGGACTATTTATCTGAGGGCCTACGACAACTAAATGATCCATCGTGTTATATGTTGAGCTCTAAAACGGAAGTACTAGCATCATATTCAAAATTCAATGAGATGCTAGTAAATTGGAAAGATCAGGGTTTACTGGAGTGGGATGAATTTTGCAGTTTATATTGCAGACATCCTCGTATTCCAGTAATGTATCTGCTTCCGAAACTGCATAAATGTATCTGCTTCCGAAACTGCATAAAGATGCATCTCATCCACCCGGTAGACCGATAGTGTCATCTATGGGATCCCAGTTGGAAATGACTTCTAAATGTATTGATTACTTCTTGCGAACTTTTGTGGTAGCTTTACCTGCTTATCTTAAAGGTACAACTCATTTCTTGACATTGATTGATGGGCTTCTGTGGGAAAATGATTACTGGTTGATTACACTAGACGTAACCAGCCTCTACACGTGTATTAAACACGACCTGGGGATCCAGGCGGTGAGACACTTCTTACGGGCAAGGTCTGTATCCCTGTTACTACACACAGAAAGGCTGATTGATATGGTCTACTACTGTTTAACTAACAATTTTTTCCTCTTTGATCAGAATATTTACAAGCAAAGACAAGGGTCAGCGATGGGCACCTGCTTCGCCCCCAGCTATGCGAATTTATTCATGGGCTGGTGGGAGGAGCAGGTGTCCGAAAGCTGGCTGACATATGGGGAAAACGTTGTATTGTGGACTCGGTTCATTGATGACATTTTTTTGATCTGCAGATGAGATAGAGAGTCAGCGGAAAAGTTTGTGTCATCATTGAACATTAATGAAATGAATTTGCATTTCACCTCTAGTATCAGCAAAGAGAAGAGTGTGTTTTTAGATATTGAGTTAACAGTACAAGGGAATTCTCTGGTGACTAAATTACAACATACCGTGATGAAGCTGAAAGGTGAAACGCATCGGTGTTGAGCTAATATTGCTAATAAAATTGATGTAGCAGCCGTGAGTGTCCTGGATTATTCTTGAATCTAGAAGAATTTGCGAATGGAGATATATATATATATATATATATTATCTATTGGCGGTCGCCAGTAGATAGTTATAGTTAGGACCTTTATCCATAGGAAATCCGCAACATTCTATTTGAAATAACTCTTGCGCCGGTTGACGAATCTTCGCGAAAGCTTCCAACTTGTTGGGCGCTCCGCTCCGCTCCTACCCTGAAAGTCTCGGGTTGATTCGTCAAGCGGGGCCGAGAAAAAAGGGGGGTCCCAAAACGCGTTTTCTCCGTTTTCTCCATGTTAATTCCCATAGGAAATTTTAGCCACGGCTACAGCCCGAACTGCTGAACGGAATTACACCAAATTTTGAAAAAAGGTTGCGCTTGGTTCAGAAAGCGACCTTTTTTTTAAATGGTGTATATCTGTTCAGTAGTTGCGGAGAAATTAAAAAAATAAGAGTGAAAAAATCGATTTCCCATAGGAAACTTTATGCAAGGCTACAGCAAAAACTGCTGAACGGAATTACACCAAATTTGGCAAAAAGGTAGTGCTTGGTTCAGAAAGCACCCTTTTTAAAGATGGTGTAAATCCGTTCAGTAGTTGCTGAGAAAATCCAAAATAAAAGTTTTGATATATAGAGGCACGGAGGATCGGCGCACCCTCCCGACCACGAGCTGCATGCTAATTGGCTGTCAACACTTCAAATCAGGAAGTGTTGGCGTGACGTCTTCCTTTGACGTCTTCCTTTGCTTGGTGAGAAACGTCTTCCTTTGCTTGGTGGGAAATTTCTGCTTCTGCGCATTGTGCATTAAAATGGCTGCTTGATGTTTTCACATGCTTCAGCTTGCTCTTGTATTAATATTAAATTGTCGTTTTCTTAACGCTACTAATGCGGGATAGATTTATAAGCAAATGGGGATAGAGTAGAAAGAGTGGGTATACAGTGAAACATATTATTTGTGATTTTAATATTTTCTTCTTTGACTTTTATTAGTTCGTAAACTTGGGCCTGGGGTTGGTGATCTGAAACTCGAGAGACAATGATTCTGCGCATGTGTGCCCTGCTTGGCTGCCAAAGAACAAAAGATGAAGTCAACCTGGACGTCGTCCAAGGCCACGACCTAATGGCCGATATTGATATATTCAGTGTTCTTGCCAAACTTGCAACTATGTATATGGAAAATGAATAAACTTTGGGGCCGATTCTGATATCGGCCGGTAGGGCTCCGAATCGGTTTCGGCTTTACCGGATCCGATTCGGAGGCCTTTTTCCCGACCGATTGGTACAGTCGTCCCAGCGAGCAAGTACGATGCGAGCGCACGTGAAATCGCCGACCGATTCGTTCCCGGGTCCGAACCGTTCCGACCGACTCGTACGGACACGGCTCGCACCACGCAATGGAGACATTACCCGACTGAGCAAGTACGATGCGCGCTTCGAACAGCCCGACCGACTCGTAGCGTCCAGCTCCAGAGAGCTGTCGGAGCCGGACTTCGGGGGTCCGTGTCGGACCCCCTGCACACGTAGCTGCACGAGTCGTACACAGGGAGGACCCAAGGGTCCCCCCTAAACATGCATGTACGGTGCGAGTCGCACTGACGCGTACCCACTGTAGGGGGCCCCCCTGTTCGCGACGTACCCATTCAGTCAATGGGAGCCCGTGTACGCATTGTACAACCGGCTCCCATTGACTTCAATGGGAGTCCGACCAAATCGAGTCGGGCAGCATACTGCTGCATCGTACTCGCTCGGTCGGACTGCGGGAGTCTGGCTCGGTCGGAAATCTCTCCGGATCCGGCTCGGTCGGAGAGATTTCCGGCCCGAATCGGAATCGGCCCCTTTGTCGTGAGACGGGTGGGAAATAAAGCCAATGTATTAAAATTGATGGGCAGTAGTTTAAAAACAAAGGTCTTCAGAATTCAAACCAAATCAATATGGTGTGAGGATCAACCCCCTGTCCCTGTCCAATCAGAAGTAGTGGTCCCATATTTTGGCAACATTAAGGGGAGGTACATGGGTGTAGAAGGGTATAATAGAATATAGCATTAGTTAATTAGTAAGAAGATCAGGCGTTCATGCTGACAAGAAGAACTCTAGACCGTCAAGCTGATCGATTGCCGACTGAATCGCTGTCCAGAGACGTCCTGAGGAGGGGGCGGCGGAGTCCATTAGAAGGAAAGCCCGGGAGAATCGATGAGAAGCCGAGTATCAGAGAGGGGAACGATGCAGGCGTTGTTGTAGAGAGGTCACCGGTCCTGCCCTGATCCTGGAGGAGGTCTTTGCTCTTCATCCTTCCTGGGTCCTATTCTTTCCAACTCCTTGGCCAAGGGGTTTGGTTCTCGCACTTAGGTAAATATAAATGCAACCTTTAGTTGCGCTGCTGTCTCTATCTTCTCCTTTCTGAGGGACCGTCATTATTCAATAATTATTATTCTATACTTCATCCATGAGATGCGATTAAATACCATGTGGTTCTGTAATTTACTCTGCTAAATCTTTAGATAAACATTTTAAAACTTCCTGACTCAGTGGTTATTTCAGGATTATGTACTATAATGAATGTCACTCATTTTAAACTTCCCAATTAGCAAAGGGTTCATTGGTAAGTCATTACTCTTCAATCAGAAGGTAATTGGTAGCAGGGATTTGATAAAGAGTAACAACTGATAAAAACCCCAGCGTAAGTATTAGCGTAGTATGAATGTATGGGCCCAAGTGAGTATCTAGTGAATGAATGCTGTTTGCTAATATCGCGCTGGATCAGTTTTCTGGTAGCAGAGGATGGTTACTCTTTGTTAATTGGGTAATGAGAATTTTATTTTTTATGAACTAACATCCGTGTATTCAAAGTTTGTTTTATGTTGTCTAGAATCCCGGGGGAAAATTGAATAGCAGATGGTAAGTGGAAGCCATACTGCAGTGAGGTTATCAGTCAGGCAGAAATAGTACTGAAAAGTTAAGCAGGACTATCAGTACTGGTTAGGGAATCTATGCGTGTGAGTGATAGCAAAAGAGTACGCTGGTGAAAATTTAATGTTATATCACCTAGAAAGGGTAACATTGAAAAAGTAACAGATTATTCTGGAGCTTGTGTGAAGAGTAAACGGAAGGGTTTTACTCGTAGTGTATGTTTAGTAAACGGAAAGGTTTTACTAAGTGTGAGAGAAAACTATCTTTTCTATTTTAGAGAAACTGGCACGATAGCGAATGTTTTATGTTGTTACTGAAATTTAATTAAAGATTTATAGAGAAAATAAAGTTTGCGTAAGATTTTGTAAAGGGAGGGTCAGCTGCCGGAGAGGGAGCTGACGTCACAAACGCGGTGCTGGGATTGGTTGAATCAGCGGGTGTGGAACGACTCTTGTAAAGGAGGGGTCAGTAGTCAGGAGTAGTACTGACGTCACAGGTGCCGCGCTGGGATTGGTTGAAACAGCGAGGGACAGAGAAGAGCAGATTGTAAAGGAGGGGTTGACAGACAAACGTCACCGAAAGGCCGCGTTAGGATTGGTTCAGAAATAAAAGTTAGCAGACATTTTATTGGTTGATATTCTAGAAGCTAAAATCTTAGTGGATAGGGATTGCATGTTAAAACGCGATCCGACTTTAACAGGAACTCGTCCGGATAGGAGATTCCTAGGTTTTGCAGAATATAATTTTATACATCGAGATATGCCCAAGATGTACGGAGAAAAGAGAAAGATGTCACTTCTGCAAAAGATTAAGAACTATTTTAAAAAGGATAAACCAATCAAAACTAGGGAAGGAATTATCATTCCACCAGCTAAAACGCCCGCTTCATTCATGATGATGGAGAGAGGTTATCATACTTGTGTATGGACAGAGAATTGGATAGAATATACCAAAAATGATGGAATATTAGCATTTCCCGAGAATGGTACCTTCAATGGAAGAATTCTTCAAAATTTGAGATTGAGGATAAATGACCTAGAACCCAGACCTAGATTAACTCAATACGAAGCCTTAGAGGAATGGGAAACCGGGGCATTTGAGCGTGATCGATCCAGGAGTAATAGGGGTTATCAAGGATTTTTTCCAAGAAACCAACATGAGAATAGGGACGGTCAGATGAAACAGTGGAGGAGAGCACTGCTTACAGAAGGATTATATCCAATATTTACGGCAGAAGAACTGTTAGGGAAGAAATGCACAGAAAAGACAAAACACTTAATGAGAAATGGAGATTCCGAAGATGAATTTATAGAAGAAATATTAAGGAACCCCCACCATATCAGGAAGGGACAAGTGGATGCACCCCAAGTGCCCCACTGTTAAAAACTCCATTAGTACCACAAGTAATGCATGATTTCACCCCCAGTAGGATACTTCACGATAAAGAGAAAGAAGCCCTAGAGAAGACCAGAGCAGAATTAATACAGAAAATAACACAGATAAAATTGCATCCTGACTCTTTGACCATACCTGTAACAATTGGTCCAGTAGTTCCATTATATGGTAGTCAGGGAAACTGTCCTCCACCGTTAGTTATGCCTACTCCTGTGAATATTCCTAAACCTGAAGCAACAGTAATGGTTGAGGATCATTTTAGTGATTGTGAATCAACAATATCATTAATGGATTTACCAATTCGAGATTCTGTCAATAGTACTCCCAGAAGAACTACACCTGGGTGCTCGAAAGAGATAAACTTGATAACTTCATCAGGAGCAAAAAGTGTCACTGTAGTTAGTCCAGAAGACTTAGAAAGGTGGGCACAAGGATCAGAAAAGCAGTGTACACCTCCAAAGATTTTGGATATTTATAAATTAAAAGTCGAATTAGAAGAAATAATAGCAGGAAATGTGGGGCTAGATCGCCTAAATGCTTACAATGAAGAAGAATTATTGTTCGTATGCAGAAGTATTACCAGAAATGTAAAAATATTTCATGAAAAATTATCAGATTTGGCTCTGCAGATGGGAATTGAAATAGGGAGATCAAAGGTGTTGCAGAAACCCTATAGAGCAGATTTCTCAGACAAAGATTTAGAAAATATGAATGCTTCTGGAAGAAAATTACAAGTAAAAGAGTTAATGACAGTCTTGCAAAAATGGGGAGACCTAGATAAATGGAGAGTTCGATGGGCAAAGAAAAAGGAAGAGGCACGATCCAGTAGAACAGCCTCTGAATATGTGATGAAAGAAACAGGGAATACAGATCAAATGTACCCGATGCGAGAAGTACCAGGAGGGGGATATGTACATGTCCATTGGAGTAGACAGGATATATTGTCATTTACAAACGATTTTCCAAAGTTGAGAGAAAAACCAATTGAATGGTACAAGCAGGTTGAGAGGTTTGTGAAGGTGTCAAAGGTATTGTTGAAAGATTTACATGGGTTGTTTGACATAGTGGTACCTGCCGATTTGTGGACAGATTGTAAAATTACAGTTGATTGGCCAAGTGACGAATATCCTAGAGATCCGAAAACAGGTGCCCCGTCAAATGATGTAATGAAAAAGTATCAGCAGGTGATAACTTACCTGAAAGGCAAAATACCACCGAAAGAAACAGATTGGGTGAAAATAGACAGAACCACCCAAGAAGCTAGTGAATCGGTACACGCCTATTATGAGCGTTTATTGCAGGTATTTAAGCAGTATAGTGGATTTGAGGACATTGGAGACAAGAACATGAGTCAGTTTGTGTATCGATTTGTTTATGGTCTGAACCAGAAATTTGTCAGATGATTAAGCAGCACATGTTGTGTTGGCAAGGCAAGCCCATAGATGAGATTCTGAAATATGCGAAATACTGTGGAGATGATATTGAGGATAGGCACAAGAAATTGCAGGAAAAAGTGATGTGGGCACAGGTGAAAATGGCTGAGAAACAGGGAATTAATTTGGATAATCCAAGTGAAAATCAAGGAAAGGATTCTGGAACGAATGGCGATACTGGGAATGGTGGAAAAGTGAGAGGACGAATGAGTAGAGAAGCTAAAAAGAAATTTCCTTGTCATGGATGCGGAAAATTGGGGCATTGGAAGGATGAATGTAAAAAGATTCGGAATAATAATGGCCCAAATCAAAATTTAAATCCACAGACGCAGAATGTCTCACAGCAGGGTGTAAATGCTCAGAGTCAGTTGCCACCTCCACCTATTCAGGGTAATGTAAGCAGAGCAAACCAAGGTACAGACATCGGATATCAAGGAGGAAGTGGTAAGAATGATTATGTAACATCACAGTTTCTTTTACAGGACGATTTCTGTCAATACAGTTCATGACGGTGCCTGGGAGAGGGGGAGAAGGAGTGCGTACTTGGCGCATCCTTATCGGTAGATCAGTCAGGTCCATATGTTGAAGGGAATGTGAAAGGTAATGATATTACATTTCTTTTGGACACTGGTGCTACCCGGTCTACTGTGAGAACAGCAGACATTCCAGACCTTCCTCTCTCTGGAGAAGCTATCCAAGTAGTGGGAGTAGCTAATAGAAAGATTAGAACACCGCTTACCGAACCAATGGAAGTTAAAATTGGAAACTTCAGAGAAATGCATCAATTTGTAGTGTGTGATTCTAGTCCAGTAAATTTATTAGGTCGTGATTTGTTGTGCAAAATGAATTGCACAATTTTCTGCACACCGGATGGTGTGGCAGTGCAGACCCCAGATGAAGATCATGTATATAAGTTTATGATTGCAAAACAAGGTACAGAGGTAGATGAGATGTTTTTTTTTATAACAAAAGATGAGCTGCCAGAAGAATTAAAAACTACAGTAAACCCCATAGTATGGGATTTCACAGGAAAGGAAGTAGGACTTATGGCCAAAATAGACCCGGTTAAAATTACTGTAAAAGAAGGTGCGATTTTCCCAAATACCAGACTGTACAAAATGAGTGCAGAAGTAAAGATAGGAGTCATTGAAGAAATCAATCGAATGGTAGAACAAAACATATTAAGAGAAGTAATGAGTAGCCCATGTAATTCACCAATAATGGGTTTAAAGAAACCAAGCGGAAAATATAGGATTGTGCAAGACCTGCGCAAAATAAATAAGATTGTGGAACCTTGTTGTCCTATAGTACCAAATCCTGCAGTAATCCTATATCAGATTCCTTGGAGTGCAGGATGGTTCACTGTGATTGATTTATGCCAAGCGTTCTTTTCAATACCATTGCACCCAGACAGCCAGTATCTTTTTTCATTTAAATTTGAGAACAAGGTCTATGTATGGAATCGTGTTCCTCAGGGGTACACGGAAAGTCCTTCTATTTTCAATCAGTTATTGAAAAAGTGCTTAGAGAAATTAGTGATGCCAGGAAGCTCAGTCCTAGTGCAATATATCGACGACTTATTGGTGGCATCGAACACCAGAGAGGACTGTGTTGTCGATTCCATAGCACTATTAAATCATTTGGCTGAAGAAGGGCATAAAGTCTCACCAGAAAAATTGCAGTTCTGTACAACAGCTGTTAAATATCTGGGACACCAAATTGAGAGGGGAAAAAGAAGAATAACCTCGGAAAGAGTACAATTGATTAAGAAAATGCAAATGCCTGTAACCCAAAGAGAAGTGAGAATGTTCTTAGGAATAGTAGGTTACTGTCGACAATGGATACTAGGATTTTCCTTGTTAGCGAAGCCCCTAATTCAAATGACAAAAAAGAAAGCAAAGGACCCAGTTGAATGGGATGATGAGAGTGTAGGAGCTTTTGTAAAATTGAGAAATGCTCTGTGCTCAGCACCAGCCCTAGGCATGCCCGACTATAAGAGAAGCTTCGCATTGTTCTGTCATGACAGAGAAAATTGTGCACTTTCAGTCTTAACACAAAGACATGGTCTAGACAGACGTCCTATAGCATATTTTTCTGCTACATTGGATCCAGTGGCAGCCGCGTTGCCAGGCTGCTTAAAAGCAGTAGCGGCTACCTGTTTAAGTATTGAACAAAGTGAGTCAATTGTGATGGGACACCCTGTAAAGGTGTTTGTTCCACATGCGGTTGTGATTCTGTTGACAAGAACACGAACTCAGCATCTTACTCCTAGTCGGCTGACTAAATATGAGAGAATAATAATGGGTGCTGAAAATGTGAACATAGTGAGGTGTACAATAGTAAATCCCGCTACCTTACTACCAGACCCATATCATGAGGAAATTAAAAATGACGAAGAAGAAGAACATGATTGTTTACAAGTCACAGAGTTATGCACGAAACCACATCCGGACATTGAAGAACAGCCCCTTAGAAAGCCAGACAGGGAGCTGTTTGTTGATGGTTCATGCCAGAGGCATGAAGACGGTAAACTAACTGCTGCCTATGCCGTGTGTGAATTAACTGGAATAGTTGAAGCATCCTATTTACCAGGAGTAAAATCTGCACAAGTAGCTGAATTGATTGCTTTGATAAAAGCTTGCAAAATTGGGAGGAATCAAAAAGTAACTATATTTACAGATAGCCAATATGGTTACGGGGTTGTGCATGATTTTGGCCAACTATGGATGCAGAGGGATTTCATGACTTCTTCAGGATCCCCCATTAAAAATGGACAATTTGTAAGGGAATTGCTGGAAGCGATACAATCACCAAAAGAATTGGCTGTGGTGAAATGTGCCGCACACCAGTCAGGAGATGACTGGGTGGTAGTCGGCAACAGATATGCAGATCTTGTGGCTCAACATTGTGCCAGAAATAGATTATCAGTCAATAAAAGGGTGGAAAGAATGGGAATCAGCTGCCAACTTATGCTGTATATGCCACCTGAAACATGGAATGAGGTTAGAAGATTGCAAGATGGTGCTGATGAAAGTGAGAAGAAAACATGGGTCAAAGTGGGTTGTTCCCAAAGGGGAGATAATGAAGTGTGGATTTGTGCGGATGGCAGACCAGTCATGCCTGACTGTCTGCTCTCTCAAATGGCCAGGATGTATCATGGAGACACACACATAGGGAGAGATACCATGATTAGGCTTTTCAGACAGAACTGGTACTATCCCAAGTTCAGGGCTGTAGTAGAGAGCCTTTGTCAAAGATGTTTGACTTGCCAGATGCATAATCCAGGAAGAAAAACAATAATTGGGTTCGGGAAAATTGGAAAGGCAGAGGGTCCATTTATAAGACTCCAGTTCGACTTTATACAGTTACCACCATGCAGAGGGTTGAAATATGTACTAGTCATAGTATGTCTGTTTTCAAAGTGGGTGGATGCTTACCCTACCAGGAGGAGTGACAGCATTACAGTCGCAAAGCTGTTACTACGAGAACTCATTCCTAGGTTTGGTTTCCCAGTAACTTTGGAATCAGATAGAGGAAAACATTTTAACAGTGAAGTGATTCAAATAATTTGCGGAGCATTCCAAATTGAACAAAAATTGCACTGTGCATATAATCCAGAGGCTTCTGGAGTGGTTGAACAATTGAATGGCACTATAAAATCCAGACTGGGAAAAATGTGTGCATCAACATCATTGGAGTGGCCAGATGCATTGCCACTTGTCTTAATGGGAATAAGAAGCATTCCTGATAGAAATACGGGATTGAGCCCACACGAGATAATGATGGGAAGAGCAATGAGACAAGCACATGTTCCCATAAACAAACTGCTGAATATATCTGATGATATGGTTCTGGATTATTGCAAAGGATTGGCTGACCTAGTGCGTTTTGTCTCTCATCAGGTCGGAGAAGACGCAGTTTCGAGGCAGCCTGAACAAGAACATGATCTGAATCCCGTTGACTGGGTGGTAGTGAAGAATCACACCAGAGAGACGTGTCTATCACCTAGATAGGGAAAACCTTGTCAAGTCATACTGACTACCAATACAGCAGTGAAGTGTGCAGGATTTCCTAATTGGATTCATGTAAGCCACACCAAAAGAATACCAGACCCTGAAGAAGAAAATCCGCAGATAGCATCAATCACTGAGGAAGCTGAAGGTTGCCCAGCTGAAGAATCTCAGGCTCGAGATTCAAGAGAAGCTGCAGAAGAACAACCAAGCACAAGTCAGGACTGGATACCGGTGGTAGAAATTCCTGAAGTTTACTACAGAACAAGAAGTCAAACAAAATTGGAAGAAATTGAAGAAGATCAGATAGGTGAAGAAGAAGCAGCTCAGGGAAGAGAAGAACATACAATAAAAGAACCTGAGCAGGACCAGATAGGGAAAGGAAACTGGGCTCAAAATAACGAAGAATCGACAAATTTTGAGCAGGGACAGACAGGTCTAGAAGAATCCGGTCAGGCTGCAGAAGTACAAAGTGCAATAAGCCCTGATCAGTGTGAGAAGTTGGCCTGGCATATGCTGTCCACTAATTATAGTGGGCACCTTGCACCAGTCCAAACAACCCCTTATTGGAGATAGGTTAAAGACAACCTTTATTGAAAGCTATCCTAGTGGTAGCTATGGAGAGCAGCCTTCAGGCTAAGTCTTGAAGGAATGTAAAGCAGCTTGTTTTACCAGTCTATAATCTCTTGAGTGACCAAATGAAAGAGCACCACACCAGGTATATATTCAAAATATATGTATTTATTACTAAACACACCCCTCTAGTCTCTTTATGAGGCTAGAGTTCGAAGTACATAAGTTATAAGTTATTTAAACACAGTAATAGCACAAATACACGTTTGGGCCCAAGGGGCGTACCAAACCATATACCAATAAAGTGGTATAAGAACCATGACTGAGCTAGACACTAGGCCTAGAGCCTCTAGAAGTGCTTAGACCACAAGGAACCACCCAAGGTAGTGACACAGGGGACCCACGGGGGACGCGTGCAGTGTAGTAACACAGCCGCGAATCGCCGTTAACTTCTATGGAGGAAGTCGCGGTTTGGAATTTAATGAAAAGGGACACTTAAAGAAGGACTTGGAGCAAACCCTTTGAGAACTATGTCGTTCTAGAGTCTCTACCCACGGGAGCACTGGAGTACTCTTGTTACCTCACCCAGGGAAGCCGGGTGCATAGGTGCCTTTCGGGGTCGGGTTTCGTCGTCGATTTGAATGGCGATCTGCTGCAAAGTGCTGCTGGCGACCAAGTGAAAAGTGTCCGGGTGGATCCAAAGGTGGATCGGAGATCTGAAGAACCTGAAAGCAGAGGGGACAGAGTCTGGGTCACTAGCCAGTGACCAGGAAGGCGATGAGCAGATGCCCACCGATGTCGAGTGCTTCAGGTAGGTTGACGGTCGTCTTGACTCTTCAGCCACGAGGTCCAGGAGGCGTTGTCGGCAACCAGGAGCAGGATTCGGGCTGGTACACGACGTCTGTCGAGTGCTGAGGTGTCAGCGACCGGATTGGACCCAACAAGCCTTGGCAACGGCAAGTCTCGATGAAGATGAAGATTGACGATTGTGCAGACCAGCAAGGTCTGAGGAACTCACCCAGCAAGGGTAAGTGAGGACAAGCCTGGAGCAACCAGGGACCCAAGTAGAAAAAGATTGGCCTTCGTGAAGGGCTACTAGCCAACGGGCTAGCGACCGCGAAGGAGCCTCGAGACAGTGCACATGGAGCTGGCTCACAGGACACTCGTGGAGTGGAGGCCAGTGATCTTCGGTGCAGTTGGTGCTGGATGCTAGGGCTACTCGGAGCCCAAAGCACGACTTCGTGGGAGACCCAGAAGAGGATGCACTTGCAAATGCGTGCGGTGTCCAGGGGTCACAGTTCCACGTTACCCACGACAGCTACGGGCCTCAGCTTTGCTGGGGACTCAGGGCAGCCTCGGGGAAGTCTGGAAATCTACCTCTGGTGATGCAACGACTTTGGCGTCCGACGGGAGCTTCAGCGATGCAGACCAGACAATTGCTTCTTTGGTGCCTGCCAAGCAGGGGAGTCACTCCTTGACCCCAAGGGAGATTCTTCTGTCCTCTAATCTTTAAGTAGAGCGTCGAAGGTCCAGGATTCTGTGTCAGAGTTTCATCCAGGGATAATCTAAAGTCCTAAGGACTGGGCTCCTATACTTATACTAAGTTTAGGGGTTGGACTTACTCTGTGGTCCCACCTATGGGTGGGTCAGGGCAGAGGGGTGGCTACACCCCTTTCCCTTTGTCCAGTTCGCGCCAAAGCAGGGGCTGCAAGCCCCTGATCCGGTTTGAACTGGGGTATGCACAGGGACACCAAATGTGCCCCCAGTGCAGGACTTCAAAGCACCCGAGAGTGCTCCCGCCCAGCCCCAATACACACTATCCTGTCTGGGGAGGTGGTCACACCTCCCTGGGACAGGAAACCTATTGTCCAGGCCTCCCCTGCCGGAGTTTCGGTTAGCAGCAGGAGGCCAGACTCATGTCTGTGGCAGCGGCATCCATTTTGTGATGCATGGGCTTGGAAAGTCAGTACCGGGCATACCGGTGTGTACATGTCTTTCCCTCTAGAAGGGTGGAATGCTACCCCCGCCGCCAGAACTGGCGGGGGGGTAGTATTCCAAGATGTTTGACACCAAACACGACATGTTTCCGTGCAGCCATCCCAAAGTTAGCATTTAACGCGAGGTTATAATGCGCTTAAGAGTATATGGTCAGGCTGCACTACAAACAGCATCAGAGAAGGGTCTCCGAACGCTGCAGAGGGGCCCTGCTCATGCAGGGGCACCCTCTCACATAGGAACCACGCACTCTGCCTTCAGGATTGATAAGGCCTGCCATAGGAGTGACTTATAGGTTTATATGTGTGTATGTATATAGTGATATAGGTAGCCTATATCACAGTAAGGAGTGCATGCACCACCTTACCCAGGCTGCAGTAGCAGACCTGTGGTGTCAGTTTGGATGGCCTTCCAGGGGTGGCACAATACATGCTGCAGCCCCTGGTAGGCCTCTGAGGTACCTATGCCCTGGGTACATAGTATACCATATACTAGGGACTTATAAGGGCACTCCAGATTCCAATCAGAGATGTGCCTAAGGCACATGGAAACCATTTTAGAGAGGAAGCAGCTAGGCTGGGGTTCTGATTAGCAGAGCCCCAGCCAGACTAAGGTCGAAAAACAGTGAAGCATCAGCAAAAAGTGGGGGTACCCATGTGAAGCAGATCCTACTCTCCTACAATCAGAACCAGTTAGATCCAAAAAATCACACAGAAGAAAAAGATCTCGAGAAACATAAACATGAAGAATTAAACAAAGAACAAAGTCAATTATTGGAAACTCACGGAGAAGCTGCAGAAGAAAAACAAATAAGGCCTGGAAAAGACCAAGAAAGAAAAACAGTAATTGCAGAAAACGAAAAGGTGTCAAACAGTGAAAATAAGGAGATTGCTGAAGACAAAAATAAAGAAACAGTGCAAACAAAGAAAACAAGAAAAGGTGATCATTGGCCTAGTGTCATTAAAAGAGTAAAATACCACATAACAACCAGAAGTGAAGATCCAGATCAAGTAAATGAAGTAACAAGTCAAACTGAACAAGAAAACAGAACTAAGAAAAGAAGAAGCAAGAGACTGAAACTTGTGAATAACAAATTCAAGGGTCCTGATTGGACTTACATTATTCTTGAAGATTACGAGAGCTCAGAGACAAGTGAAAGTGGTGACGAAGGAACAAGTGCAGAATTGACGTACGAGAAAGAAACAAGACCACCTTGACTACGCAAAGGAGTCGTATAAAGAAAAGCGAAAAATAGATAAGAAGAGCAATCTTCCTTTTCAAAATGCCTGATGATAGAGTTGCTGGGAGACCAAAACAGAGATGTTGTAGAAGATGTTGTGCAATATGCATATGTAGTCTAGTAATGGTGCTTATAGTATGGTTAGTCCTGATTGTAGCAGTCCCTTACCTTATGAGAATGGATAAAAAGATTATTAACGAAACTAAAGGAAAGACAGCACACATGAAGGGAAATAGAGTAGAACTAATGGCAGAAAATGAACCAGAATTTCATCATGAAATAACTGATAATGACACTAGTTTAAATGTTTTCACAAAGTTATTATTTCAATATGTAGATACCATGGAAGTTAGTAATTGTTATGTCTGTATTAAGTTACCCGAATCAGTAGCAGAAGGATTAACATATCATCACTTACCATTGACATATGGCATATCATGTAGTGTATTGTCTAGTTTATTTTATAGAACAGGAAGACTTCAATATTATTATTCAAACATAGATGTGATATTTTCTGAGGTTCCGATTCGAAAGAGTATGAACCCAGTGCTTAGTAGTCAAGACGCACAGTTTACGGGAGCATTTTTCTTAACAATGAAATCGATAGATATAACACATGCACATAGACACAATCTAACATGTTCTTTACACGAAGAAGAAAAGATATTTTTGAAATTAGTAGAAGATAGAAGACAAGATTTTCAAAAGAAAGCTTCAGAGCATAAGGCTCATTTGCCACCTTGGGCTGAGAAAGAAGGGAGTTACACACCTGGCAAGGCTCAAGCTGCTATGGCTCTGGATTTTCTAAAGACGGGGAAAATTTGTCTACATAGATTAAAGACTGATTATAACAATGTTTTCATCGGTACCAGTGAATGTGAACACAATTTCTTAATTCTTTGAGGTTGGGGAATAAAAGGAGGAACAGATTCAGTTTTTCCTGGAATCTATTATGTATGCGGGAATAAGGCTTACTTTAGGCTTCCTGCACGGTGGTATGGAAGTTGTTATTTTGGAATAGTATTTCCAAAAATATACCACGTAAAAAGAAACACTGGGAGCAATGAAAACAATAGCGAATTAACACGTAGTAAAAGAGCTAGTTTTTCTGAAATTGTAGGTGATATATTTGGTGCATTGATACCTTCAGTGGGAATAATTCTGAACTCAAGGAAGATATGTAAATTGTCTGCAGTGGTTGATCGTTTATCAACAGATACTGCCGGAGGATTTCTAATGATTAATGCGGAGATGGTTGCGATTAGATCTATGGTTATGCAAAATCGACTTGCTCTTGATATTTTATTGGCAAAAGAGGGCGGAGTCTGTAAATTACTGAAGACGAAACATTGTTGCACTTACATTCCTGATAAAAGTGCAGAAATTGGAACGTATATACAGAATATAACTAAACTTGAGAAGGAACTTAAACCACTGGAAGTTGATAGTGTATGGGAAAGATTGACAAGTAGTATTGCGTCAATTGGTACCTGGTTTTCTAATATAGGAAAAGGACTTATAGGCCAAATATTAGTACCCCTAGCCGGTTTTCCTGTTTGCTGCTACGTATTCCAGCATTCCCGTTGACCGTTACAGCTTCACTTTGGCTGTTGTTTTCCTTGCCTAACTGATTTATTTCTTAAGCATTGCTTCGCTATGTGACGTCCTCG
The DNA here is from genome assembly GCA_963921515.1 of Calotriton arnoldi. Classification (NCBI taxonomy): domain Eukaryota; kingdom Metazoa; phylum Chordata; class Amphibia; order Caudata; family Salamandridae; genus Calotriton; species Calotriton arnoldi. The sequence goes on from CAWUFW010006858.1 coordinate 724,155, forward strand.
TTGCGCTGATGTGTTATAGGGCTAGCGGTGTCTTTTCCTGTACAAGTCCACCTCTCATCAAGTGGTGTCATCCTTTTTACCTCTAGACCTTCGTTTGATATTTTGAAGAAACAAATCGGACGGGAAACACTTTGTTAGCAGGGAATTCTATGACCTTTAACGCTATGGCAATGTTGGATCCTACCATCATCTTGTGCCCTGAAGAAGTCCTGTATTAGGACGAAACGCGTCGGCTGTACTGTTTGTTGAGTCACTTGAGCTGGACTCTGTGTTTTTATCTACGTTAAATGAAAATGGAATAAAAAGAAAGAAAAAACTGAAGAACTTTGTGTCTGGATACAGACTTCTTTTATTGATTAAATTTTGCTGTATGGTGCACCTGTGCTTTTGCTTTGAATTGTTAGGTTCCTTCGGGAACAAGCACTGTGACGGTGGGTGCTATTCAGTGTGCACATGGATCCCAATTTGTATTGAAGGGATAAGATTAAGGGAGTGAAATTAGGTTAGGTGCTGGTAACTGGAAGGTAGCACTGTTAGTTCTATTTTTTGCATAGCAATAATAGTACTGTCAATAATAATATGGTGCAAATGTTGTAGAAAGAATGGAACATATAATGTGACAGGAAAAGGGAAGAAGAGAAAGATCGACGAAATAGAACTTGAAGAGTGGAGAAGTGAATTATACAAGAAATTGAAAGGGGATGGTAAAAATAGAAAGTGTAAAAATGAGAATGAAACTACTTGTTAGAAGTTGGCATCTGATTGAGGGTAGTATTTTGATGGCTCTTAAACGCCATCAGAGAGGGGATTGATGGAGCAAGGACTCACAAGTGAGACTTGCTCGGATGCAATCTCCTCACAGTATTAATTTATTAATTTGTATTGTGTATATTAACTTTGCATACACTACATGAATAGCAAGGAAGCTTGCCTATGTGTTCTAACTAACAAGTAATGCTTGTCCTTCTCTAAAATGGCCGCTAAAGTACGGGAACCTTACTGCGCATGTCTCATCCATATCACATGGTGTGACGTCTTTATTTGCTTGGTGGGAAATTTCTGCTTCTGCGCAGTGTGCATTAAAATGGCTGCTTGATGTTTTCACATGCTTCAGCTTGCTCTTGTATTATTATTAAATTGTCGTTTTCTTAACGCTACTAATGCAGGATAGATTTATAAGTAAATGGGGATAGAGTAGAAAGAGTGGGTATACAGTGAAACATATTATTTGTGATTTTAATATTTTCTTCTTTGACTTTTATTAGTTCGTAAACTTGGGCCTGGGGTTGGTGATCTGAAACTCGAGAGACAATGATTCTGCGCATGTGTGACCTGCTTGGCTGCCAAAGAACAAAAGATGAAGTCAACCTGGACGTCGTCCAAGGCCACGACCTAATGGCCGATATTGATATATTCATGTGTTCTTGCCAAACTTGCAACTATGTATATGGAAAATGAATAAACTTTGTCGTGAGACGGGTGGGAAATAAAGCCAATGTATTAAAATTGATGGGCGGTAGTTTAAAAACAAAGGTCTTCAGAATTCAAACCAAATCAATATGGTGTGAGGATCAACCCCCTGTCTCTGTCCAATGAGAAGTAGTGGTCCCATATTTTGGCAACATTAAGGGGAGGTACATGGGTGTAGAAGGGTATAATAGAATATAGCATTAGTTAATTAGTAAGAAGATCAGGCGTGCATACTGACAAGAAGAACTCTAGACCGTCAAGCTGATCGATTGCAGACTGAATCGCTGTCCAGAGAGGTCCTGAGGAGGGGGCGGCAGAGTCCATTAGAAGGAAAGCCCGGGAGAATCGATGAGAAGCCGAGTATCAGAGAGGGGAACGACGCAGGCGTCATTGTAGAGAGGTCACCGGTCCTGCCCTGATCCTGGAGGAGGTCTTTGCTCTTCATCCTTCCTGGGTCCTATTCTTTCCAACTCCTTGGCCAAGGGGTTTGGTTCTCGCACTTAGGTAAATATAAATGCAACCTTTAGTTGCGCTGCTGTCTCTATCTTCTCCTTTCTGAGGGACCGTCATTATTCAATAATTATTATTCTATACTTCATCCATGAGATGCGAATAAGTACCATGTGGTTCTGTAATTTACTCTGCTAAATCTTTAGATAAACATTTTAAAACTTCCTGACTCAGTGGTTATTTCAGGATTATGTACTATAATGAATGTCACTCATTTTAAACTTCCCAATTAGCAAAGGATTCATTGGTAAGTCATTACTCTTCAATCAGAAGGTAATTGGTAGCAGGGATTTGATAAAGAGTAACAACTGATAAAAACCCCAGCGTAAGTATTAGCGTAGTATGAATGTATGGGCCCAAGTGAGTATCTAGTGTATGAATGCTGTTTGCTAATATCGCGCTGGATCACTAGCAATAAAGCTCCTGGACCGGATGGGGTCCCGGCTGATCTTTTTAAGATGGATATAACACTACGGTCAAAAATATTACCACATGTTTTCAATATGGCATGTCGATGTGGGCTGCCGGGATCCTGGTCTAAGTCAATTATTGTCCCAGTTTTTAAAAATGGGCAGAAAGGAGTCCCACAATGCTACAGGCCTATATCACTGATTGATTCGGCGGTTAAAGTGTTAGGCCGAGTGATTCTTAGCAAATTGACAGACTGGATCAATGAGTGTAATGTTTTGTCAAACCTGCAATATGGTTTTAGGACAGGTAGGGGCACCATGGACCAGTGTCTCAACCTGCACCTTTTAGCAGGAAAATATACCATCGCTAAGAAAGGGACACTACATCTGGCTTTCATGGATCTGTCCTCAGCCTTTGACCGAGTGAACAGATCCAAACATTGGGACTTGCTACTTTCACTGTGTATGGATAACAATATTGTATATTTTTTATCTGATCTGCATAGGGATCTTACGGCCACTGTAAGGTTTGATCAAATGGGCAATCACACACAGGGGATACGTATCATCAGAGGAGTAAGACAGGGATGCATCTTAGCCCCCCTACTGTTCACACTTCATATCAATAACTTAGATTCAGTTTTGGTGGAGCCAGTAAAGATATCCCACGCGTGGGGGAACGACTGATACCAGCGCTCCTATACGCAGATGATGCCGCTCTTTTAGCCCATACAGCGGTTGGCCTTCAGTGTCTTCAGAGCTCTTTTGCCGATTTTATGGGATTATTGGATCCTAATGTAAATTTCTCTAAATCCCACACAATGATTAAGGGCGTTAAACCAAGAAAACCCAAAACACATTATTGTGAAGGAAACAAAATAACGAGCGTCACCACATTCTCGTACCTAGGTGTCTTGTTTGACAATAGGGGAACATGGGTACCGCAAAGGAAAGCCAGGAGAAATGCCATGGCCAGATCAACAGTAGCGGTGCTTGATTTTGCGTGTAGGTTGGGGGCAAAGCCAGTGCAAGCAATGTTAAATATATATAGAGCAAACATTATCGCTATTTCAAATTATGGCTCTGAAATCTGGGGATACAAGGATGTTGAAGAGTACCAAATAGTTGAAAATAATTTTTTGAGAAGCCTGCTCTCAGTTCCACAATCAATACCTTCTTATATAATTCATCAAGAAACTGGTATTGTTTTCGTGCCAGATTTGATCAGAATGATCCCTTTACTCAAATAGATTTCGATCTGAACCAATCCTGAACTAGAAATGAATCGGGATATCATGCATGATTGCCTAGTATTAGATAGAGCAAGTAGTATCCCCTGGTTGAGTCATGTAAAAAAGACAGAAATGCTATTAGGAAGCCCTGAGTTATTTAACGCACCAGACAAACTACTTAAGAAAGATTTGTTGTGGGTTAAGATATCCTGTCTGCGCATGGCACATATAGAAAGAGAGGCCAGAGAGTTGATGAAACCGACAGTATGGGCTCACCAAATAGTAAAGACAACCCACTCCATGGAGCCCTATTTAGAGTTAGTTACTAAGCCCCATCATCGTTTCCTCTTAGTAAGATTTAGACTCAACTATCTGCACTTTTTATTGGCCGAACCTCAGGGTTGGAGAAAGGTGGAGGATTTGGGTCCCTGCACCTGTGATAATTTCTCCACTCAAGACACCTTGCACTTTGTTTTGTGAGCATTATTTGCACATTCGTAAACTTTTTATCTTAATTTTAAAGGACAAAGGCGTTCTGCAGGCTAGGCCAGCTTTAATATATTTGCAGATGCTGAATAATGTCTGGGAAATTTTTAATGTTGCTAGTTTCTTGGTGGCGGCAGTTAGAAAAAGGAAAAAAAGAGGGACCACATGATCTGATATATTAAATCCTCACTTTACCTTAAAATGAATTGCCTGTGAATCTGGTCTATAAACACGACGTTCTGCAAATGTATTCTTTTATTAAACATTTTAATTATGTACAGTTTGTAACTTGGACCATATATTATGTTTGATTGATTTTGCTTGCTGATCATGTATTACTCTGTTTTATCAATGGATTTTTTAGCATGCTTCTATCGTTTTAATTAAGCGAATAAAGTGATTATGACTGACTGACTGGCATACACTGAAAGGCATTGCAGACCGCCATTTGTATGCATTTGTATATTTGCTTGCATGGTTGTGTAGGTGCATGTCTATGTGCATGTGCACACTTCACTGTGAAGCATACTATAAGTTTCCCTTATTATCTGTTCCACACACTTCTATAAAGTAGCATTTTATTATTTTGCATTGTTCATTCTCACAGACTTACAATACAATAGGTATGCAATTCTTACAAATAGACTCCCATAAAAGGATGTATTTAGGACCCGAAGACTCCATCACAAACCATATGAAGTAATAAAATTCAACCCTTTGCAAAGCATTGTGCAAAAAAGGAGAACCTAGGGGCATATTAGCAAGGGCACTATCGCCGCTTTAGCGGCACTTTTTGCCGCTAAAGTGGCGATATTTATATCGCCCTATCAGCAAACTGTCTCTAACAGCAGTTAGCAACAGTTTGCGGGCATTAGCGCCCGTTTTTCTACCGCTTTGCATGTCAGCGATATTTATCGCTAATGACATGCAAAGTGGGCGTTCCCGACGAACAAACCTGGGAAACACTCGCTAACAGGCCTATCGCCTATTAGCAAGGTGGCCATGACCCCAGTTAGCGACGTGAAAAGTCGCGCTAACCGGGGTCATCGCCATTTATTTAACACCTGCAATTAGCAGGTGTTAGCCATACCTAACATGGGGGGTGGATTATGCTGATACGACCACAGGGTCGTATCAGCAAGGTGTTCTCCCTTCTCCATGCAACATCGCTGGTTTTTCAGCGATGTTGGCCCATTTCCCCGCTATCGCTGGAATATTCATCGCCATAGCGCTAATCGTTGCTAATACAGCGTTAGCGTGGCGATATATTCCAGCGATAGCCGGCGATAAAAAAAATCACGCTAAGCAGGGTTAGCGATGATTATCGCCTCTTCTTGCTAATATGCCCCCTAATTTTTCTTGAGGTATCTTCACAACTGCCACAGTTAATGTAAGATCTGCTACCAACCTATTATTTCGATATCATGTGAAACATTTGAAAATGGGCTATTTTCGCAAACTGAGGAGTGACTGGTGTTTATATATGTGACAGGTTATCATGAGGAGGCATGACGCTGTTGCACCAAAATATATATTTTAATACTTGGTTAACTCTAAATATAAAGGCAAATATTCGGCCTAAGTTAGAGTTGCACACTTGTTTTCAATACCATTTTTTTTCAAATGAGATAAACACAATTACAACATTAATAAAAATCCCTCTTTTAAATTTGTCTTCCCTGATTTCTTTAGCCCGTTATTTCTATCCAAACAGGAGCAACCTACCTAATAAAACCATTGAATCCAGACCAGATCACAGCAAGACAACAGCAAGCAATTGAGTTAAGTTTATTAACTGCCAATATTCATAACTAAAGTATGTGCTTTCTTAGTATCTAAGTCAACGTCTGCAAATCTCAACTTTAGCTATTCAGCCTCCTCCAGGCAATCAGAAATGATTTTGGCTAGATGTTAATGTCTAACTCTTAATATAACTTTAGTTAAATGCCGATGTATATGAAGCTGAGCATATATAACCCTTACTATTTACAAGTGAACATCACAGACGTGTACACACACACACAAACACACTTTCTCCAAGGCAATTTCAAGCAGTAACCGATTTTCCCAGGACTGTTTCTATTTGTTCAAAAATGGCTATCTACATTGATATGCATATTTTTGTTCATATTACTCAGTGTTTGTGTGAACTAATCACGTCAGTTTGCAAATATTCAGGGCTCCACAGACACGTGGGAAGTATATTTCAGAATATGTCACTGAGAGATTAAGGAGAGAGATGCAGATGCTACAAGAAAAACAAACTTTGAGGCGTTTGGAAAATAGTGAAGATGAAGAAGCGATTTTTCACCCCTTTACGAACTTGCCAGAAGTTTTCTTTGAGCCTAAGGTCGATGGGGTTACACAGTAACTTATATTTGAATGTGGACGGATCTCTTGGCAAGGCAGATGGCACACTGGTTTCAGTAGGCCAGCCTCAGGTACTATGTCAGGTAATGGTTGAAGGACTTGCTGAGCTAGCCAGGCAAAGGTTCATGTAGTGCTGTCTGGACAATAACATCATAGGGGTTGGCCTTAACCCCTTCGCTGCTAGGCCTTTTCCCCTCCTGTGCTAAGCCTTTTTTTGGCTATTTGGGGTAGTTCGCGCTTAGGCCCCTGTAACTTTTTGACCACATAAGGTATCCATGCCAAATTTGCGTCCTTTTTTTCCAACATCATGGGGATTCTAAAGGTACCCAGGGTTTGTGGATTCCCCTGGAGGGGACCCAGAAATTAGCCAAAATACAGCAAAATTTTGGGTTTTTGGGGAAAAATGCGAAAAAAGGGCTACAGATGTAAGCATCTGGTTTTTCCCCTGCAAATGGCATCAACAAAGGGGTTGTGGTGCTGAAATCACCATCTTCCCAGCTTTCAGGGACAAGCAGACTTTTGTCAGAAAACCAACATTTTGTACACAGTTTTGGCATTTTTCTGGGACATAGCCTATTTTTGCTATTTTTTGTGCTTTCAACCTCCTTCCAGTTAATGGTAGAAATGTGTATGAAAGCAATAATGGATCCTGGAAATCCATACATTTCTGAAAAGTAGACAAACTTCTGAATTCAGCAAGGGGTCATTTGTGTAGATCCTTCAAGTTTTCTTTATAGAAACAAACAGTTAAATATAGGAAAAATTGAAAATTAGTTGAAAAAGACAGCCATTTGTGTCAACGTTTTCACCTGTAACTTATTCTAATTATGACAACTATTTCAAAGCAATATACCATTACATCCGGTGGACCGTTCTGGTTGTGGTGATATATAGGACTTGTAGGTTCACCAAGAACCCGACGAACCCAGAGCCCATAACTGAGCAGCGTCTTGCAATGGTTTTTTATTATGTCCCGGGTATATAGCAATTATTCTGGGAAAATGTATACATGGAAAAATCGGTATGAAAGACACCTATGTATTTCTGAAATGGGAACAAAATATAGAGTTTAGAAACAGTAGATATTTGCACATTTCCGAAATTGGGAGTACCCATACTACCATGAGAATTATAGGTCATTTTTCAAAATGACTTCTTTTTACACATTGTCTTTCATTTGGAAGGCAGAAATGCATCGAAAGTCAATAGATAATAACAGTTGCTCTACAATTTTGTGTTACCCTAAGTCTCCCGATAAAAATGGTACCTCACTTGTGTGGGTAGGCCTAGTGCCCGCGACAGAAAACGGCCCAAAACGCAATATGGACACACCACATTTTCACAGTGAAAAATGACCCTTTTTTTGCAAAGTGCCTAGCTGTAGTTTTTGGACCCTAGCTCTGCCGGCACCTAGGGAAACCTAGCAAACCTATACATTTTTGAAAACTAGACACCCAGGGGAATCCAGGATGGGGTGACTTGACTGGCTCTCTCCTGGTTCTGTTACCCAGAATCCCTTGCAAACCTAAAAAATTGTCCAAAAAAAACACATTTTCCTCACATTTCTGTGGTGGAAAGTTCTGGAATCTGCGTGGATCCACAAAATTCCACCCACCCCGCGTTCCCCAAAGTCTTTTGAGAAAATTGGTACCCCACTTGTGTGGGTAGGCCTAGGGCCCGCAACAGGAAACGGCCCAAAACGCAACGTGGACACACCACATTTTCACAGTGAAAAATGACCCTTTTTTTGCAAAGTGCCTAGCTATAGTTTTTGAACCTTAGCTCTGCCGGCACCTAGGGAAACCTAGCAAACCTATACATTTTTGAAAACTAGACACCCAGGGGAATCCAGTATGGGGTGACTTGACTGGCTCTCACCAGGTTCTGGTACCCAGAATCCCTTGCAAACCGAAAAAATTGTAAAAAAAAACAAATTTTCCTCAATTTTCTGTGGTGGAAAGTTCTGGAATCTGAGTGGATCCACAAAATTCCACCCACCCCGCGTTCCCAAAAGTCTTCCAAAAAAAATGGTACCTCACTTGTGTGGGTAGGCCTAGTGCCCGCGACAGGAAACAGCGCAAAACGCAACGTGGACACACCACATTTTCACAGTGAAAAATGACCCTTTTTTTGCAAAGTGCCTAGCTGTAGTTTTTGAACCCTAGCTCTGCCGGTACCTAGGGAAACCTAGCAAACCTATACATTTTTGAAAACTAGACACCCAGGGGAATCCAGGATGGGGTGACTTGACTGGCTCTCACCAGATTCTGTTACCCAGAATCCCTTGCAAACCTAAAAATTGTCCAAAAAAACACATTTTCCTCACTTTTCTGTGGTGGAAAGTTCTGGAATCTGCGTGGATCCACAAAATTCCACCCACCCCGCGTTCCCCAAAGTCTTTTGAGAAAAATTGTACCTCACTTGTGTGGGTAAGCCCAGTGCCCGCGACAGGAAACAGCGCAAAACGCAACGTGGACACACCACATTTTCACAGAGAAAAATGACCCTTTTTTTGCAAAGTGCCTAGCTGTAGTTTTTGAACCCTAGCTCTGCCGGCACCTAGGGAAACCTACCAAACCCACACATTTCTGAAAAGTAGACACCCGGGGGATTCCAGTGAGGTATGGCTTGCGTGCATCCCCCAACGTTTTCTTACCCAGAATCCCCTGCAAACCTGCAATTTTGCTGAAAAAATCACTTTTTTCACACATTTGTGTGTGGGAAAGTTGTGGCATCACCGGGCTGACACAAATTTCCTACCACCCAGCGTACGCCCAGGTCTCCCGATAAAAATGGTGCCTCACTTGGGTGGGAGGCCCAAGTACCCGCGACAGGCAAGGGCCCAAAACGTATTGAGGCGACATCAAAATTGCCCATCACAAAACGACCTTGTTTTGCAAGGGGGGTCCCATGACTTTTTGGCCCGGGCCTCGGCAGCCACCTAAGAAAACCTTCCAAACCCACACATTTCTGAAAGCTAGACACCCGGGGGATTCCAGGGAGGTATGGCTTGCGTGGATCCCCCAACGTTTTCTTACCCAGAATCCCCTGCAAACCTGAAATTGTGCTGAAAAAAATCACTTTTTTCACACATTTGTGTGTGGGAAAGTTGTGGCATCACCGGGCTGACACAAATTTCCTACCACCCAGCGTTTGCCCAGGTCTCCCGTTAAAAATGGTGCCTCACTCGGGTGGGAGGCCCAAGTACCCGCGACAGGCAAGGGCCCAAAACGTATTGAGGCGACATCAAAATTGCCCATCACAAAACGACATGGTTTTGCAAGGGGGGTCCCATGACTTTTTGGCCCGGTGCTCGGCAGCCACCTAGGAAAACCTTCCAAACCTACACATTTCTGAAAGCTAGACACCCGGGGGATTCCAGGGAGGTATGGCTTGCGTGGATCCTCCAACGTTTTCTTACCCAGAATACCCTGCAAACCTGAAATTTTGCTGAAAAAAATCACTTTTTTCACACATTTGTGTGTGGGAAAGTTGTGGCATCACCGTGCTGACACAAATTTCCTACCACCCAGCATTCCCCCAGGTCTCCCGATGAAAATGGTGCCTCACTCGGGTGGGAGGCCCAAGTACCCGCGACAGGCAAGGGCCCAAAACGTATTGAGGCGACATCAAAATTGCCCATCACAAAACGACATGGTTTTGCAAGGGGGGTCCCATGACTTTTTGGCCCGGTGCTCGGCAGCCACATAGGAAAACCTTCCAAACCCACACATTTCTGAAAGCTAGACACCCGGGGGATTCCAGGGAGGTATGGCTTGCATGGATCCCCCAACGTTTTCTTACCCAGAATCCCCTGCAAACCGGAAATTTTGCTGAAAAAATCACTTTTTTCACTCATTTGTGTGTGGGAAAGTTGTGGCATCACCGGGCAGACACAAATTTCCTACCACCCAGCGTTCCCCCAGGTCTCCCGATAAAAATGGTGCCTCACTCGGGTGGGAGGCCCAAGTACCCGCGACAGGCAAGGGCCCAAAACATATAGAGGCAACATCAAAATTGCCTATCACAAAACGACCTGGTTTTGCAAGGGGGGTCCCATGACTTTTTGGCCCGGGGCTCGGCGGCCACCTAGGGAAACCTACCAAACCCACACATTTCTGAAAAGTAGACACCCGGGGGATTCCAGGGAGGTATGGCTTGCGTGAATCCCCCAACGTTTTCTTACCCAGAATCCCCTGCAAGCCTGAAATTTTGCTGAAAAAAATCACTTTTTTCACACATTTGTGTGTGGGAAAGTTGTGGCATCACCGGGCTGACACAAATTTCCTACCACCCAGCGTTCCCCCAGGTCTCCCTATAAAAACTGTGCCTCACTTGGGTGGGAGGCCCAAGTACCGGTGACAGGCAAGGGCCCAAAACGTATTGAGGCGACATCAAAATTGCCTATCACAAAACGACCTGGTTTTGCAAGGGGGGTCCCATGACTTTTGGCCCGGGGCTCGGCGGCCACCTAGGGAAACCTACCAAACCCACACATTTCTGAAAACTATACACCCGGGGATTCCAGGGAGGTATGGCTTGCGTGGATCCCCCAACGTTTTCTTACTCAGAATCCCCTGCAAACCTGAAATTTTGCTGAAAAAATCACTTTTGTCACACATTTGTGTGTGGGAAAGTTGTGGCATCACTGGGCTGACACAAATTTCCTACCACCGAGCGTTCCCCCAGGTCTCCCAATAAAAATGGTGCCTCACTCGGGTGGGAGGCCCAAGTACCCGCGGCAGGCAAGGGCCCAAAACATTTTGTGATAGGCAATTTTGATGTCGCCTCGATACGTTTTGGGCCCTTGCCTGTCGCGGGTTCTTGGGCCTCCCACCCGAGTGAGGCACCATTTTTATCGGGAGACCTGGACAAACGCTGGGTGGTAGGAAAATTGTGTCAGCCTTGTGATGCCACAACTTTCCCACACACAAATGTGTGAAAAAAGTGATTTTTTTCAGCACAATTTCAGGTTTGCAGGGGATTCTGGGTAAGAAAACGTTAGGGGATCCACGCAAGCCATACCTCCCTGCAATCCCCGGGTGTCTACTTTTCAGAAATGTGTGGGTTTGGTAGGTTTTCCTAGGTGGCCGCCGAGCCCAGGCCAAAAGTCATGGGACCCCTTGCAAAACCAGGTCGATTTGTGATAGGCAGTTTTGATGTCGCCTCAATACGTTTTGGGCCCTTGCCTGTCGCTGGTACTTGGGCCTCACACCGAGTGAGGCACCATTTCTATCGGGAGACCTGGCGAACGCTGGGTGGTAGGAAATTTGTGTCAGCCCGGTGATGCCACAACTTTCCCACTCACAAATGTGTGAAAAGTGATTTGTTCAGCAAAATGTCAGGTTTGCAGGGGATTCTGGGTAAGAAACGTTGGGGATCCACGCAAGCCATAACTCCCTGGAATCCCCGGGTGTCTACTTTTCAGAAATGTGTGGATTTGGTACGTTTCCCTAGGTGGCCACCGAGCACGGGCCAAAACCCAGGTGACCCCCTTGCAAAACCAGGTCGTTTTGTGATAGGCAATTTTGATGTCGCCTCAATACGTTTTTGGCCTTTGCCTGTCACGGGTACTTGTGCCTCCACACGAGTGAGGCACCATTTTATTGGGAGACCTGGGGAACGCTGGGTGGTAGGAAATTTGTGTCAGCCCAATGATGCCACAACTTCCTACACAAAAATGTGTGGAAAAGTGATTTTTTTCAGCTAAATTTGAGGTTTGCAGTGGATTCTGGGTAAGAAAACGTTGGGGGATCCACGCAAGCCATACCTCCCTGGAATCCCCCGGGTGTCTAGTTTTCATAAATGTGTGGGTTTGGTAGGTTTCCCTAGATGGCCGCCGACCCGGGGCCAAAACCCAGGTAACCCCCGTGCAAAACCAGGTTGGTTTGTGATAGGTAATTTTGATGTCGCCCTCACTAGGTTTTGGGCCCTTGCCTGTTGCGGTACTTGACCCACCCACACAAGTGAGGTACCATTTTTCTCGGAAGACTTTGGGGAATGCGGGGTGAGTGGAATTTTGTGGATCCACACAGATTCCAGAACTTTCCACCACAGAAATGTGAGGAAAATGTGTTTTTTTTTATACACATTTTGAGGTTTGCAAGGGATTCTGGGTAACAGAACCTGGTGAGACCCAGTCAAGTCACCCCATCCTGGATTCCCCTGGGTGTCTAGTTTTCAAAAATGTACAGGTTTGCTACGTTTCCCTATGTGCCGGCTGCGCTAGGGCCCAAAATCCACAGGTAGGCATATTGCTAAAAACATATCCGTGCCTAGTCGGCTTTCTGCCGCACTCGGGGGGGAATCTCGGGGGTGGGGTTGCCCCGATATGCCCCCAAGGGGGGCAGAAACACTGTGGCTATTTTTTTGGGGGGTAGGGGCATTGGTATGCCTATTCTGGGCAGCCCCCACCCCCACACATAAAAAAGCCAGCGTAATCGTTGGCATCTAGTGGGCTTTTTGCCCCCCGGGGGGGCAGATTGGGAGCTACTGCCCCATCTTCCCCCCAGGGGGGGCAGAAAGGCTGTAATTGTTGTGGGTGGGGGTATTGGCATGCCCGTTTTGGGCAGCCCCCACCCTAATTAAAATTTGCCCAAAAAAATCCCTGGCGTCTAGTGGGCTTTTTGCCCCCTTCGGGGGGGCAGATTGGGGGCTACTGCCCCATCTGCCCCCCAGGGGGGGCAGAAAGGCTGTAATTTTTGCGGGGGAGGGGGTGGGGGCATGGGCATGCCCGTTTTGGGCAGCCCCCACCCTAATTCAAATTTGCCCCCAAAAAATCCCTGGCGACTAGTGGGGTTTTTGCCCCCCCCCGGGGGTGCAGATTGGGGGCTAATGCCCCCTCTGCCCCCCAGGGGGGGCAGAAAGGCTGTAATGGTGGCAGTTCCTGAGAATGATTCTTTGTTCCCATGCAGCTTGCCCGTGAACAAGGATAATTGAGATCCGAAACGCGTTGGGCCAACTACTAAAGTGAAGGTACACGCTGACTCTGGTTCGTTGCACAGTTATTTTGATCCGATGGGAGTGTGCTTCGTTTTTGGGCGAAATGTGGAACTGTATATATATATATATATAGTTTTGGCTACATGATCTCAGCCTTCTTCAGGATGTCAACACTTGATTTGGCTTCCTGTGTTTTTATTTAATTTTTTTCATTCAATAGATGCATCTGTAAACATATAACCACATCAGTTCATTACAAAGATTTCTCTTGTTAAGCATTTACGCAATTAAATATGTGTTGCACAAATCACATCAATTCATAACAAGTCAATTTCTGGTCCATTTACACATTAAATTAATGCTTTGTGAATCACATTACCCATATGCCCCTTCATTTATGAGTTTTAATACAGTTTATCACTTTACAAATTTTCATGTAAGAAAACTGCACTATCTATAATTTGGGTTACCATGCACTTAGTATAGACCTACGTGGATTGCATTATTATTTTCATTTATTTCTTATTCAGTATTCAAGACAGTGTATTAGCCTCTCTTCGGTTCACCGATGTTCAACTTGTTTTAATTGTGAATTTAGAATAGATTTATGTTGGATATTTTTATGTTTACTAATTTATTATTCAAATGCTCATATACAGCATGTTGATCTCTCTTCGATCTAAAATCAATTAATAATTCCTAAAGAAGATAAATATATCTTATTACCATAGGCATTGAATGATGGGAATTCACCCTGAATTAATCATACATGATCTCCATGCTCATTATTCTTGGCATTTTAATAAACATATCTCAGGCTTTAATCCATTTAGTGAATAGAAAATTAAATTAATAATAATATTTCCCAACTAGTTTCACATTTTTAGCCCTCACCTGATGATTATCAGAGGGTCACATTTAAGACAACATTCTAAATCCAATATCAGTCTACTTTTTTACTCCACAGTCCATTTCATAATCCCATATATATGCACATTAATCACTGTACATTTCATTTAATTAGTAAAAGGTTTGTGTTGAAAGAGGAGAAAACTAAGGGCTTGATTTACAAGAACTGATGTATCGCTGCGTCAAGGCAGCAATGCATCAGAAATATTTGCGTGGCGGTACGTAATTTTTTAACGCCATGAATGCGTCTTATTTACGAGACAGTGCACTGTGAAGGTTACATGGCCCGTCAAAAAAAAATGTATGCATCTGTGGACGGTTTCCATTGTAAAAACTGACACATGTGCAGGCAAAGTGGCATAAGGCGGATTTGTGGCATGTAACGTAAAGCAAACCACCTTTGCGTCACTTTTGAGTGTGTCAAGCATCAAAAATCCCTTAAAAAATTATGCTTTTGAAGAAAAAAAAACAACTCACAGAAGGCAGACATGGAGCAGGGAGCAGAGAACAGCAGACAGGGCAACAACCCTAACAACCCCTGTATCAGCCAGGATGTCCAGACAGATTCTCAGGGGGAAGAGAAATAGGAAATGTAACTTCAGTGAGGAGATGACATCTTAATCGCAGAGGGAGAACAAACACCTCCTGTCTTGGATGAGGAACATGCTGAGGATGTCAACCTGCCAATCCTGGACCAAGACACCTTACAGCAAATCACAGCATTCTTACATTCATCATCTCCGGTTGCAGGAAGGGTCGACAGCATTGCAGGGTCTCCACTGGGTCTGCATAATACCAGACATACCCCATCTGCCAGCCCAAGCACAGACCTGGACTCTGAGGACGCCCAAGTTGATTACCAATGGTGTGCGGTAGGAGTCTAGCAGCAGCTGGCAGATGAGGTGTGGACAGGGATGGACACCATGGCATGCACCCTAGTGGGAGTCTGTAGGTGCCGCAGTCCCAATAATGACACATCTGAGGCAATAAGCGGAACCTACTGTCCGCTTCATATATTGGATCAGTCCCTGGCTGACATCGTTGGTGTCATGAGGTTGAGGCGTGAAGAAATGCCCTGCCAAAGTGGCACCAGTGAGGCTGCCAAGCAGCTGGGGGCGATACGCACCATTTTTTAATCTATTGAGCAGAAGCAGGACTCCAACATTGCAACAATGGGTGCCTTACACCGCGATGTTGTTGCCCTGCTGGGAAACCATCAGGTCCTTCTCAGCGCTGTGCTGATTTCCTTGTTAGCACAGACAAATGCTGCTTAGGACAGGGGATCCACATCTCCTGCCTCTGATGTGTGTGTGCCTCAGCTACCTCCTGCACCAACAACACCTACCTCAGAGGAGGCACCACACAACTCAGAGGACGAAGATGTGGACTCCTACATTTTGCACTGCAATACTGGCCGGTAACGTTTGTCTGTGCCACTTGGCCAGTTTCTCATTGGATCCATGTTCCTGATCATGTCAGTGCACTTGTCAACTGGTACTGTCCCCTATTTGCTTAGCCACCAATGAACTTACCCATTTGTGGACTGTCAATGCGGCCTACCTTCCCTAATGGCAAGTTGGACCCCCTCATCACTGGAACACTCCTTTTCTCAACATGCAACATGACATGTATCTCCCATGGACTTTGTCTGCACATCCTATGGCTCTTAAACAATGTTGTGGTTGTAGCCGTAAGGACTTCCGCTTGCTCATTGCTCCTTGGAGCACTTGTAAATAAAAGCACTAACATGCACCTGCGTGTTGTATGTCTGTTGCAGATAGGGCAAACTAGACCATGGTGGATTTGTATATACAAAATACACATCTCAGCATCAATCGGTAATTGCTCTCTTGTCCCTATCACATGCTCAGGTCTGACAAGTGAAAGCATCATGCACCTCCCCTGCCATGTAAATATGTGACAAATCCCTTTCAACTATTGAATGTCATGGTCTGACAATAAGCATTGGCACCTTGAGTGCCATGCAGTGAAATAGGCCAACTAATCACACAATAGCAGAACTGTATTAATTGGGCCTGTGACACATGTGAGTCACTAACACATGCTCACACATCCACAGATACTTTGCTCAGTATTGTTACAATGTCACATGCCAGTCTCAAACCTCAAAATGAAGTTTACATATGAGTACCATCATAAGGCATCCACTGAGAAGAATGGCCAGACTCAATCTGTATAGCATCATATCTCTGCCACTGAAGGGTATAGAAGCCCATTGCTACACGTTGAATGTCAGTAAGCATGAACTGCAACCACTAAGTAATTATCTTTCTGTGTCAAATGATGAATGGTGTAGGAATGCACACTGGCATACGTAGAGTCAATGTGTTATTCTGCCTCTGAGAGCCCTCACATGCATTGAGTGTGAGTGTAACCACACATGACATCATCATAAACATATACATACATGTCAAATGTTATGATCAAGGTCACAGACCCATAAAACGTCTACACACGCCAAGGGGAATAGGTAAGGTGAGCCCTATGTGCATCTAAACTAGCAAGTAGTTTCCCAAGTTCTCAAGCAAGAAGTGGCACAATTACCAAATAGTCAATGTTGATTGAAGTACCCGGGCAGGTGGGGGCCACTTCCGTGGATACTAGACAGCAAACAACACTGATGTTACATTAAAATGGTGCAAGAGTCAGTATGTAAGTAACTGTCATCAGTGTGTGAAACAATGCATCCATTATTTTTTTCTATGGGTGGGCATATTCATCCCTACCATACATGTAGCATACCTACTCACACAATGCAAAAGTAAGTGACTACCTGAGTTGGGCTGTGTGTCCATTCACACAAAGAGGGCCACTTACACTGCCCAAATTTGAAGTGACTCCATTACAACATTGACTGACTCTGATTCTGATTGACTCTTGTCCATTGGCATATCACAAAGTTATACATATCTACAAACACTGCATGGAAATCCTACAGAAGGTGCTCAAATCAACGTAAGCATATATGACAACTCCTACACAGTAAATCATTAAGCAGTCATGAAAGTAGAATTTGTTTTTAATATGAGTATTATAAAATATCTAAAACTACCTACACTACACTAACTAACGTGCCTTATCTAAACTATGACTAATGTAACCTATGCTAAATAACCTACACTACCTTAACTTAACTCTACCTTAACCTACCTAACCTTATCTTACACTACTCTACATATATGCAACAACAGACATGTTAAACATCAGCCCCTAAACCCCCTTAACACACATAGTCACACAATACAAACATAAGCTACTCCTATACAAACACTACCTAAACATTAAAACCGAAACAAATATATATATATATTGAGAAAGGTAGACCAAGACAGTGGAACCCTATAAAACACAGCACCTGACCTGCTATCCCTATGTAATATCTATATACTGGCAGTACCCAGAAATCCGTGTGCACACTGTTGACGCACCCACTGTCACTATGCAATCCCACAATGGGAATATCACAATTTAAACAAAAGCAAAGGTGCACCACCAAAGTACAGGCAAGGAAAAAGTAAATTAGATCCGTGTCCGGAGATAAATTCTTCAAAGTTCTTCTTTTATTTATACAGGATTAAAAAACAGCCGACGCGTTTCGTCCATAAACACGGACTTCTTCAGGGTTTATCGGTCAAGCTAACAAATAACCCTTCCCATAAGTTGAAAGAAAGGGTCTGTGGTCAATTTTATCCAAGACGTCTGTGTGGTAGAGGGTATTATAGTACACATCCACTGGCTATTTAATCGAGTATGCAGGAACCCTTCTTTAAATTTATGAAAGCAGACATAGGAAAAGATCAAGTCGAAGGGAACCTCGGTCCAACCAAGATCAGGTGGGCCCAATATTAATGGTAAAATGCCATCAGCCAACCTTAGTAAGTCGGCAGTCACGGTCAAAGCGTCTCCTATCAGGCAGCGTCAGGACCTTAACACACATAGGGGCACATGCATCAATGTAGGCTTTTGCGATTCCTTAATTGCGATTATTAAGGAATCGCAATTAAGGAATTGCAAAAGCCTATGCATGTAGGAATTGCTATAAAATGTGCAATTCCCAAACATTCCTTAATTGCGACTCGCAAATTGCGAGTCGCAATTAAGGAATGCTTTCCCATTCATTCCTACGGGCCTACAGGCCCATAGGAATGAATGGGAAATTGCATGCGCAATTTGCGAGTACCAATAGATACTCGCAAATTGCGCATGCAATTTCAAGGGTGCAAGGGTGTCAAAAGGACACCCTGTTGCACCCCTGAAATTGATCTGTGCACACATGTTGCGCACATACATGCCCCAAGGGCGTGTGTGTGTGTAACCTACAACTTTGAAAAATGCACTTTAGTGCATTTTTCAAAGTTTTTGCAAATTACCATCAAGTTCAAATTGATGGTAATTTGCGGCCCCTATTAGTGAAATCGCTATTTGCGATTTCATCATGCATTGCATTTAAGGAATCGCAATTTGCGATTCCTTAAATGCAATCGCAATTTAAGAAATCGCAATAAATTGCCATTTCTTAAATTGCGAGAGCCTTACAGTTTGATGCATCGCAGAAGCCCTTTTTGCGGGCGCAAACGACCAAATTTTGCGAATCGCACCGTTTGCGCTTGCAAATAAGGTTGATGCATGTGCCTGCAGGTCACACAATACAAACATAAGCTACTCCTATACATATACTACCTAAACATTAAAACCTAAACAAATATATATATATTATTTTGATTTTTTTAATGTTTTTATTTTTTATTTTTTCTAGTAATAAACCCTACACATTATCCCCCCACCCCCACCCACTAAAACTTCATAATTATGTAAAAACTAAAACCTATTAAGAAATATATATAAAATATCTAACAGCTACCTACTAAACTAAACCTATTCCATCTAACATCTATATTAAAACCTATGCTAAATACTAAACTATCCAAATTAAACCAAATGTTCATATCAGCTGGGCAACCTGATCAATGACCTCCTCAAGGTTGGACAACTGGATGTCCTTCTGACTCTGTTCCTCAAGGACTAGGTCCAGTTTCCTATCAATTTTGTGCAGTTCCTGAATAATGGTGTAATTGAACACCGAGTTCCGAGCGGGTGGGCTCCTGGCTTGTGTTGCTCCTGGAGGAGCAGGTGGTGCAACACTTTGTGGGGGCTGAGGACGGCTTGGCCCTGGACTGGGCTGGGTTGGCCCTGGTCTGGCCTAGCTTGGCCCTGGTCTGGCCTGACTTTGCTCTGTTGTGGCATGGCTTGGCTCCGTTGTGGCCTGGCCGGTTTGCACCTTAGGGTGTGACATGGTTCTGGGTCTGGCAATGTTCCATGTTCCAGCGGTTTTAGCATGTGTGTACAAGTTGTGCATCTTCCAGTATGCTTAAATTTGGTGCAGGCAGTTGCGCCTTCCTGCACAAATCAATCCTTGCAACAACACAGGCACCCTTGCTCCATGGTGCAAGGTTGCCTGCATTGGGGCAAGTCTGCCAAAACGGCACCAGTGCAGGGTGAAGCCACAGGAATGCACCAACTTGGATTAATATGGTGCATTCCTACCCTTATCCTTTGGTGTTGGGCAGCACTGCCAGCCTACTTGCAGTGCTGGCCTACCCCAAATCCACATTGTCGGGTATCTAAGTTAGCTTACTTAACATTGTCTCCTCATATATTTTTACAATGATATACCTGTTGCATGTCAAAATATTGTTTGAGAAGACAAATGCAGTACTTATCATGTTTATGTTTAGCATTCCGCTTAAAGGTACATCACAAAATGCAGACATGACATACATACATACCTACAGGTCCACCAATCTCCAATCCAAGGAAGTCTATTACATCAGCCTCCCCGGAGACAATGTCTGCCCATCGGTGCTTCAGATAGTGTGTTGTATGGGACACCTTGAAAACTTTTTCAAGGTGCCAGCACACCAGCTCCCATCTGTCATGTTTTTCCTTTGCTTTGCATGATACCCCTTGCTCACCCTGTCACCAGCCTCAAGTATCCTTGGGAGAGGGTGTGAGATCATCCAAATGAGCCCTTACAGCTGTGGCTCACTAAGGTTGCACCCCCTCCCAGACATATTCCCAAACCCTCAACAATACCCTACAAAGAAAAACCTATCTTCAATCTAAACCCCTACCCACTAGACCTACCCTACACCCACTACCCCAATACACAAACACCTGACAGTACAATGACAAAATAATACACAAAAATGACACTACACAATAAATGACAGCAACAGGGACAAGATCTGGACACAACAGACACTCACAATACCAAATTACACACTACTCCAACAGACACTATCAGGCAACCTCCTCCACCATGCACACACTAACAAAGAGTAAGTGAAAGCAAAAGCAAACTCACACTTCCAAGTTAACAGCCTACCGCACCCAATGCATCACTTCCTGCCTGTATCATGCACGTATCTGCTCTTTAGAAGTGACAGCTTTTACATGTCACCATGACACTAGGCCTTTGTCTATTACAACTGTCACACATTATCTCTGATGTCGTCTGCTATGAGATTTGTTCCAGCAAGATGCAGTCATTCTGCAGGGGCACACATTGTTGAGACAAACTACGTTTTGCCATTATTCTCCGTTGCGGAAGTTGGTGGTTTGTGTTCCAAAATTACTGAGTGCCATCTGTTGTACACTTTACTGCTGCACAGCATGACTGCTAGCTATGCAGCTCTGCACTGCAAAAGTGCAATGGGAGAGTGAGGATGAATTTGGAAGTGGAAATGTGGCATGCCTCACCTGTCCCTCTGATGCAGTACATTCCTTCACATAGAATTTCTGTATATGTACAATTGATAGATGTGCAACATGACCTCATGTAGGTCAACAGGTCTGATGACATGATTGTTATATTTTGAGGCCCACTACGATCTGATGAGATGTGGGTGAGTTGATGTTTACTGGGACAGTGACATATACGCAAAGACAAATAATGGATTCAATTTTTTATTTACATGATGAGCCTTCAGTTTATGTTAGTTAATGCTCCATCACAGTACATGTGCTTCAGGCAAAGACATGTTGAGCAATGTGTGTGCATTGCCTATTGCCAGCCACTGTATTCTGGATCTCTCCACCATCCTCATCCTCTTCCTCCTCCTCCATTGGATCATGCTCTTGATGATCTGCATCCCACGGGACATTATTCCGTACACAGATATTGTGTAGAATGGCACAGACAAGTATTATCTTGCACACCATAGGGGGCGAGTAGACCACTCTCCCCTCTGACATGTCCAGACATCTGAATCTGGAGTTGAGCAAAGCGAAGGTCCCCTCAACAATATTGCGGGTCTTGCAGAGTGCCTGATTATAGTTTTTCTCCGGCTCACTCTGGGGATGTGCATATGGGGTCATGACCCATGGCTGGAGACCATATCCTTGGTCAGCTGCAAGTTAAAAGGAAAAGAAAACTGTCAATGCTTTTAGTCACTGTTCAGCTACATTGATGTCCATGTGTGTTTTGTGTAGTTAAGTAGTCAGATACATTTCTGACGGCATTTCACAATATACGTTACTCATACAGTTGGTCATGGTGTCGTGTAGTTCCTATAGTACCCATGCAGGACCTGCGCGTTTGGATAACATAAACCGTGGGCTTGGTGTTAGACTGACTCTGTGCACCCCCACCGCGTATGTTAGCCGGATTTGCATTAGCTAGCTCACAGTGCCAGTAGAATCTCCTCTTATCGGGGAGAGATTAGTTTCTGGCAACCTTAGACCATGACAACCCTAATTCCTCAGAATCGTGGAAACAATGTACTACTTTTCGCTCAGTCACTCGTGCTTACTTATTCGGTTTGTCTCAGAGAGTTACACAGAATAAACAGTCTGGGCGTTTCAAGTATTTATTGAACAGTTGTTATTCTAGTGTAAAATATATGTGCTGTAGTAACCAGCAGACAATAGCAGAGATATATTATCAGCAGTACTATAAAAGTGAATGGATAGAACAGTTCTACCATGTTGCAATAATCATGAATACAACACATGAATATAAAAAGCATTATGAAAAGTGTGCGTACTCCTACGATGCCTAACTAGATGTACCTGAGTGTACCTAGCATGTGTGTAGGTCTAAAAGCCAAGAATCCTTCTAGGATTTAGTCGAACCCCCATACCTGAATAGAGAGAGTGTGGGATCCCGTCCTGGTCTCGAGTTGGACACCCCGCAAGGGCTGTGTTAGACCGCTGTCAGCTGGAGCGACTGCATGCAGGAGCCTCAGCGTCTCTGGTCAGTGTGTCAGCATGGAAGTCTCGGTTCCCTCTATCTTACCGGGGTAAGATGTGGTGTATTTATACCCTGAAGACTCTAGTTGCTTCGTATGGTTTGTATTGGCCCTTGTTAGACTTGAGGAAGACGTCAGGGGTGAACTTTGTACATACATATTATGCAGGTGGTGTATTCCTAGAGAGTCATGCATAATTGATGAGTACAGTGTGGGCCTGTGTTTGGGAAAAACCCTGCTGTATTCAAAACCACAGGCTAGATAACGTTCAGCCCTCAGAGCTCGTTGTGTACTAGCGAGGACCAATGTAGGTGAAAGATCATGCCTATATAAGGAATCATGACTATAATAGGACATGTACAGTTATGTACGTAATAGGGCATACGCGGCTTTGACCATAATAGGGCAAGTACGAATATGACCGTATTAGGGCAAGTACGAATATGACCGTATTAGGGCAAATATGAATACGTCCATTTTAGGGCATATATGAACGGGTCTACATTAGGGCCTCTATACGGGACATAACACCCACTCCTCTTCCGAATAGGATGACAATGACCATACTTAAAATCTGGACAATTTAAAAACATTTTAAAAGCAAGTAAAAACATGGTTTTAAAATTGTTTAAATTTTTTTTTTCAAAAATGTTAAAATTCAGCTTTTTCCAATTGCCACTAAAAAATGTCTATTTTGTTTCTCTATATAAGTTGCTTCACTAAAAGCGGAAGAAGGCCATGCTTTTCTCAAGCGAAAGTTTCAATTTAGGAAATGTTCCAAATTTACTCTGTTATTATGAAAACGAGTGGAGAAGCCGAATTCTATCCCAGGACGCGATGAGCCAATTTGAGATTAGGTGTCCTGGCTGGGAAGCACAACATTATCGGTGTTAGCTACTGCAGACGACAAATCCAACGCCTCACAGAGAATGTCAATCGCACATAGATGGTATGTAGCACTGCCAACAGTCGGTGCTGCGGCAGCTTGTGAGGCAGTTGTTACCTGGGTGCCTGTGGAGGAGTCACCTAACCCAACAGGAGCAAACGGCACCTGTGGATTCTCAAGGAATGCGTTCATCAGAATCGGAAGACGCTGGGGACAACGTAGAGCATGGGCTTTTAGGGGGTCCAGCATTGCATCCGTGTCGGGAGGCGCATCTGATGGAAATGTTAGACAAAGATCCAACGTGCATTCTTCTCCGCAAAGCAGGCATCGAAGAACAGGTAAGATGCAGTCTACCCAGACTGGTTGAAAGGATAGAAACCAGGAGGCATTGAGTTCTCGCAGGCAAGAAATGCCCAGAAGTTGTACCATGGGTTCACGGTGTTTCCGCTCCAGGAGCATGTTTGCCATTCCCTCGGGAATTGGGCCGTCCATTGCGTAGCAGTAGTATTATAAATAGGACCCCTGCAATCAGTAATAGGATAAGCAGGAGTCCTCCAAATACGCTTCCCAATACGGAGTGTATAAAATTTGGGATTACTCCGAAGACTGTCTGAAAGGTGCTTAACAGTCCTGACCCTATGGTCTTAAATAGGTGTACAATACTGCTTGTATCAGACATATTGAAGATACGACCCACCATTTCTGCAAAATGAATGGGGCAGTTTGTACGTATGAGCGCCTGTATCTCACTCGATGTCCTTGCAACTTGAAGTTCATAGGTTTCTCGAGCAGAGGTTAAGGGCACGGGTTGCTGTAAAAGCATGGCTTGCAGTCTGCTCAGAGTATCAAATTGTATGAAAGAAACGTTCAGTGAAGGCGATAGCGGCGCCTCCCTGACTGTGTTCAGTGGTGGAAACAATACTTGCATACAGCAAGTAACCCTGGAGTTAACGGTGACCAGATAGGCGACGCCCAGAAGCATCCCACAGCAACCTTGATCATTTAGCATCAAGTAACTCCCATTCGAGAGCAGCTCGAAAACCGGCGTGATCACTGCAGCTGGGGTCCCAGTCATGTGACAAGATAGGTTCGCTACTGAACTGCTACAGGCTCCGTGCAGAGAAATATCCTGACACATGAGAGAACCGCTTAAAGCTTTCTTGCAGTTTGCACCACTCAAATACACTTCTCGATCCCCATTCCGGCATCGATATCTATATGGTAACTCCCAAGTTTCCTTAATGTATCCCTTACCCATTTTTCATATTTGCCAGCCTGCCTTTGCTCAAGGCAATATTGAAACTGAAACATAGTGACCAGCAGAGTGATTTGGCCATGAATTAGCCATTCAGTTGATGGTAATTCGGCTACAGTAAATGGTAACCTTTCCAATTTCTCAAAACGCAGCATTGTATATTTGGCTCCCCTTTGTGCCATTTCTGTCTGTTTATCAGTTAGATTGTATTCTGAAAACAGAGACGTGGTGTTTATAAAATGCCAGGGCACATATCCTGCACGCAAAGATTGTAGCGTCCAGCTTAGTATCATAATAGAACGTAGCTGAGATTGCCCTTGTTGTAACAAGGCCAGATCTTGTTCAAATATGTCGATTGCCGAAGACACAATGTTGCCTAAGGAGTAAATCCTGGAGGTCAAAGTTGTTAACCCATTATCCACTACAGCTAATGCCTTCTCTAGGTTAATACGGTCTATTTCCCGTATTCTTTCTGCGGCCTCTTGTTGGGATATTTTCCAGTTTTCATTATAATAGGCATAAATGCCAGCATATATGAAACGTTTCTGACGTGTTTTCCTTGGGCCTGACAAGAAATCCCTAAGGTCTTCATCAGGTGTGCGTAAGGTCAAGTGATGTTTCACTTCTGTGAGTGTTGAGGTCTCTAGCCAATCAAGGCACAACTTCCCAACACTATAGGATGTCACTACCCTTGGGTGTTGTCTCTGTACATAGCTTGTATCTGGCCTATGGATACTAAACCCTTTGGTTGTATTTATAAATCTCTGTTGACAGGTGTTTTTGTCAATGGGCCAAATCAGCCATTTCGTCCAATCAGGATCTGATCTGTTGTACTGGAGAATGTCATCTAATCCTACCCCTTGTGTAGTTGAATTCTGCCCCCCCACCCATCTGTGATGGTGTAGGAAACCCGGGTGAGTTCATTTCCTTATTCTTGGCCAGTCCAAGACAGGATGTCTGCTGCACAGTATCATTTAGAAATATCATCTGCTGTGGAATGAGGCATGCTCTAAAAAGCGCTTCTGTTACCTGGACCTGCCAGTCCCTAGAACCCCAGATCGACTTTAAATCTATAGCGTCCTTCCATAGGTCGAAACCTTGTGTAGACAACTGGGCCATAAAGGAAGCAGAGTAAATCTGTTTAGTGTTAGTCAACATAATTTTCTGTGCTGATGTTGTTGCCACTTTGTAATAAAATGACTTTGGGTCTGATGTATTAAACCCTGGAAAGTATGTGAATTTCTGTGCAAAAGTTTGCGAACTACCTTTTTGAGGTGTTGGGCAGTGTTCCCACTGGTGGTATTCAAATACATTTCTAGGTGTTATAGATTTGTGCAAGAAATGATGACCATAATGTTGGTAACAGTACAATGTATCATAGTCTGCAGTACCTTCTACCATTTCATTGTTCGGAAATGCGGCAGTTTTTTCTAAATCAGACACCATAGCATTTACAGTTTCAGTGTCCCAATCATCAGATAATGTACTGGAGGTAATGATATCACTTAAAAAAAATTTAAATACATGTTTAAGCTTTAAAAGTTCAGTCGGACCAAATATATCAAAATCAATCTTGTCCCATACCATACCGTCCGGAATAGGAACTGCTGTGATGTTCACTGAAGACAAATCTCTTGGTTCACGATGTGAAGACTGGTGTGGTTTTAAAATCAAATTGACTCTTTGGGCTGTAGAGCTCTGCTGGAGGAATCGTCCATTAATAAGCATTCTAAAAGTTATAATTAAACCTAGCCAGAAAAGAAAAAATAGAATCCCAGTGATATACCATAGTTCTATCCAAGGTGACACCAGGTAAGTCTTTCTAAAAAAGTTCAAAAAGTCAATGGGGCATATTATCAAGAACGGCGTTAAAAATTATCGCCGGTTTAGCGGCAGAAAACTGCCGCTAAAGCGGCGATAATGGGCTTGATAATATGCCCTTGAGAATTCCAATAGAAGTCCATGTTCTGGTGTGAACATGGGCTTCTATTGGAATTCTCCAGGGCATATTATCAAGCCCATTATCACCGCTTTAGCGGCAGTTTTCTGCCGCTAAACCGGCGATAATTTTAACGCCGTTCTTGATAATATGCCCCAATGAGTTTCTGTTTGTGTGATTTTTTGGCTGGCGTCGTTTCCGGCTCGCTTGGATCCAGTGAAAACGTATCAAGGTTCATGAAATAGCCAGAAGCAGTTCGATCAATTGTTGGAATTGCATCGGGATTTGTTGAAATCGGATTTTGCTCTTGACAAGGCATGTTGACGTAGATGTCTGTAGTCGGTCTTAATGCAACTTGGTTGTTAAGTTGAGTTTCTTCTTGTTGAAGTGGAACGAGTTCCATAGCATTGTTGCCTAGACCTTCATTCCGTACAGGTGGCTCTTCAAACGTGATGAGTCTTTCTGTTTGAACTTCTTGGATTGTTGCTAGAGGAGGACGTCTGCTACTGTGGAGTCCACGAGGCCTACTGTTTAGTATCGGCCACATAGTGTGGTTTGTAGGGGTGGGCGGCAAATTCCGTTCCGCTCGCGGAACTTGCGAAATTTCGGCATTTCCGCGTTCAAATGTCGAAACTTCCGCGATCCGCGGCGGAACGGAATTCGGTTGCATGAGGTAATTAAACCTCACCAGGAAGCACTTACAGATTTAAATAAAGCAGGTGCCCGAGTTGAAGCTCAAATTCTGTAACACATTAATCAGCACAAAACATTTGTGAGCAAGGTCGAGGCTAAGCAGGATTGCTTTCTGCCCATATCTACCGTCAAACATTAGCTGTAATCCCTGATGGAGGTGTTTGCATCCTTGATTTTCTCGAGCGCAATCCCCGTGTAGGTCCAGAGACCAGGAGGTTCTTCCTCCTCATCTGCTGCTCAGATCGTGCTCTGACCCTTTATAAACAAGAGGCATGTGAACTGCATGGAAGCCCTGCCCATTTGGCCCTGCCCCACAAACACTAGCAGTATGCAACGTCTTCCCGCCCTTTCCCCACTATGATGGACAGCTTACACAAAGACCCCGGCGCCTTTCCGGCGCGGTGGCAAAGTTATAGACACACAAGGTCACTGGAGACAATTCTTCTGGACCTTTACGCAGCTGTAGTGTAGGCAAGTCACTATACATTTACCCAACGAGGTAGCACTTACTGATTAGCCTGTATTCCAGTTGAGTAGAGGTATTGCACAAAACGGTGGCATCTTCTCGGACAAAAATGCAGGGCAGGTGTGCAGAATTCGTGAGCGTGGTTAAGCAGATGTGCCTTCTCTCCATTTCCAACATGAAAAGTTAGCTGTAATCCTTGATGGAGGTCTTTGCATCCTTGATTTTCTCGAGCGCAATCCTAGTGTAGAATTCGTGAGTGTGGTTAAGCAGATGTGCCTTCTTCCCATTTCCAACGTGAAAAGTTAGCTGTAATCCTTGATGGAGGTCTTTGCATCCTTAATTTTCTCGAGCGCAATCCCCGTGTAGGTCCAGTGACCAGGAGGTTCTTCCTCCTCATCTGCTGCTCAGATCGTGCTCTGACCCTTTATAAACAAGAGGCATGTGAACTGCATGGAAGCCCCGCCCGTTTGGCCCTGCCCCACATACACTAGCGGTATGCAACGTCTTCCCGCCCTTTCCCCACTATGATGGACAGCTTACACAAAGACCCCGGCGCCTTTCCGGCGCGGTGGCAAAGTTATAGGCACACAAGGTCACTGGAGACAATTCTTCTGGACCTTTACGCAGCTGTAGTGTAGGCAAGGCACTATACATTTACCCAACGAGGTAGCACTTACTGATTAGCCTGTAGAAAGTACTCCAGTTGAGTAGAGGTATTGCACAAAACGGTGGCATCTTCTCGGATAAAAATGCAGGGCAGGTGTGCAGAATTCGTGAGCGTGGTTAAGCAGATGTGCCTTCTCTCCATTTCCAACGTGAAAAGTTAGCTGTAATCCTTGATGGAGGTCTTTGCATCCTTGATTTTCTCGAGCGCAATCCTAGTGTTGTTCCTGTGACCAGGAGGTTCCTTCTCCTCGTCTGCAGCTGAGATCCTGCTCTCACCCTTTATAAACAAGAGGCATGTGAACAGGCCTAGAAGCCCCGCCCGTTTGGCCCCGCCCCACATACACTAGCGGTATGCAACGTCTTCCCGCCCTTTCCCCACTATGATGGACAGCTTACTCAAAGGACCCCGGCGCCTTTCCGGCACGGTGGCAAAGTTACAGACACACGAGGTCACTGGAGACAATTCTTCTGGTCCTTTACGCAGCTGCAGTGTAGGAAAGGCACTATACATTTACCCAACGAGGTAGCACTTACTGATTAGCCAGTAGAAAGTACTCCAGTTGAGTAGAGGTATTGCACAAAACGGTGGCATCTTCATGGATAAATAGGCAGGGCAGGATTCATTCTGGCAACGGGCGCAGCAAAATCTCCGCGAGCATGCGAAATTCCGCGTGATCGCGGAGATTTCTTGCCGTTTCGCGGAATTTTGCGTAAGGCAACTTCGCAAATTCCGCCCACCCCTAGTGGTTTGATTAAGTCAATTGAGACAAATCTTTTCTCCTTTTTCCCGGCAAGAGGCGGCAGAAGTACAGTTCTTGTGCCTTGGATTGCTAGGACCGGTACAGCTGTTCTGTAGGATGGTCCGAATTCTTTCTTGTCTGCAATCTTCTCTCTGACCAGATCCCCGACTTTTGGGATCCAGACAGGTCTTGCCGTTACTGCCTTGACTTCCTCAGTGGCGGTCTGTTTTAAGTGGACGTTGCTTTGTTGTGTCCTGGATTCATTTAAATCCTGTAAAACAGCCAAACGATCATGGATATCAAATGGTTTTTCATCCGCCACTGTGCCTCCACAATCAAGATCAGGTACCCACATTGTTGTCCCAAATAGGACCTCATAAGGAGTGACACCCCCTAGAGAGCTTCTTGGCTGATTGCTTATTGCTTGTTGTACCCCATATAAGTGATCGACCCATCTACCGCCCTTGCCTAATACCCTAGCTTTTAAAGATTGCTTTAAGTCAGGTTTTTCCTCTCCACAATAGAATCTCCCTCAGGATGGTACGGAGAGGAGTACCGCAATGCTACGCCCATTCCTTCCATGGCCTCTTTGAAAGCCCGAGAGCTAAACACCGGGCACGGTCAGAATGTAACGTGCCAACTGCGTATGTGCCGATAAAGACTTGCAAATCTTTTATAGCAGTTCGAGCGTCAGCACAGCTCTGAGGCCAAACCCATAGGAATCTAGAGCAGGAATCCACTGCAACCATGATATATTTCTTGGCCCCATCAGATTGTAGGGGTCCGAGGTGGTCCAAATAAACACATGCAAGAGGTTTGTCTGATTTTAGTAATGGTGTCTGCGCTGGGCGTGTTACGGTGGAGCCCTTCATCTGCTGACAGATGTCGCACTTTAAGAGATAGCCTTTGGCCTGCTTTGTTAACCCTGGCCACCAGTAGCGCTGTTTCAGTAAAGAAACAGTCACTGTAACGCCTGTATGCGCAGAACCCAAACCCTCGTGTGCTGCTAAAATTAAGCCTTGCCTACGATCCATATTTGGTATTACTCCATCCCCCACTCCAGGAATCTGAGCATATGGAATGTTTTGTGCATCTAACTTGTAGGAGAACTTGAGTGGAATTTTTTTGGGTACTGCTGTGCTGCCTTTGCGTGAAGCATTGACAGCTACCATAATCTCGCCGTCTATTCTCATTTTTGAACGAGTGATTGCAGCTACGGACGCTGTACGTACAGCCCCGTTTGCGGCTTCATCAGCCAATGAATTCCCTTCAACGTGAACGCCATCACCCTGATGACTCAGTGTATGTATCACGTGAGCCCTTGGTAGTTCGTTTCTCAACTCCACTACCTGTTCCCATAGCATTTTATGCTTAATTGTGCCACCTTTTGCGTCTTTAAACCCGTTTTGTTCCCAATGATGTAAATATTCATTGTACGACTGTACACAGTAAAAGGAATCACACACAATTAGTGTGGGTAATTCGTGATCCGTATTTACAAGTGCCAGTATTAGTGCTTTTAATTCTGCCAACTGAGCCGTGCAGTCTCCTAGAGATTGCGTTTTAGTGCAACTTGGATGGAGCTTTCCATCGCGCATGCGACCTTTAACAATCGCACATGCTGTGCTGTAAGCTTGCTTACTCCCTATGGCCGGTTGAGCAGATCCGTCAATGTAAATAATGTATTCATACTGATCTAGAGGTAAAAACTCATTTGGTAGAGGATTTTCTTGTTCGTATTGCAGAAATGCTTGTGTTTTTAAACTTGGATCAAATCTGTATTCAACATCCGTTGCAGTAAGAGAATTAGCCCATTGTATCCATCTGGGATGTAAGGCTTTCGCATTTGGAATGCTAGCCTTTGTAACAGCCTCTAAGGCTGGTACTGGGGTCACGACTATTATGCGCTTTCCCTGAGCCAGAGCTCTTTCTCTTGCTACAGCGGTCTGCACTGCTGTCAGGATTTTTTCTGTTGAAGTGAAGCGCATCTCTGCGTTGTGTACAACTGTGATTTATATGCGATTGGTACTGTTTCTCCTTCATTGAAGGTCAAATAAGTGAACCCGCATTGACCCGCTATTACTCGGATCACTAGGTTGCGTACGTTTACGCGTGTCTGTAAATGTTTTGAAGCTATCATACCTTCCTGTAGTGAACGTAGGATAGTTGTATGTTCCTGTGTCCATTGTCTGACTGAAAAATCAGGTTTGATTAAGTCGTAGAAAGGTTTTACTCTTTCTGCGTAATCCAAAATGTATGTTCGACCAAAATTTAGGAATCCCAGAATTGATTGTAAATTCTTCAATGATTTTGGAGGTTGAAGCAGAGCACATTTTTCTAAAAAGTTTGCTGCTAGGCTTTTTCCTTCACTTGACAGCTCGTATCCTAAAAATAGGACACTGAGGTGGGCAATTTTTGATTTTTTGAAATTACATTTATAGCCCTCAGAGGCGAATCCCATAATAATGGTGCTCACCCTGGTCAAGTGCCTCGGTAAGTCATTGTCGTCAGATAAATATCATCTACATAGGACAATGCTTCTTCATCCAAATTTTGGAGTAACTCTGTTACTCGTGCTGAAAATACCCCAGGGCTATTTTTATACCCTTGGGCTAGTCGACAAAATTGTCGCTGGGACCCTAACGCACTGAATGCGGTCAGATACCTGCTTTCAGGCGCTATATTTTGGCAGAAAAATCCATTTCAGATATCAAGTGTTGTTTTGTATTTTTTGCGCACAATGTTATTCATTAATGCGGCACTGTGTGCATTTTGAACTGCAAATGTCTTTGTGCAAGTGTTTAAATGTCTGTAATCTAAGACTAGACGATATGTGTTGTCAGGTTTTGCTACGGGAAACAAAGGATTGTTCATAGGTGAAGTGCAATTTTCTATCACCCCCTTGTAATCAAGTTGATCTAGGATCTCCCTGACTTGTTTTTTTAGCTTCCTGCTTTATAGGGTATTGCCTTTGAGCATTTGGTGAAACTTTTAATGGGATCACTTGGTGGGTTGAATCCTCATCCCAACCAACATGATTTTTGTACAATGCTGGAGCTAGGGCAACCACCCACTCCTGCGCATATGCATGTTTTAAATGTATGGGAACGAGGTCGGAAAAGGCTGGAAAAATTATCGTTTCTCCCCTGGGGCACTCCATGCCGAATGCTGGGGGCCAGTCTTGTTCTGCTAATAGAATGTCATAACCAGATGACAGATTTTTCCAAAAGAGACCTTTAATTTTTCTGGGCTTGTCCCCCTCCATCCGGAGTGTTATCTCATGTAACTTATGTGGGACACTTACCCGAGTATCAGGTGTTCTGGTATATATGGCAGCAAAGACTGAACCCCAAGAGGTGCAGTCCTCTACTTGTGGTGTGATCCCAATGGGCAAGCAGATTGTTAGAATTCTGTGTTTTTCATAGGTGGTAGTATTCGGGAATACCGCCTCAAGCTGAGTTCTTTTCTGAGCTATCCAGAATGGTATTTGTTCACGTTTTGCTGGCATTTTGCCCATTACTGCGTGTAATGTTTGAGGAGTAATTTTATTTCCTGTACCCTGAGCTGGAGTACTATTTTCTGCACCTGGTGCAGATTGGATTGTTAACATCCTCATGACGGATTGTGTTAAGTTTCTGTAGATTTTAATTAAATCTCTGTGTTGTATGAGTAATTCTGGCTGTGGCATTGTTCCAATGTCAGGATGCGGTGTGTAAGCCGCTAGTATTGGCCATGTGGCCCCGTCTCCTCCGAGCGGGCCTAATCTTACTCTTTGTCGTACGTGGGGTAGGGCGCCATTAAACCAGTAATAATGTTCCTGGTAAGTGAGTGGAATCTCTATGTCCTCAAATGGACAATATTCCTGTGGTGTATTTCCTGCTATGTAGTAGTGAAATGTCTTTGTTATGGCATTTGCTGCTGGGAATGTAAACCATGAATAGGATACCTCTGTTTTGTTTGATTCGTGTGCCTCAATCACGAAAACTACCATGCCACCCCCCGCTTGTAAACCATTTTCTAATAGTCTTAGGGTGACTGGCATTCTGAATTTTGGTGCAATCTGTATTGCATCTTCAGGATCTTCTCCTCCTTCTAAAAGGAAGAGGTCAACTCTCTGGTCCCCTGCCTCGGTATCAGGCATGTTTAGAGGAAGAAGTGTTCAAAGGGAACTAAGATGAGGTGTTATGCACAATTTAGGAACTAAATGTCCTTCAAGCTTGATTAACCAACAGCCAATAAATAGTATTCTTGTACTACTCAGCTGTGGCGGAGTTTTGTGCCCACCCACTCCAGACGTCTCTGGGGTTTTGTGGGTAGGTTCTCTGAGACTAGCACGACTGAACTACTCAGATTCTACTGTTAAATAAGTACCCAACCAACGTTGGCGGCGCCATGTCGTGTAGTTCCTGTAGTACCCATGCAGGACCTGCGCGTTTGGATAACATAAACCGTGGGCTTGGTGTTAGACTGACTCTGTGCACCCCCACCGCGTATGTTAGCCGGATTTGCATTAGCTAGCTCACAGTGCCACTAGAATCTCCTCTTATCGGGGAGAGATTAGTTTCTGGCAACCTTAGACCATGACAACCCTAATTCCTCAGAATCGTGGAAACAATGTACTACTTTTCGCTCAGTCACTCGTGCTTACTTATTCGGTTTGTCTCAGAGAGTTACACAGAATAAACAGTCTGGGCGTTTCAATAAGTATTTATTGAACAGGTGTTATTCTAGTGTAAAATATATGTGCTGCAGTAACCAGCAGACAATAGCAGAGATATATTATCAGCAGTACGATAAAAGTGAATGGATAGAACAGTTCTACCATGTTGCAATAATCATGAATACTTACATGAATATAAAAAGCATTATGAAAAGTGCGCGTACTCCTACGATGCCTAACTAGATGTACCTGAGTGTACCTAGCATGTGTGTAGGTCTAAAAGCCTAAGAGCCAAGAATCCTTCTAGGATTTAGTCGAACCCCCATACCTGAATAGAGAGAGTGTGGGATCCCGTCCTGGTCTCGAGTTGGACAACCGCAAGGGCTGTGTTCGACCGCTGTCAGCTGGAGCGACTGCATGCAGGAGCCTCAGTGTCTCTGGTCAGTGTGTCAGCTTGGAAGTCTCGGTTCCCTCTAGCTTACCGGGGTAAGATGTGGTGTATTTATACCCAGAAGACTCTAGTTGCTTCGTATGGTTTGTATTGGCTCTTGTTAGACTTGAGGAAGACGTCAGGGGTGAACTTTGTACATACATATTATGCAGGTGGTGTATTCCTAGAGAGTCATGCATAATTGATGAGTACAGTGTGGGCCTGTGTTTGGGAAAAACCCTGCTGTATTCAAAAGCACAGGCTAGAGAACGTTCAGCCCTCAGAGCTGGTTGTGTACTAGCGAGGACCAATATAGGTGAAAGATCATGCCTATATAAGGAATCATGACTATAATAGGACATGTACAGTTATGACCGTAATAGGGCATATGCGGCTTTGACCATAATAGGGCAAGTACGAATATGACTGTATTAGGGAAAATATGAATACGTCCATTTTAGGGCATATATGAACGGGTCTACATTAGGGCCTCTATACGGGACATAACAATGGCTTTACACATGTCTCTTCCATTACTCTGTGTAATAGCAAATGCTGAGCATGGCCTGATACATTGTACACTTCTGCATCCTGACTTTCATGGTGATCCAGTAGCTTTCAGTTATGGCGTTTTTTTCTTTTTTCAGATGCTCCTGATCACTCTATGTTCTGTGGTCTCACTACATCTGTGAAGTGACAGATTGGTGAGAAAATATTTGGCTAGTAGATCCTCCCTAGGTAGGTAGTGACTTTGCCTACATGTATTACACTCACACATGCCTATGTGCGTAGTAAACCACAGATGCCGTTGGTAGCCTACATGATATTGGTACAGCTGTTTAATAGGACGCTTATTTGGCCATGTGATTTTGGGTTATACATGTGGTGCACTTCACATGTCACATGGATTGTTATGCTATTCATTGTCATCCTTCAACTGTTGCTTTTGGCAGAGAAGTTGTCATGGTGCACTTTGCTAAACAAATTTGTATTGCAATGTGGGCCATAGTCATGTGGAACTCACTGATGTTGTTACAAAGAGCTGTGTACTACAAAAGTAGACACAATACATTGTTTTTCCACATGTATGTGTAGGACTATACCTTGTAGGTGCTTGTGTAGTTGTATGAATTGAATTGATCCTCATGGCTGTGAAAAATGAATTTTGAGATTGGTATCCTGAGTACACTGTGGTGCCTTGTCCAGGTTGAATATCATTTTGTGTTGATGATTGATGCATGACATGTTTGGCAGCTTTGTGTTTGACTTTGTGAGTTTCACATTGGTGGAATCATATACTTTTCATTTGGCCTACTGACTACACACAACAGGTGAACCGTCACATTGCTGACATCCGTCAATGCCTCTGTCTGCCTATCTGTATTTGGGGTCATAGATGGTCAGTTTTGCTGGAAGATGTGCCTATTTTGTACGGTTAGTGTCACAATGGTATCCAGGGTTGAGATATAGACCTGCCTGGGCCTTACACTGAAATGGCATGCCACACATTGCATTTCCACATACTTCTTCCTGTGTTGCTCCTGAAACTTTGATCAACATACAAGTATACAGCAATGTGTAACAGACTTGCTGATTTCAACAGTACTTGTTCTCCACACACTGACCTTGTTGACCTGTGAGTGATACACATTTTTATTACATAATTGAGGATACACTCACCCCAGATGTTTCTGTGGTGCTGCCTTTGAATTCATAATTGAATTGTTTGTCATACCTAGTTAAGATTTGTTAACCAGTGCAGTTGATGTGGATCCATCCATCCACACAGAGTGGAGTTACACATTAAAACTCAGTGACATTGTGTTGCATACTTTCATTGTCATATTAATAAGTGCATGTCAATGTGGCACATCACTGTCAACAGTTTTCATGACATTGTTCCCACTATGTGCACATGAAACAAGGTGGCACTTTTCAGTGCCGCAAGGCACCTTTCTGCACTGCACTACATCACAGAGAAAGAGGAGTAGGGCATGGTATTTAGGCCATACAGCACATTTCAGAACTTTCTGCCTAAACTCAAACACAATGTGCTGCCTAGCAAAGACACAGACACACTTGCACCACAGATGCTTGGGGTCTTGCAATGCATGAAGGATTGTGTTCGTGAAGGAGGGTGCACCTTCCTTCACAGGGTGAATCTTCAGAGGCCTTATCATCTCTGTATGTGTGCCACAGAATGCAGCACACATAGGGATTGGTAGTGTTTGGATGACTTCACTTATATTTCATTATAAGTGGAGAGGAGTTGGCCTAACGGCTAGGGCAGCCAACCTCGAATCTGGGGAACTGGGTTCGAGTCTCGGCATTGACGCTGAATGTGAGAAGTTGGCCTGGCATATGCTGTCCACTAATTATAGTGGGCACCTTGCACCAGTCCAAATCGACTCTTATGGTAGGTAGGTTAAAGACAACCTTATTGAAAGCTATCCTAGTGGTAGCTGTGGAGAGCAGCCTTCAGGCTAAGTCTTGAAGGAATGTAAAGCAGCTTGTTTTACCAGTCTATAATCTCTTGAGTGACCAAATGAAAGAGCACCACACCAGGTATATATTCAAAATATATGTATTTATTACTAAACACACCCCTCTAGTCTCTTTATGAGGCTAGAGTTCGAAATACATAGGTTATAAGATCTTAAATCACAGTAATAGCACAAATACATGTTTGAGCCCTAGGGGCGTACCAAACCATATACCAATAAAATGGTATGCGAACCACGACTGAACTAGACACTAGGCCTAGAGCCTCTAGAAGTGCTTGGACCACAAGGAACCACCCAAGGTAGTGACACAGGGGACCCACGGAGACGCGTGCAGTGTAAATACACAACCGCGATACGCCGTTAACTTCTATGGAGAAAGTCGGGATCGGGAAAATAGAGGAAAGGGACACTTTAAAGAGGACTAGGACAAAACCCTTTGAGATCTAGGACTTTGAAGAGTCTCTACCCACGGGAGCACCGGAGTACGCGTGTTACCTCACCCAGGGAAGCCGGGTGCATAGGTGCCTTTCGGGGTCGGGTTTCGTCGTCGTTTCTTATGGCGATCTGCTGCAAAGTGCTGCTGGCGACCAGGAGAAAAGTGTCCGGGTGGATCCAAGAGTGGATCGGAGTTCTGAAGAACCTGAAAGCAGAGGGGACAGAGTCTGGGTCACTAGCCAGTGACCAGGGAGGCGATGGACAGATGCCCACCGATGTTGAGTGCTTCAGGTGCGTTGACGGTCGTCTCGTTTCTGCAGCCACGAGGTCCAGGAGGTGTTGTCGGCGACCAGGAGCAGGATTCGGGCTGGTACACAATGTCTGTCGAGTGCTGCGGTGTCGGCGACCAGATTGGACCCAACAAGCCTTGGCAACGGCAAGTCTCGATGTAGCTGAAGATCATCGATGGTGCAGACCAGCAAGGTCTGGGGAACTCACCCAGCAAGGGTAAGTGAGGGCAGGCCTGGAGCAACCAGACTGCCAAGTAAAGAAAAGATTGGCCTTCGGTAAGGGCTACTAGCCAACGGGCTAGCGACCGCGAAGGAGCCTCGTGACGCCGCACGTGGAGCTGGCTTACAGGACACTCGTGGAGTGGGGGCCAGTGATCTTCGGTGCAGGTGGTGCTGGAGGCTAGGGCTACTCGGAGCCCAAAGCACGACTTCTTGGGAGACCCAGAAGATGGTGCACTTGCAAATGTGCTCGGTGTCCAGGGGTCACGGTCTCACGTTATCCACGATAGCCACGGGCCTCAGCTTTGCTGGGGACTCAGGGTAGCCTCGGGGAAGTCTGAAAATCCACCTCTGGTGATGCGATGACTTCGGCGTCCGACGGGAGCTTCAGTGATGCGAACCGGACAGATGCTTCTTTGGTGTCTGCCAAGCAGGGGAGTCACTCCTTGACCCCAAGGGAGATTCTTCAGTCCTCTAATCGTGAGTAGAGCGTCGAAGGTCCAGGATTCTGTTTCAGAGTTTCGTCCAGGTATAATCTAAAGTCCTAAGGACTGGGTTCCTACCTTTATTCCAAAAATAGGGGATGGACTACTCTGTGGCCCCACCTATGGGTGGGTCAGGGCAGAGGGGTGGCTACACCCCTTTCCCTTTGTCCAGTTCGCGCCAAAGCAGGGGCTGCAAGCCCCTGATCCGGTTTGAACTGGGGTATGCCCAGGGACACCAAATGTGCCCCCAGTGCAGGACTTCAAAGCACCCGAAAGTGCTCCCGCCCAGCCCCAATACACATTGTCCTGTCTGGGGAGGTGGTCACACCTCCCTGGGACAGGAAACCTATTGTCCAGGCCTCCCCTGCCGGAGTTTCGTCCAGCAGCAGGAGGCCAGACTCGTGTCTGTGGCAGTAGCATCCATTTTGTGATGCCAGGCTCTGGAAAGAAGTTACCGGACTCGTCAGAGTTAACATGCCTTTCCCTCTAGAAGGGTGGAATGCTACCCCCGCCGCCAGACTTGGCGGGGGGTAGTATTCCAAGATGTTTGACACCAAACACGACATGTTTCGGTGCAGCCATTCCATAGTTAGCATTTTACCGCGAGGATATAATGCGTTTAAGAGTATATGGTCAGGCTGCACTACAAACAGCATCAGAGATGGTCTCCGAACGCTGCAGAGGGGCCCTGCTCATGCAGGGGCACCCTCTCACATAGGAACCATGCACTCTGCCTTTAGGATTGATAAGGCCTGCCTTAGGAGTGACTTATAGGTTTATATGTGTGTATGCATTTAGTGATATAGGTAACCTATACCACAGCAAGGGGTGCATGCACCACCTTACCCAGGCTGCAGTAGCAGACCTGTGGTGTCAGTTTGGATGGCCTACCAGGGGTGGCATAATATATGCTGCAGCCCCTGGCAGGCCTCTGAGGTACCTATGCCCTTGGTACATAGTATACCATATACTAGGGACTTACAAGGGCACTCCAGATCCCAATCAGAGATGTGCCTAAGGCACATGGAGACCCTTTTAAAGAGGAAACAGCTAGGCTGGGGTTCTGAATAGCAGGGCCCCAGCCAGACTAATGTCGAAAACCAGTGAAGTATCAGCAAAAAGTGGGGGTACCCCTGTGAAGCAGATCCTACTCTCCTACACAACCCCCCAAACGTAGGGACATTAAACTAACCTTGCCCAGTTAAGTCTTCATGTTCTAAGTGGAAATACCTAGAGAGTCCATCTGCATTCGCATGGTTACTCCCAGGCCTATGTTCCACTGTAAAGTCCATCCCCTGTAGGGAAATGGACCACCTAAGCAGTTTGGGGTTTTCACCCTTCATTTGTTTTAGCCATAAGAGGGGCTTATGGTCTGTCTGAACCAGGAAGTGTGTACCAAACAAGTATGGCCTCAACTTCTTCAGAGCCCAGACCACAGCAAAGGCCTCCCTCTCTATGGCTGACCAACGTTTCTCTCTAGGGGTCAGCCTTCTGCTAATAAAAGCTACTGGCTGATCCTGACCTTCTTCATTCAATTGTGACAGTACAGCCCCTACCCCCAACTCAGATGCATCAGTTTGAACAATGAACTTCTTGGAGTAATCAGGACTCTGCAGAATTGGAGCAGTGCACATGGCCTGCTTGAGGTCATCAAATGCCTTTTGACAGCTAACTGTCCACTGAACCTTTTTGGGCATTTTCTTAGAAGTTAAGTCATTCAAGGGTGTCACTATTGATCCATACCCCTTGACAAATCTCCTATAGTACCCAGTCAGGCCTAAGAAGGCTCTCACCTGAGTCTGGGTAGTGGGAGCAGTCCAGTCCATGATGGTCTGGATCTTGCTCTGCAAAGGTTGAACCTGGCCTCCACCCACAAGGTGGCCCAGGTACACAACCTGACTCTGCCCTATCTGGCACTTAGTGGCCTTGATAGTCAGGCCTGCCTTTTGCAGGGCCTGTAAAACATTCCTGAGGTGGACCAGGTGATCCTCCCAGGTGGAGCTAAAGACAGCAATATCATCTAGATAAGCTGCACTATAGGCCTCCAGTCCTGTGAGAACTGTGTTCACCAACCTCTGGAAAGTGGCAGGTGCATTTTCAGACCAAAGGGCATCACCACAAATTGATAATGCCCACTAGGGGTTGAAAATGCTGTTTTGGGCTTTGCAGCATCAGCTAGTCTGATCTGCCAGTAGCCAGCTGTTAGGTCAAATGTGCTGAGATATTTGGCAGAGGCCAAAGTATCTATGAGCTCATCTGCCCTGGGTATTGGATGGGCATCAGTCCTAGTGACTGCATTGAGGCCCCTGTAGTCTACACAAAACCTCATCTCTCTTTTCCCACCACTGGTGTGAGGTTTAGGTACTAGGACTACTGGACTAGCCCAAGGGCTATCTGAGGGCTCAATCACTCCCAATTCCAACATCTTCTGGACTTCAGTCCTGATACAGTCCCTGACATGGTCAGGTTGCCTATAAATCTTGTTTTTAATAGGCAGACTGTCCCCAGTGTCCACTTCATGAGTGCACCAGGTGGTCTGACTGGGTGTCAGTGAAAACATATGTCTAAACTGATTGAGAACTTGCCTGCAATCAGTTTGTTGCTGGGTAGTGAGGCTGCCTGCCAAGGCTACACCATCAACTGACCCATCGTCAGGGTTCTGTGAGAGCAGGTCAGGGAGTGGGTCACTCTCTTCCTCCTGCCCTTCATCAGTAGCCATGAGCAAGCCCATGTCTGCCCTGTCCACATATGGCTTAAGTCTGTTGACATGGAGAACCCTGTGGGGACTCCTGGGTGTTCCCAGGTCTACTAAGTAAGTGACCTCACCCTTCTGCTCAACAATAGTGTGGGGTCCACTCCATTTGTCTTGGAGAGCTGCTGGGGCCACTGGCTCCAACACCCAGACCTTCTGTCCTGGCTGGTAAACAGTTAGGACAGCCTTTTGGTCATGCCAGGCCTTTTGAAGTTCCTGGCTAGCCTCAAGGTTTTTGGTTGCCTTTTTCATGTACTCAGCCATCCTGGAGCGGAGACCAAGTACATAGTCCACTATATCTTGCTTTGGGGGCTTGAGAGGTAACTCCCATCCTTCCTTCACCAAGCACAGTGGACCCCTCACAGGGTGGCCAAACAGAAGTTCAAAAGGGCTGTAACCAACCCCTTCTGAGGCACCTCCCTATATGCGAATAAAAGGCAGGGCAAGAGTATGTCCCATCTACGCCTAAGCTTTTCTGGGAGCCCTTTAATCATGCCCTTCAAGGTTTTGTTGAATCTCTCAACTAAACCATTGCATTGTGGGTGATAGGGTGTGGTGAACTTATAAGTAACTACACACTCCTTCCACATTGCCTTTAAGTACCCAGACATGAAGTTTGCACCCTGTCTGATACCACCTCCTTAGGAAAGCCCACTCTTGAGAAAATTCCCAGGAGGGCCCTTGCCACCACAGGTGCTGTAGTGGTCCTAAGGGGTATAGCCTCTGGATACCTGGTGGCATGATCCACTACCACCAGTATAAATCTGTGCCCAGATGCTGTTTGGGGATCCATGGGACCAACAATGTCAATCCCTACCCTCTCAAAGGGCACCCCCACCACAGGTAGTGGTATCAGGGGGCCTTTGTAGTGCCACCTGCTTTGCCACTGGCTTGGCAGGTTACACAGGAGCGACAAAACTCCTTACTGTCTTCAGACATGTGGGGCCAGTGAAAGTGAGGGACAATTCTGTCCCAAGTCTTGTTCTGGCCCAGGTGTCCTGCTAAGGGAATATCATGGGCTAGGGTCAATAGGAAGCCCCTGAACTTCAAAGGTATTACCAACCTCCTGGTAGCACCAGGCTTGGGGTCTCTACTCTCTGAGTACAGGAGTCCATCATCCCAATACACTGTATGGGGACCACTAGCTTTCCCAGCAGCCTCAGCAGCAGCTTGCTGTCTGAGGGGTTCAAGGGAGGGGCAGCTCTGCTGCTCCTGGCTCAGATCTGCCCTAGAAGGTCCCCCTGTCCCCAAGAACTCAACCTGGTCAGGCTCAAGTTCCTCTGTGACAGTTCCTTCTTCAGGGCTGAGATCATCCCCCTCAAGGGACTGATCTTCCTCCTGAGCCAAGGGGGAAGGCACTGCCTTAACCCTACTACTCCTCCTCTTGGAAGGCACTTGGTCCTTTCTTCCAGAATCCAAGGCCTGTTCAGTTTTAGACCGTTTAGCTTGTGACCTGGTCACAGCAAACACATCTGCAGGGATCCCCAGCATTACTGCATGGGTCCTGAGCTCCACTTCTGCCCAAGCAGAAGTCTCTAAGTCATTGCCAAGCAAGCATTCGACTGGTAGGTTTGCACTTACCACAACCTTCTTAAGGCCAGTTACCCCTCCCCAGGAGAAGTTAACAACTGCCAGAGTATGGTCTGTTCTGACATTGCTAGCATTGGTCACTTGGTACATTTCACCAAGTATAACTTGTCCAGGTAGCACAAGGTCTTGTGTCACCATTGTGACACTTGCCCCTGTGTCCCTAAATGCCAAAGCCTCTCGTCCATTGATTAAAGGCTGTTGTCTGTACTTGCCCAGATTACTGGGACTCACAGTGGAGGTCACATCCATGCCTCCATCACAGACTAACACAGCCTGAGTCAGTTCCCTGACTAAGTCAGAGCCCAACTCAGTTCCCAGGGTGAACCCTACTAAACCCTTGGCTGGAGCACTTCCACCAACTGTACTAGGGGGAACAGGTGCCTTAGGGGCATTGGTGGAGGCTGGACTGGAGTCTTTGGACTTGGTGCAATCACTGGTCCAGTGGGTCTTTTGCTTACAGACCTTGCACCATGGTTTTCTTTGGCCTTTACCCTTGGTAGACTGGGAATCCCCACCAGAAGAAGATTTTTGGGGGCCTGATGAAGACTTTTGATCTTTACCCTTCTCCCTACCCTTGTCAGAGTTCTTAGCATCTTGCTTCTTGGTTTCCCCACCTTGGTTCTGTACCTTCTGCTTCACCCTGGTTCTGACCCATTTGTCTGCCTTCTTTCCCAATTCTTGGGGAGAGGTCAGATCAGAGTCAACCAGGTACTGATGCAACAGCTGGTTTTGACAGTTATTAAGAATCTGCTCCCTCATTATCAGATTATACAATCCTGAGAAGTCACACACCTTACTGCCCATCAACCAGCCTTCCAGAGCCTTGGCAGAACAATCCACATAGTCTACCCAGTCTTGAGTCTGTGCTTTTTGGGTGTCTCTGAACTTCAACCTGTACTGTTCAGTGGTTAGGCCAAACCCATCAATAAGAGCACTCTTCAAGACCTTGTAATTGTCAGCATCCTCCTCTCTAACAGTGAGGAGCTTGTCTCTACCTTTGTCAGCAAAGGAGAGCCACAAGATTGCTGCCCACTGCTCCTGAGGGACCTTCTGTACTTTACAGGCCCTCTCTAAAGCAGTTATCCATTTGTGGATATCATCCCCACTCTGGTAGGGAGGGACAATCTTGCTCAGGTTCCTATGGTCATAGGACCTTTCCCTATCTCTATGGATATGGCTGCCACCATGGGACTCTAGTCCCAACTTTCTTCTCTCTTTAAGGAGATCTAGGGATTCTCTATCTAAAGCCAATTGCTTCTTCCTGATCTCCAGTTGAGTTTCCTCATACTGGACCAGTCTCTTTCTTCTCTCATGAGAGGATTCCCTCCTGTGAGAAGAAACAGAGCTCCCTATTGAGGTGCCAGAGTGGTTAGACTCCTGAGAAGGAGACCTAGACTTTCTGAGCACACTCATAATCCTTCCTGGGGGGACAAAGGTGTGGTTCTCCAGATCCTCATCTTCATCTTCCCCAGAAGGGATTGGGTTTTCCAGGTCAGGGTCATTGTCACCCTCCTGGTCAGTTTCAGAGGGGGGCTGGGGGTAGTAGTACCCCTGGCCCCTTCCTCATCTGCTGGCCCACCCTCTGCTCCTACCCCTTCAGTCTCTGAGGACTTACTAAGATCATAAGCCACCAACATCTCCTGGAGGTGTTGGGTGGTGGGACTTTGGCCTGTCCTTAATTTCCTCACGTTACACAAAGCTCTCAGTTCCAAGAATGGGAGTGTGTCATACTTGGAGGGGGAAGCTCCATGGCTTCCTGCAGGGCATCTCTAGATCCTGCTTTTAAAGACATTACTAGTGTGGTGTGGTGTATGCACTACCTACTCTAGTGTGGCCTACTAAACTCTCTTGAGTTGTA
Organism: Calotriton arnoldi; assembly: GCA_963921515.1. Lineage (NCBI taxonomy): Eukaryota > Metazoa > Chordata > Amphibia > Caudata > Salamandridae > Calotriton > Calotriton arnoldi. Next base: position 768,622 of record CAWUFW010006858.1, read on the forward strand.
GAAAGGGTTGTGCTATCCCTTAACACACAACTCTAAGTTCAGTAGAACTTACTGATATTCTAAGCTTAAATTATATGTACCTTAGGTACCTTTAGTGGTTTTCAGTTGATCAATTCAATTGAGATTATCTGGTAAAACAATAGCAAGCTGGAATCCCACACGCTGCACACCAATGTGAGAAGTTGGCCTGGCATATGCTGTCCACTAATTATAGTGGGCACCTTGCACCAGTCCAAATCGACTCTTATGGTAGGTAGGTTAAAGACAACCTTATTGAAAGCTATCCTAGTGGTAGCTGTGGAGAGCAGCCTTCAGGCTAAGTCTTGAAGGAATGTAAAGCAGCTTGTTTTACCAGTCTATAATCTCTTGAGTGACCAAATGAAAGAGCACCACACCAGGTATATATTCAAAATATATGTATTTATTACTAAACACACCCCTCTAGTCTCTTTATGAGGCTAGAGTTCGAAATACATAGGTTATAAGATCTTAAATCACAGTAATAGCACAAATACATGTTTGAGCCCTAGGGGCGTACCAAACCATATACCAATAAAATGGTATGCGAACCACGACTGAACTAGACACTAGGCCTAGAGCCTCTAGAAGTGCTTGGACCACAAGGAACCACCCAAGGTAGTGACACAGGGGACCCACGGGAGACGCGTGCAGTGTAAATACACAACCGCGATACGCCGTTAACTTCTATGGAGAAAGTCGGGATCGGGAAAATAGAGGAAAGGGACACTTTAAAGAGGACTAGGACAAAACCCTTTGAGATCTAGGACTTTGAAGAGTCTCTACCCACGGGAGCACCGGAGTACTCGTGTTACCTCACCCAGGGAAGCCGGGTGCATAGGTGCCTTTCGGGGTCGGGTTTCGTCGTCGTTTCTTATGGCGATCTGCTGCAAAGTGCTGCTGGCGACCAGGAGAAAAGTGTCCGGGTGGATCCAAGAGTGGATCGGAGTTCTGAAGAACCTGAAAGCAGAGGGGACAGAGTCTGGGTCACTAGCCAGTGACCAGGGAGGCGATGGACAGATGCCCACCGATGTCGAGTGCTTCAGGTGCGTTGACGGTCGTCTCGTTTCTGCAGCCACGAGGTCCAGGAGGCGTTGTCGGCGACCAGAAGCAGGATTCGGGCTGGTACACGATGTCTGTCGAGTGCTGCGGTGTCGGCGACCAGATTGGACCCAACAAGCCTTGGCAACGGCAAGTCTTGATGTAGCTGAAGATCGTCGATGGTGCAGACCAGCAAGATCTGGGGAACTCACCCAGCAAGGGTAAGTGAGGGCAGGCCTGGAGCAACCAGACTGCCAAGTAAAGAAAAGATTGGCCTTCGGTAAGGGCTACTAGCCAACGGGCTAGCAACCGCGAAGGAGCCTCGTGACGCCGCACGTGGAGCTGGCTTACAGGACACTCGTGGAGTGGGGGCCAGTGATCTTCGGTGCAGGTGGTGCTGGAGGCTGGGGCTACTCGGAGCCCAAAGCACGACTTCTTGGGAGACCCAGAAGATGGTGCACTTGCAAATGTGCTCGGTGTCCAGGGGTCATGGTCTCACGTTACCCACGATAGCCACGGGCCTCAGCTTTGCTGGGGACTCAGGGTAGCCTCGGGGAAGTCTGAGAATCCACCTCTGGTGATGCGATGACTTCGGCGTCCGACGGGAGCTTCAGTGATGCGAACCGGACAGATGCTTCTTTGGTGCCTGCCAAGCAGGGGAGTCACTCCTTGACCCCAAGGGAGATTCTTCAGTCCTCTAATCGTGAGTAGAGCGTCGAAGGTCCAGGATTCTGTTTCAGAGTTTCGTCCAGGTATAATCTAAAGTCCTAAGGACTGGGTTCCTACCTTTATTCCAAAAATAGGGGATGGACTACTCTGTGGCCCCACCTATGGGTGGGTCAGGGCAGAGGGGTGGCTACACCCCTTTCCCTTTGTCCAGTTCGCGCCAAAGCAGGGGCTGCAAGCCCCTGATCCGGTTTGAACTGGGGTATGCACTAGGGACACCAAATGTGCCCCCAGTGCAGGACTTCAAAGCACCCGAAAGTGCTCCCGCCCAGCCCCAATACACATTGTCCTGTCTGGGGAGGTGGTCACACCTCCCTGGGACAGGAAACCTATTGTCCAGGCCTCCCCTGCCGGAGTTTCGTCCAGCAGCAGGAGGCCAGACTCGTGTCTGTGGCAGTAGCATCCATTTTGTGATGCCAGGCTCTGGAAAGAAGTTACCGGACTCGTCAGAGTTAACATGCCTTTCCCTCTAGAAGGGTGGAATGCTACCCCCGCCGCCAGACTTGGCGGGGGGGTAGTATTCCAAGATGTTTGACACCAAACACGACATGTTTCGGTGCAGCCATTCCATAGTTAGCATTTTACCGCGAGGATATAATGTGTTTAAGAGTATATGGTCAGGCTGCACTACAAACAGCATCAGAGATGGTCTCCGAACGCTGCAGAGGGGCCCTGCTCATGCAGGGGCACCCTCTCACATAGGAACCATGCACTCTGCCTTTAGGATTGATAAGGCCTGCCTTAGGAGTGACTTATAGGTTTATATGTGTGTATGCATTTAGTGATATAGGTAACCTATACCACAGCAAGGGGTGCATGCACCACCTTACCCAGGCTGCAGTAGCAGACCTGTGGTGTCAGTTTGGATGGCCTACCAGGGGTGGCATAATATATGCTGCAGCCCCTGGCAGGCCTCTGAGGTACCTATGCCCTTGGTACATAGTATACCATATACTAGGGACTTACAAGGGCACTCCAGATCCCAATCAGAGATGTGCCTAAGGCACATGGAGACCCTTTTAAAGAGGAAACAGCTAGGCTGGGGTTCTGAATAGCAGGGCCCCAGCCAGACTAATGTCGAAAACCAGTGAAGTATCAGCAAAAAGTGGGGGTACCCCTGTGAAGCAGATCCTACTCTCCTACACTGAACATCCTGTGATTCTGGGCAAATCACTTAATCTTCCCGTGTCTAACAAAAATGAATGTGTCCTCATGTAACGCAACTGGTGCTATGTAAAGCGCTCTGATACCCGATACCTTCAAGTCAAGTTCGTGCTATATAAAACTCCGTACATTTAAAAAAAAAAATTATTACACATCATTTGGTGAGCCCAATTGACTTCTCACATTTTACAGTTTTCCTGGGGTGGGATTCACGATTTGCGTCATGAACCATGGGAGTTGCTTGGAGATACCCCGACAACACTGATTGAACACCTCCCTTTCACTCAGTGAAGCTACACTGCATTTTGGCTAGCGCTGCACTGCTCTTGATCTTTACGCCATTCAGAGGCACATAAAGTGGTTTTGCGTGTCTTAACATGTGTGACTTGGGGATTAGCATTACACATCTACAATGATGCATGGTGCAATGTGCATGTATGACTCATTCCCCTCATACATGTGGCCCTATCTATGTCGACAGACACAAAGATGGTTATTTGTCATACATTTCTTAATGTTAGTAGGTCTGTTAGGTACTTGAGATTTGCTTACCTACAAGTAGGCCATTCCCATATTGCCCATTCTAGAAGCGCTCATCGATGATGGAGTGCCCGAAGATGTATGCGCCATACACACTCCTGGGATATTTGACCAGCACATTGGTGAACATTCCCTGATGGTCCATGATGGCCTGAACATTGATCGAGCACATGTGCTTCCGGTTCCTGTACAGATGGGATGTTTCTGCAGGAGGAACTAGTTGCACATGTGTGCAGTCCATGGCACCCAGTGCATGTGGGGAACCAGCAATGACATAGAAACCCTGCTTGGTCTCTAGCTGCAGTTTTAGTGTGTTGGAGAAAAGGAGGTACTGGGGTGTTAGGTGGATGATGTTATCCAGGACAGAAGGTATGAAGGCCGAGAAAGCTGGCTGAGAGATTCCTGCCACTCTGGCTGTTGTAATCTGGAATGAACCAGATGCCAGCATGTAGAGAATAGCCATGAGCTTGACTTGCAGAGGGATTTTGGTGGACCTGATGTTGGTGGCTGTAGCCTTATCTCTATCTGGTGTAGCTATTTGGACTATGGACTTCCTCCTCAGCCGGCTGTAGGTGGCAACCTCATCTTCCCTGAGATCAATGAAGGAACTCTGCTGCCGATAAACATGCTCTCTTCTCTTGTGCTTCTTACGGAGAGGGGGGTTGTGGTTGGAGTGGTGGTGGTCCTGGTCGCCTCCTTGCAACTCGCAGCTGCAAAAGTAGCACCTCCATGGCGTAGTTTTGTTAGCCAGACAGTTTTGTGTGCCTTGTTTTCATATACAACACCCAATGCATAATTTCGTATGCCTGGGTTACTGATGCACAGAATTTTTGAAACATTTCTTGCTTAGCGTGCAGCTTGCCAACAATGCTTCACTTTAAAAAAATTCATAAATATTACTGCGTCAGTTTTACAGTGGATTTCAGGTGGGAACGTCTACCTTGCATATATTAATCTCTGCATGGTGCAGTTGGCTCTAGCCAAGGTATATTCCAACGCAGTCCTACAAAAAATGATGCATTGGGCCACACGAGTCTACTTGAAAATTTGGAGTATGGCATGCGCCGCCCGGTGTCGAAATTATTGACTCAAAACGTGGCACAAGCCGCTTGTAAATAAGTCCCTAGGTGGATTGACATCTTTTTTCAAACATTTCTGTCAGATTTGTGAAACAGCACCAATGTTTATTAGCGAAAAAAACCACAGTGTGTGTGTACAGGGCCGGACTGGCTACCGGGCGTTTTGGCATGCTGCCGAGCTGGGGGCTGATTTCGTTGATGGGGACCTGCGTGTGCTGAATGAAATTCGTTTTGCTTTGTTTATTTCGAAGCACACGCAGGGCTCCATCAACGAAATTAGCCCCCACCACAGTGACATCAGCCCCCAGCTCGGCAGCATGCCCAAACGCCCGGTAGCCAGTCCGGCCCTGTGTGTGTGTGTGTGGGTGTGTGTGTGCGTGCGTGTGTGTGTGTGTGTGTGCGTGTGTGTGTGTGTGTAACTGGTGCTGTGACCTTCACCATGCTCAATATACCAATTTGCCAATGTCACAGGAAAGTGGTTGTCTATCAAGAGCAAAACATGTCAGGTGGCATGAGTTATGGTGAGTATGAAAGAGAGTGTGAAAAGGGAGAAGGGAGGACAGGGAGGGAGAGCTATAGAGAAATAGAGAGGCGAGAGAGAGAGAGAGAAATAGAGGGAGAGAGAGAGAGAATGATTCAGGTATGCCATTCCTATTATCACCGATTATTTCTTTTAATGGCCTGCAGAAGCGCTTTCTCGATGTTTCCTTTTTTTTTACAGAGCTCCTCACTCTGGTTTTATGATATTGTTATAATATTGTGAAGTTCCTATTTGTTAGCAACAGGAAGCATAAATAAAAACTGGACTAAATGCAGGGCCCTACATTTAAAATATGTTTTCTAAAGGGGACTGTTTATACATGCAGTGTCAAAAAAGGCAGCTCTACATATAATCCCTTCTTGAAAATGCTCAGCGATTTAAAGCACAACCTTTAAATGCACAAATCATGTTAACAGCTCACGTAACCTTGTATTGAGGGATATTCTTTTTCAACCAACATTTTGCAGCACTGGGTGGGGTAGTGGATGTGAATAAATGGAGGAACACTGGAACAAAATTCACACCAGACTAAGGTGACAAACCAATGACTGAAGAGTGTGCCACGAGCACCCACTGCAAGAAGAAGTGAAAATATATCGATCAGAGACACCTTCCCAGGTGCAAAAATTCATTACTGAGGGGCAGCATTATCTCTCACATGTGACAAGTTGTCTTAGAATCGTCAATACACAAGCATTCATTCATGGCACACACTGGGCAGGCAATGACTCCTTTAACATTCCTGTGCAAAGACAGAACTAATGATGAGATGTTACATAACATGTTGTTAGCAATATTAGAATAGTTCCTTATATCACAGTATATAAATGTAGAACATATTATGTTTAGTTAAAGTTTTTAAAACAAAAGAGAGATGCTTCTAATAAGCAAATTTTATTGGAATTGGGAACATTTTAATAAATCGACTATTGGAACGAGAACCTGGAAATTGCATCCATCATTTTTTCAGTATATATATGTACATTTGTGTGTGTTCTCTAAATCTTATGTTATAGGCATGCGGCCCGAAGAGTAAGTAGCTAGCTCCCCTTCCTGTAGGCGCAAACAGCCTAAGGAGCACCAGCACTTTTTCCTACTTAGGGGTTACTTTCTCCGCATCAGGATCCTGGATACCTCATGTTTCTCAGGGTCGGAACGAGTTGACGATGGTGGTTGGTTCATTATACAATATACCACAGCTGCCGGGGGGGGGGGGGGCGTCCTTGGACCCCTGTTGCACATTTACAAAACCCAATGTATTTTCCTTTTGCAACATATGTGGCCGGGATATGGGGCCCTTTAACAGCGATCCCATCCAAACTGAAGAAAACAGGTTTTGTAGACAGGTGCTGTCAGCCCCCATATCATCTTTGTCTGTGATTTGTCATGAAGAATTAGATTTATCATATGAATCAGATTATATTAGAACACGTCCACTTCTACTGTTCTACTGTGGTTAGCAGTATGGAAGAACCCAGAGGCTACTCTAAGCAGGGATATTATTAAGGATTGTCTTGAGTGTGAAAGGGGTCACCAAATCCCATGGTTAGCAGGCGTGGAATCTGCCCTTTGTAAGACTGGTCTGCACCATATTTATACATATCTTGAAAGTATTGCAGCCGTAGATATGAAATAGGTGCAGCACTCCCTGCTTAATGTTAAGCGAATCATGAGGCTGAATGAGAAGGGGGGAAATCAATCCTGGCAGTTTATCTGATATACACCCAGTCACCCCTATTACCAAGTGTCTTGATTTAGCAAGGGGGTGCTGGGAACAAAGGGCCAGATGTACGACCAAACGTTTTAGCGAGTCACAATTTGTGAAAAATTGCGACTCGCAAATTGTGACTCGCTAAATTGAATGTACCTACACAACTGTACCCCAAATAGCGACTCGCAAGTGACACGCAACGCAAAATTGCGACTCACAAACTGCGATACGCTAAACGCTGGCAGATAGCGTCCGCGGTTGAAAATATGCATTTAGCATGCGCAAATAGCGAGTGTGAATAAAAATTGAAAAAAAATCACCTCCTGGTAGATCTGAAGTACCCCAAACCAGGAAGTGGTGTCTATGGAGATTCCTGATTCAAATCACAAGCACATGGCAAGGTGCAGCAGCTCAGTAGAACACTGATACACAGAGAGAACAGCACAGCAAGATGGCCAGCCTGACAAGTGAGAAAGAAGGGAAGAAGAGGCTGCGCAAACGTAAATTTTCTGAGAAAGAAATTGACATAATCATCGAGGAGTGCTGCAACAATCACGAGCAGCTGTTGGGTCGGACTTCTCATACCGTGCCAGAGTCTGACAAGAGAAAAATATGGCGTGAAATGCAGCTGCGCGTGAATGCCCTCAGTGTAGCAGACATGTCAAACGATGACATAAAAAAGAGGTGGTATGACCTCCTTTCCAGGGCAAAGGAGAGGGTGGCTGCACGGCTGCGTGATGCCCAACAAACAGGAGGTGGCCCATCCAGCCTCCCGGAAGCCTCCACACCAGAGTCAATGGTGGAAGCCACCCTAGAGCCGGAGTCAGTAGTGGGAATTAGAAGCCTGGACACATCCCAACCTCCACCACCCACAGGTAAGTGAGAAATGAATGTCATATAATGTCACACTCAAGCCAGCACCCCACATGCATGCACCACACACAGGCCAAACTGCATCTACATGCTCCGTCTACACGATAAAAAAGTCACAGCTGGTGCATCATGGGAAATGTAGTACGTGACACAAACATTGCTGTTAGGGACTGACATGAGTTGTGAACATAGTACCACCACAGAGATAGTGACTCAAAACATTTCCTTTATTTCTCCTTTTGCAACATAGATACATCTTTGGGAGGAGAACCAAGGGAAGAAGACACTGATTCAGAGCAGGAGCAGGGCCAGATGGACCAAGGGCTGGATGATCCCGGTTGTTCATTTTTATTGGGGAGTGCACAAGCGCTTAATACAACAGCCCCACAGCAGCAGCCAACCACACGTCGCACTCTGGGCACAAAGGGCAGGGTACACCGTTTGACCCAGAGATCCCGAAGGCTGCTCCAAAGCCGTAGGCACGCTCCTGCCAACACCATGGCAGTTAATCCATCTCCTTTTGCTGGCCTTGAGGGATCAATGCTAAAGATTCAGCACCTGCAACAGAAGCAAATGAGGCTTATGAATATGAAGCTGAGCAGGGGATTTGATAGAATCACCAAACAACTGTCAGACAATCAGGCCCGTATGGAGGGCAAATTTGATGCCATGATTAATGCAATTGTGCAGCTGTGCACAGAGCTTAAAGAGGACAGAGTACAGAACCGGAGGATGGAGCGCAGCAGGTCACATAACATGCACTCCTTGACGAGGGCAATTGGTCGCCTGGCAACTGCCACAAGCCTGCACAGTAAACGCACCCTAGCCCTGCAGGTTGAAATGGGCCACTACAGTGGCGATGCAGCAAGGGGCTTACAACAGATCACAGCTGCTGTTGAGGCTATGCAAACTAGCATGGTAGCTACAGGAGGAGGCACAGACACTGCTGACAGTGAAGTGTCCAGCCGCAGCAGTGTTTCCACTGCTGATGCCCCAACCCAGCAGAGAAACAGCAGTCGGCACTCTGTGCTCCAAAGTGCCAGATCCATATATGCAGGACAGAGGGGCAAAAGATAATTTTCTTTTTTGTTTTGTTCTTTTCACTTTTTGTTGTGGTGAAGTAACCACTTTGCATTTATAATTTGTGTTGTGAAAGTACTCTGAGATGGACAGGTTGTCCCATAGTCTCAATCAATATGACCTTGAATTAAAGGCATATAGCAATACACAGTTTGACTCTCTCTTGTGTCATTTCTTGTGCATATTTATGAATGATAATGACGTACCTTGAAAAGTAATGTCTGGCTATGTGGTCCCTGCGCCTTCTCCCCTCTGCTGCTGAGCTTGCCTCACTTGGTTGGTGGGCTGGGGGTCCAGGCTCTTCATCCCCCGAGTGTGTATCTGACAGCTCCATGGGCAGGACACGCCTGAATGCAATGTTGTGAAGTATTGCGCAGCTTGCCACAATTTTGCAGGCTGTCTCTGGCATATACTGCAAGGCACCGCCACTCTTGTGTAGACACCTGAATCTTGATTTTAGTATGCCAAATGTGCGTTCGATGACTGACCTCGTGCGTCTATGTGCCCTGTTGTATCGCCTTTCATGTGCGTGGGAGGGAGACAGGTACGGTGTGAGGATCCAGGTACGCAGGGCATATGCACTGTCACCTGCGAGGAAATGTAAGAAGTTGACACAACAAGCAGAAAGACATTTATGTGCAAATACATCTCACTGTGGGCGTGGAGATTCTTTTCCTAGTAGGTATCCTTCATCAAAATCACCTCTTTCTAATTTCTGGTATATGCCACTGTGTCTGAAGATGCATGAGTCATGTGTGCTTCCTGGAAATTTGGCTACAATGTCTGTGATGGTGGACATATGGGCACATGGGTCCAATCTATGCACCCTATGACCTGTGGGAACCTTGCTATTCTATAAGATTGCAATTTGGTATTTTCAAGTTCCTCATCATTCCTTGGCAGATAGATGTGTTGATGTATGTGGTGTAGCAGGGCATCTAGGAAATTACGGAAGAAACATGAAAGCGCACTCTGTGACACACCTCCAGCCACTGCAATTATATCTTGATAGCTACCAGTGGCCAATAGGTGGAGGGAGCACAACACCTGCACATGTGTTGGGATTGCATTGCTGCGCTGGGTTCTGCTTTCGAAATGTGGCTTCAGGGTGTCTATGAGGTCTAGGATGACCATGCTACTCAGCCTATACTGTTCATATAACTCTTCCTCAGTCTTCTCAAACAATGTCAGCCTGACTCTGAAAATCCTCTCCTGTCTCTGCCTCCTCTGTAGAGCAGCATGTATCTGCATCCTCTTCGCTATCACATACAGGGCAGCCATTTTGGAAAGGTTCTGGTGCATTCTGTGCCTGTTTTTATAGTTTGGGACTGGTTACCACCTGCTTCAGGTTAGTGGTAAATTGAATGCGCAAATGGCCCGTTTTGCGCATAGTCGCAATTTGCGAGTACTCCGTACATTAGATTTTGCGAGTCGCTATTTGCGACTCGCAATTTGGTAGACGCTAATAGCGTTCGCTTTATCCGCGACTCGCTATTCAGTCGCAACGCTAATTTTGAAATTGCGAGTGCATATCGTACATAGCGTACGGCCATTTTTGCATGCGCAAACCAATTTGTGACCCATTTTGCGCATGCAAAATGGTCGTACAACTGGCCCTATGTCTGCTGTTTTGATTTATGGCTTGCATGTTAAAATATCTATTATGTTTTCCATTGGGTTACCTACCGTATCTTGATATGTGCCCTTGCCCTTGTGACGGGAGCTCAGACTATGTCGCACTTTGCGGTAAATTATATTTAAAATATACAAAGCACTTTCTACTTCCCCTTATTAAAAAGCACAATATTAGGAATTTTAGGGTGGCTCACAGTTTTTTTATGCAAATGCTGAATCTTGAGCCTTGTGTACATGTAGGCTTATTTCTCAGAATGGCTGTTCGGGTTCGACGCGCAATGCTTCCTGATTAAAATGGACCTGACGAAATCCTAGTAATTATAGATGTTGGGGTTTTATCTTGTATTATATTTGTATTTATATATGTTTCTATGTATTTAAAATGTGTTAATTTTATGGATATTTGATTATCCGAATAAAGATGTTTCTGATCTGATGTGTGTGTGTGGGTGTGTATGGTAGGATGCTAGGTAACATTAGTCTAAATATTAAATGAAACGTGAAATATATATTTTACTAAGCACAGAAACATATAAGCTGTGAAATAAGTGAAACCAGAAACATTATCAATAAATAGGCATGGGCCAAAATTTTAATCGGAAATAAGTCTGGCAGATTTTTGCTTTTTTCGCTCCTTCAAAATACTAAAACCTTCAAAGTTTGCATCAAGAGTGTATTGCTAGAAGACCTTAATAAAAAAAAGAACAATGTTCCACCGTGAATGCTGTGCAGATCCTTTGTTTTTTGCAATATCTGCAAGGTCTACGGCCATTGTAATGCTGTGGAGAACATTGTGCTTGTCTCTCCTGTTTTACTGATGTTTTGCTTCTTCATTGTACCCAGAAGCTCCTCTTGTCATGCATAATCAAATATATTCTTGAGGTTAGGATAAAAAAAGGCTTTTATTTTGATTCTGCTAACCACTCTAAGAACACTTTTTAAGTTTTACCAAGTTCTTATGGCATGTGCAACATTTACTTTTTGCACAGTCACGCAAAATATTTTACATTGTGCACATAAGCACAACATGAAAATATCCAAAAAACAAGCCTGTTAAGACTGACCTACCTATTGCCACGATTGGAAAGAGTACACACTCTTTTTTCATCATGGCTTATCCTTAAATGTTAGTTTACTTTGTGACATTCATCTGGGCTGTCCATTACTTTACACACCACATTACTAATAATTGATATTTTTCACATATTTGCCAAAGGTTATTAGGGTTAGTCCGAGTCAGAAATATATTTTCTGATCTGCAAGTACAATTTGCGGCTCATTCAAAATCACAAACGACATGAGACATGAATGGGACTTCGTCTTCTCCTTTTCATCAATGTATCAGTGATTTACGATGAGGAGTGCGGTCACAACCCTATGGACTTGGTTGGAGGTAAATCCAGTCCTCACAACAAGGTATACAAATATTTTTAATTTTACAAAGTGCAAACGTGCTCAAAAAGTGCATAATGATATATGGACAGCAGCCTCTCACACACCAACTTTTCACCTGCATACTTGGGCTTTTTCAGGAAGGATGATAAATATATGCAAAGTGAAAGGGGTACCCAAGTGACAGCTTCCACCATGTTAACAGCGGCTGTCATTGGGGCAAGTAGGCAGGGTGCAGGTGACAGCTGCTTGTTCACCCCAATGGTAGTTACTGAATGGCAACTTTTATTTTTGAAAATAGCCCCTGTCCCATGGAGGTGCAGGGGTTACTTTAAAAAATGGTTGCATTCATAAAATGTACATGCAGTGATAGAAGTCTGCGCTGTCATCTGCAGTCACTCACACAGCGTCGCAGACAAATGTCAACCTCGTGAATATTATTGAGTGCAGACGTTTTTGTGATTTCCTACAAATTAACACTTTGTGCTGTTGCAATCCAAAAAGAAGAAGTTTTTGTAGGTTTATTGAGTCTTTGTTACAGGTAGTTAAGATCATGTAGAGGAGCCCCACCAGGAGCAGCCTGCCTGCTGCTCAGCCCATTCTCCAACTGTCACACTTCAGCTCACAGGCACCCAAACATTCCATTCAACATCACCACACCAACATTCCACGCAGCACATTCACACTGGCTAAACAGCTAGGGAGAAAGCAACAAGATTAATACATATACAGTGAAGGAAGTAACCCGTTTAGGGCCACCCGGGTCACTAATGACCACCTCTCAGCCTTCCGTACTAAATGAAGAGTCGGTCAGACAGTAGAGAATACAAACCAATAACTGTTTGTTCATATACACTCAGAGCGGAGCCCCATCTGCCCAGTCGCTAGGAGTGCTGCAGAGGGAACTGAAATTGACAAGCATAAAGATACATTATGTACGTTTCGTAACCAGGCAAAAACACGCCCACAGTGGAATTTTCCAGGCAGGTGCAGTTAAACAGCGAAATACAGAAAGAACGGTTTCAGCGCTCATATCTTACACAAAGTAGCATAGTCCAAGGTCGTTCCATCCGGAGCCCGCCAACAGACAAGTGGGAGAGGGCCTCTATCTCTTGAGAAAGCTATGTGCTAACATGAACGGTATGCTTATTAGTAAAACAAAACAGAAGAGAAGAAACGAAACGAAACTCACAGGGTAGCATTTCTCGGAATTGAACTAGATCAGTTTCAAACAGCCTAAAATGGCGCCCAAACAGAAAATGGCACAGAGAATGCCAGCTTACATAGAGCACCGTGTAAGCATAAACAATTTCTTTTCTAACAGACCCTCCTTTTAGTATGAGCTAAAACATTTTCTAACAACAACAAGAGGAAACAAAACTACAAACAGTAATAAGAAATTTCATTAATAAACAGTTATGAGCACTCCATACTATCAACATCAGGAAGTGAAACAGTAAGGAGGGAGGAATTCTCGAAAATTCCTTCATCAATGTTCATCAGATCCTCAATATCCTTTTGAATCATTATGTCAGCATTGGTGTCATGAATTGATATCTTCTTTTTAGGGGTGAGAATAGTGGTACAATAGGAGCAACAGAAGGGAAGACACTGAATAAGGGCACAGCAGAGCACCAATATCACGATCAGATAAATCACTTTTTCAAGAATCCAGCCCCAGCTGCCAAAGAGAGACCAACTCCAATTCCCACTTCCATTCCTTTGACGTTTTCACGGATATCTAGTATGTGTTTGGTAATATACTTTTCCATATTCTTGATCCCGACCACACACTGATCGCCCACTACCGCGCATACACCACCATTCTTAGCCAAAATAAAATCAACTGCATATCTGGTCTGTTCCAAATATATTCGCATACTCTCCAACTGAGTGGTGATGTCACGTAAGGCTGCTACTGTGGTATTAGATAAAATTTGCAACTTGCATCCAAAATATTCTCTAGCTTTCTCACTCCTGGTGATAGAGGTACCACCCAAAGTGAAAATGGAAGAAAGGATGTATCCAAAAGTGATCCCATTACTATAATTATTGACCTCTACATCAGCACTCCCTCACAGAATTCTTTCGTTAGAGTCCTTTTAACCCATCTTATGTTAGGCTTAGCATATTTACAAAGTACACCTAAGGGCAACACCATTCCGAGGGCTACATTATCTGTACCGCTGTGGACATTGGAATATGTCCCGTTGGACAAGAAGTAAAACCCTGGGTGTGCCTAAATCGGTCCTTCATAATCCACTGCTGCATACCTGGAGTTCATTCCAAAAGTACTTGAATCTTTGTCATTCACCAAAGGGATCGTGTTTTTGTACAGCACTATTCCTGAACAATTTATATACAGTGAATTGTCAGTGCTATTCACAATGGGGCAGCAAGCAGGATAATAACCAGCCTCCCGGGTGACGATCAATTCCTTGTAATGCCAACCCACCAATGTGACATTCTGTTTTTCCATGTAGAAGTTGTTGCAATATGTATTGTTATCACAACCTGGATAACCCATTCCCAGTGGTTTTCTATGATATAGACATAGTCCCGGATAACCAAAACCAAAGACTCCTTTCACTTCAGTGAATTGGGGTGGCCGAGTATAAGTATAATTCACAAGTGACAATGGATATGCAGTCCACAGACTAGTGACAGATTGGGGTAACAAGCTGTCCCTTCTCCGAAGAACCTCTTATGTGTCTCCAAAAATACATTACTCTGGGCTGTTCTTTTGTTTCTCTTCAGGGAGATAACCTTACCCTTACTACGTAAAGGTACACTTTGATCATTTTCCAAAACCCATGATACCCCACACAATATTTTTATAAAAAAAAAAAAAAAAAACACATATCATTTTGTTTTTCTGTGTCCACATCGTATTATGCTGTGCAACAAGAACCATTGGTTGCTCCTCTTCAGCAACCTTTCTACCAAAGGGATGCATAATGAATGGAAAAAAAGACAAGATGCAAAGGAAATATACAAGTTCCAAGTGTCCGTCAGAGCCTCACTGGTACAGGCTCCTATTGTCCATCAATAAGTTGGCGCTCTTGAGCACCGGTGGTGGAGCTTGCTCTGTCCTAAGCTCTTTGGGGCTTATTTACAAGGCCCTTGCGCCACTTTTGCGTCACTTTTAACATGGGAAAAGTGACACAAAAGTGGCTCAAGGGGCTTGTAAATCTGCCCCTTTTAATCTATCCCACATTGATAAAGATGGTATACCTTCGGGGTATACTTCTGGTCTCC
Organism: Calotriton arnoldi; assembly: GCA_963921515.1. Lineage (NCBI taxonomy): Eukaryota > Metazoa > Chordata > Amphibia > Caudata > Salamandridae > Calotriton > Calotriton arnoldi. The sequence goes on from CAWUFW010006858.1 coordinate 783,680, forward strand.
CTAGCTAATGTTCAAACAACAAAGGCAAAGTGAGTACAAAATTCTCCACTAATTTCAGTTAATTCCGTTGGTACTATGACTCAGTACTACCTATCTTGCGCAGTCCATCCCTAATCTTTCTTCTCCTTCGACTCAGTATCCCTCAACCAAGGGCACAAATTGTACCTGGTAGCCCCAGGCACTCTGTGATCAATAAACAAAGGCTCCTGGATAGCTCGAATTTCTGGGGGAACCGCCTCATTCAAAACATCATCATTCTCCTTATCTGTCTGGGTCCAGATCAGCTGGGCGTCACTGAAGGGAGCAAACCTGGGCACCTGCTCGCACTCTTTGTCGCCGACGCCCTCCATCACCCACTGATCATATGGCAACGGCAAAGGAATCCTCCTGCAGTGCGTAGCATGAACCCAGTTCTTTTGGCCAGCAACCTTTACAGCCGTCCTTGTCACCAACAGAACCTGCTCAGGACCTTTCCAGCGCGTCTCCAAACTTTTCTTCCGCTGGAAATTCCTGATGAGCACAAAATCCCCGGGCTGGATGTCGTGGACGGGCCCCTCTGGTACAGAAGGTAGGGATTCCTGTATCTGTTGGTGAATAGAACGCAAACTTTCTGTTAACTGGCCAAGACAGTCAAGCAACACAGGATATTCAATATCTGAATATTTATGAGGACGCAGGATGCCCCAGACATTTGCTGGGCGCCCGAACACAATCTCATAAGGAGACAATCTTGTTCTAGAATGAGCTGTTGTTCTTGTTGACAAAAGAACTAACCGTAGAGCATCTGACCATTTCAACCCTGTTTTCTCTTGAATGTTTGCCAATTTCAGTTTGATAGTACCATTGTACTTCTCAACAAGGCCAGCTGACTGGGGGTGATTGACAGCGTGAAATTTCTGCTGAATGTGCAACCCTTCACAAATCAATTTAATCACTTTCCCATTAAAATGACTTTCGTTGTCACTCCAGATAACTCAGGGCAAGCCCAAATGAGGAAAGTACTCTTTAAGGAGTACCTTCGCCGTCATAGTGGCCGTATTATCTTTAGTGAGGTAGGCCTCAACCCATTTACTAAATGCACATACAACCACCAAAACATACTTTAAATTATTTCATCTATCTAATTCGATGTAGTCCATTTGAAGGACTCCAAAAGGAAAGGTGGGTTTTGCAAAATTGCCAGGTGATGTAGGGGTACCCTTCCCTGGATTATGCATCATACAGACCATGCAGTATTTCACCAAATGCGCAGCTGTCTTAGAGATGTTATCATTATGCTACACAGGGGCTAACAATTTGCAAATGCCTTTTGCACTAATATGAGCTGGACCATGTGCCATAGTAACCACAGGCAGAACATATGCATCCGGCAACATCCATTTCTGTTGCCCCGATTTGTCAATCCAACACCCCTCCTCATTCAACTGTGCTGTACTCTCCTGCCATTTTGCCAATTCCTCTATCGTGGCTTCGCTCTGTATCTCTTTTACACTCTCAAGGGTATTTTTAAATATGATATCTTCGAGAACCCACCTAGCTGGACCTGCAATGAACATACGTTTCATTTTACTTCAGGACGTTTCCTTAGCTACCTGATCTGCAATAGCATTTCCTCTGCCCACATCATCTATAACCTTTCTATGGGTGCTGCACTTAATTATTGCCAATTTCTTAGGGAGCGGTAAAGCAGACAAAAGCCGCAATATCAAGTGGCTATGCTGGATCTTAGTACCATGGGAGGTAAGAAACCCTCTCTCTGCCCAAAGCCGGCCAAAATTATGTGCAACCTCAAATGCGTACTGGCTGTCAGTATAAATATTGACAACCAGCCCTTCACTCAATTTGCAAGCTCGAATAAGGGCAGCAAGCTCAGCAGCTTGAGCCGACTGATAGGGAACTGGTGATGTCTCTACTACCATCCGCAATGTAGTAATAGCATAAGCTGCGGTGGTGGTTCCATCTGGTAATTTAAAACAAGAGCCATTGACATATAGTTCCCCTTGAGGGTCGGATAAGGGAACATCAGTCAAGTCTACCCGCCCCTTCGTCTCTTCCTCTGTCCAGAAAATACAGTCATCTTTGCCGACTGCATCATTCTCAGAAGGGAGGGGTAGTAACGTGTCTGGATTCAGAGTAGCACATCTCTTGATCATAATGTGTTTAGCAAACAATGTCAATTCATAGCCAGTAAGACGTGCACTGGTGAGGTGCTGTGTCTTCATCTTATTCAAAAGTGTATCCACAGCATTTGGTACCATTACTGTGAGGTCAGTATCAAGTACGAGTCCAGCCGATTGCCTGATTGAAGTGTCCACAGCCGCGACCGCTCTCAGGCAACTCGGAAGGGCCCTAGCAACAGGGTCAAGCACAGCAGAAAAGTAAGCACAAGGCCTCTGTTTATCCCCAAATTTTTATGTTAGGACAGAAAGTGTGCAACCATCCATCTCGTGGACATATAGCACAAACAGTTTGTTATGATTCGGTGTGCCAAGTACCGGAGCCGAACAAAGCGCAGTTTTTAATTGCTCAAAAGACTGCTGGCATTCGGGCGTTCAAGGCAAAGGCTCATGGACTGCTTTCGTTGTTAATACAAGCAAGGATTTGATTAGTAGCAAGTAATTTGGTATCCATTGTCGACAGTAGGAAGTAATACTTATAAAAGCACGTACGTCTTTCTGAGTTTGTGGAATGGGCATTTTAACAATGGTACTGATACGCTCAGGGGTCAATCTCCTACCCTCCTTCGACAGTCAGTGACCTAAGTAGGTAACCTCCTGTCGACAATACTGAAATTTGGAAAGAGAGACCTTATGACCATGATGTGCCAAATGCAATAACAATGTCACCGTACTGTCCTTACAACTTTGTTCCGTATCAGAAGCAATCAAAAAGGTCATCAACATATTGCACCAATACATTATCTGGAGGAAGCGAAAGTGAATTCAATTGACTTTCAATGCTTGACTATAAATACTAGGACTCTCCGTATAGCCCTGAGGAGCATGACAGAATCTAAAACTTCTGCCGGCCAGAGTAAACCCAAACAAATACCTACTGTCTGGATGGATAGGAATACTAAAAAATTCATTTTTCAGATCTATAACAGAAAAGAATTGAGCAGTGGATGGAATCATCGTTAAGAGCGTAGTGATATCAGGAACCACTGGGAACTGTGGAGCTACAATTTTATTAACCTCTCGCAAATCAATCACAAAACGATAAACATCATCAAGAACAGAAGGGGAACCTGAAGGCGTCCTCTTAAGAACCGGAAGAATAGGACTATTACAAATGTTGGCAGATGTTTCCTCAACTACTCCCTTGCATATCAAATCTTGAATAAGCTGAAGAAGAGCCTGTTCGCCTGCCTGCGCTATCTTATACTGAGAAATGCGGTTTAGAACAGCATTATCTTTAACTTGTATAGAAACTGGTGGTATATGCAACAAACCCACATCCGTATCACCTGTGGCCCATAGGCTGGGAGGGGCGCGTCCTGAGACAAACACTGCCTATTACTCACATCCGGACCCATAGTAATATAAACACCTGCAGGGGAGCAATAGATAGTAGCATGCAATTTCTTCAACAGATCCAAACCCATCAAATTTTCACCCACAATTAGATGTTAACAAGAATGGAGATTCCACAGTGAAAGGACCAACAGTCAACGCAAGGGGTCGAGAAATGGGGTTTACAACCGGTACACTTGAAAAACCTACTGAAACATTATTGTGGCCAGACAGAGCTGCCCCAGGGACCATATGTCGAGAAATAGAACTCTTTGCTGCCCCTGTATCCACCAAAAATTCCTTAGTCGAGCCTTGCAAATCCGCTGTGACATAAGGACCACGCTGATCTACAGGTATCGGAACTGGTCCCTCACTCTGCCCCTGGCTGTCCCTATGTAAGACATACCTGTCACCTCATCCATGTCATAATCATCATGATAATACTGTCCATCTCGTGGGTCATCGAAATAATTATTGTCAGAACGGCCCATAGAAGTCGCAGCATTCTGATTTCTATTGGTCCCACGGCCCCTACCACCAGAACCTCGTCCTCTAAGGGAAGCAACCTTCTGTAACAGCACCGGACACTGGCTGCGCCAATGACCTTCCTCCTTACAATACGCACACTGATTCGGGCCTAAAGGTGTCACCAAGGGCTGCCTAGTACGTGGAAGTTGTCTAGAAGGACCACCTCGTCCCCTACTATTTCCCCTAAATGCTTGCTGCAGCAACACCTTCGTCTTTAAATCCTTATGCTTTTTAACAGCTTTATCTTTCTCCTTCTGATCGCAGTGTTCATAATATTCGGTCATATTAAAAAAACAGAGGGAGAAGACGTAGACAAAGTACTCTCGGACACCTGCAAATGAGTCATTATTTCAGGAAGGAGGTTAGTAACAAACACATCAACAAACAAACAAACTCCTCCCTCAGTGGACATATTCTGTCCACTATAATCCAAAAATGTGTCTTCAAACTGAGTAAAGAAATCAGACACTCTCTCCTCCTTCTACTGTCGACAAGCTGTCAATCTGTCCCAACTTACTTTCTTAGGTGGAATAGGAGTGTGCATGTACATAATAATACGACCAGGCAAAGCAAGTATCTCAGCACGGGGTTTATCTCCTGGCTTCCTTTCCTGCTCCCATCCTCTAATCACATCCCATGTACCGCCCAATTCCGCAACATGATCTTGAGTATGCACCTGTCTCCAAATATCGACCGGAATAAGAAGACCAAAAAACATTTCGATATCAGCAAGAGTCATTACAGTAGAAGACGTAGCCTCTGTTAATTCCTTATAATAAGCTGTGGGATTTTTCCTAGGGTCGGGCAACATAGCCTTAAGGGCTAAAACCTCACTTCTTTTCCACGGAGTATGAAAACGGGCAGCTATGGCTGGTCTAAGGACGTTACCGAGCTGGTCTGTTAACTCAGGTATCTCTGGATGATATATTGGATGAACCTCACGCATAGGGAACTGAGTAATTTAGTGGGACTCTTTTCATACAACCGAACTCTGTAGGAAACTATAGTGGCAATATTTGCGAGCACCTATCCTGGGGCTAAATCAGCTACATAAACATGGTCCTTAATATCAAATAGCACTTGTGGAGCCTCAATTTTAATGTGTGTGCGCCAAAGGGTATTCAGTGTAGTGGACATATGCTGAAGAACGTGCTGCTGTAGAAAAGGCTCAAACTCACGCACAGCTTGCCAAATGTCCTTGGTACCATAAACCGGATTACTAGCCTACTTCATAGCCTGTCTTGCTAACACATCCTTCTCAACTTCTCCTACTCCAGAGCGCACCAACGGGCCCATTCGTTCACTGAATTTCACCCAACCCCTGTCCTCAAAACCTCGTACTGGCGCCTCAGCATTCGAAAGTATCGGAGGATGAATAACCATAGGAGGAGAAGCAACAGAGGTAGCAGGTACAATGGTGGTTAACCTTTGCACTGGAGGAGAAAGAACGGAGGACAAAGGAGTTGAAACAGTAGATGTACTAGAGGTCAAAGTCATCAAAGATGGCGAGGATAAAGAAGGAGAGGGGCGCCGTAGCCAAAGCTGTCAAAATAACAGCCGTAGATACGGGAACAACTGAAGCAGATGAAACAGGCTGCTGTGACTGTAAAGGAACAGTGTGATATATCCTCTGTGGGGCATAAGGAGGCGGAGGTCGAGTATCTAACAGCTCCTCTACAAAAGTATCATTTTTCTCTTTGGCCAGATAAGACTTGTCAACATGCAACCGAAATCTCCTATCTTCACATTCAATTCCTGACTCATGTTTTTCTCTATCATATGCTACAGCTTTCTGTGTCAATGTTTGGATTTTACCTTTCCGGGCGTCCCTCTCCTTCTTTAACCGCCTCTGTCTGGCCTCCTTCTGCCAAGTCCGAAGAGAGTCAAACATCGACTGTCTACTTCGTCTCTTAAATAACTGTTCCTGTAAAAACCCAATCTTTTGTTCATCAAAAGTGCCCGTCAAAGGCCACTGCAACTCGCCATTGTCACTCGTATATTTGTGCCATAATGTACTAAACATAATAGGGCCAAGACCATGTTTCACATACATATCAAAATTAGGGCTGCCTTCAGGAGGTGCAGGCTGAGCTTCTTCCAATCGAGCATCTGCAAAATAACAACGACAACACAAATTCTAAAGTTTGCTTAGGCCAGGCATTTCGAAAGAGAAACAAATCATTTGTTTTTACCTGGCAAAGTATTTTCAAATACTTTTGTTATCAAGACAGTCCTTATACCGTACCAAACTTTAACCCAAACGGTACCATATCCAAAAAGAACCAAATCAAACTCACCTGATATCAGTGGTACAACAAACCAGTTCTCCACTGCCGACTCTTCAGACCAAACGGTCAGAACCAAGGGTTTCGCCGTTCAGTATTCCAGTCAGGATGATCAGTGGGCAAGGCACCGTCCGGCGGGTCAGAAGGAACAGCTGCGAGCAACAGACACTCTTCTTGCAGGGATCCGTGAGCCGTCGGTCCGACCCGACGATTTCCTCGGCCTCCCCCCCCATCTGCAAAAAAGGGGATGGATCAATCACCTGAAGAAGTCCCTGGTCGGCTGCCAACTGAAGGAAGTAACCCATTTACGGCCACCTGGTTCACTAATGATCACCTCTCAGCCTTCCGTACTAAATGAAGAGTCCGTCAGACAGTAGAGAATACAAGCCAATAACTGTTTATTCTTATACACTCACAGCGGAGCCCCATCTGCCCAGTTGCTAGGAGTGCTGCAGAGGGAACTGAAATCATCGACAAGCATAAAGATAAATTATGCTTGTTTCGTAACCGGGCGAAAACACGCCCACAGTGGAATTTTCCAGGCAGGTGCAGTTAAACAGCGAAATACAGAAAGAACGTGTTCAGCGCTCATATCTTACACAAAGTAGCATAGTCCAAGGTCGTTCCATCCGGAGCCCGCCACCAGACAAGGGGGAGAGGACCTCTATCTAGTGAGAAAGCTATGTGCTAACATGAACGGTATGCTTATTACTAAAAACAAAACAGAAGAGAAGAAACGAAACTCACAGAGGAGCATTTCGCGGATTTGAACTAGATCAGTTTCAAACAGCCTAAAATGGCGCCCAAACAGAAATGGCACAGCGAATGCTAACTTACATAGAGCACCGCATAAGCATAAACAATTTCTATTCTAACAACAGGATACTACATATCCTCCTCCTTTATATAACACAAAATGAAACTGCAAAACTGAATAAGGTTTATACAAGAAGAACCATAAAGAGAGAAATTACTCTAAAGTACAAAAATGCAAGAAGGAATAAAGCATAACACTGAAAGAGCCATAATACAAATACAATGAAAAAACCACAGTAAGCATTCAAGAAAAATATAAAGATAGATAGATAGATAAAGAAAGAAAGAACAAAAATATAGAAGTGAAGACATTTTAAGAAGATGCATAGGAAAATATATGAGAGAAAATGAAGTAGATGCAATAGATAAAAGTGCCAGATAAGATGAAGAAGATGCATAGATAAATATACAGGATAATATATCACACATCCTCCCCCTTTATGAATTTCATAAAATATGGCATACAAATATGGCAGAAGAAACAACATGTTAGATAAATGACACAATCACACCTATGACTGCCACCAACCATACCTACTGGCTAGACAGGTATGAGAAGAGGCACAACACAGCACGACATGAACTAGCTATATCAAACGAAAGACATACCAAGTATTACACAAAAGTAATGGGTGTAGTACACCCAAGCAAACATCCCCAAAAACAAGGGCGAGTGGAGTAACCTGTAGCAACAGGTGGCACTCACACAAAACCTACATCCTTTGAGTAAAGATTAGGGAAAACTGTGAAAATGGGTGAATACCACTCATACAGCCACACCTCATGTAAAGGCAGCAAACAAAATGTGTGAAAATGGGTGGCTAACCCATACAGCCGCTCCTAACCTAAGGGCAGCAAACAAAACGTGAAGCACAGGGTGACTTACACACAGTCAAACCATACGTGTAGCACAGGGTGACTTACACACCATCAAAACAAAACATGTAGCACAGGGTGACTTACACATCGTCCATTCATCCATCAAGAAAGGATATGAAACGTGATCTGTAGACATGGGACTAGTACCGATTAGACACCCCTAATGTGAGGGTCTGTAATATAAAATGTAGTAATGTGACACTTACCCATTCCTCACTTAAAGGCACGTAGGGTAAACTAAAAAAACAAGGGCAAGCACACACCCATAGAACAATCAAGCTAGTGTACAATGTTGTAATGGGTGCAATTAACCATTACAATAATCAATCGTGTGAAGGTCTATAATGTAAATACTAGAAATGGGACCATAACCCATTTCCATCCCTCGTATAAGGGTGTGTAAAAGCTAAACTAAAGGAATGAGCAACTCAACCCTAAAGAACAATACCATGAGAGGGATTAGTTACGTACTATGTAAATAGCATGTCACCACAACACCTAAGTAGAAAACTTGGGCACTGCAGAAAACAAAGCATAGAGAATTGGTCTGCACATGAAAACATTGTGTAACGTCCTGAACAGCCCAGCATACAGAAGTAAAAAAAACATTGAAATATTTGCTGAAAGACGTCTCAACCACACTGCATGTATGTCAATCAATAAAAGACACAGACATAGGATATATATTCTGAATGATCAGGACTGTAACAGAGTTCTTGTCCGAAGTGTAGGCAAGACGAGTAACCTCAACCAGAATGACCTGGAAAGCTTCTAAACAGTAGATGAAGACAAGCTCCTCCCTTTGCTTTGAATCAGCTGTAGATGTGGATTCCCAATGACACTTGGTTTAGATGTAAACTGAATGGCCACCAGTAAACAGATGAAACAACTAACTTATGTCCAGTGCATTTGAGATGCAACACATGTGAAAAACATAAATAACTTTCTCATGACTGGAAACAGGGTCAACGGCAGGAGTTCCGTTGCGCGATAAGCATCGAGACCAAAACCATTGATTTGCTGGTCCACAGTACTCCGGGGCATTATAACAGCTGATGTCAGTACCAGTCACTGGTCCACCAAACCTATGCCGCGTGCAGGCTGGCCGAACATGCTAGACAGAGCACAATGCGCAAATGCATAACGCTCAGCCTCGAACTTGGCAGCTGGCAGAAAACTAAGATGGATGGATGTGAAAGAAGGTGTGACCTTAATCATGACTTACCAGCAGTTGCCTTGAGTCTTGTTGTGAAGAATTTCCGTAAACATTGCGGCAGCAACGCCCTGACAACGCCGGCCGAAACATCCTGGCTTCTTTCGACAACACTGGAGGGTGGCAAAATGGGGAACAGCGGAGCCCCGGGGCTTGTGTGCTGGTTCCACAACCAAGATGGCGGCATGCAGTGTTAGAGGGTACTGTGTGGCTGGAGGCGCGTGCGTTCGCCAAACGCTGCCGTGCAGCACTATACGAAAGAGCGAGAGGGGGACACCAATGCTCGTCATGCAGCGCCATGGCTCCTGCTCACCGCAACAGTGAAGAGTCGCAAGCAAAAGAGGACCCCTCCTCACCACAAAAAAGTTGACGCCTCACACACAAAGGTAATGTTTTTTTTATGTAACTTTTTTTTTTAAAGTTCACTTCAGGCCAGGCAATAACAAATTTCACCAAAGACAATAAAACATACTGCCACATCCGCTTACCAGCTCCGTTATGAATCTAAGGCACAAGCATTGACGATGACCATGCAGCCTGTCACACGTCTGAAAACAGTCTTTGGGACTGTAATGATATCGCAAGGACTACCAACTCTTGCAAACTTCTACCGGCATTTTCCACTTGAATGCCCCCCCCAAAAAAACCACTAACAGGCTTGCTGGTAATTTGTTACAAAAAGCGCTGTAGGTCCATCACATTAGTAAGAATGTCCAGTTGTCACCATGGTAGGAAATTAAACGTGTGATGACCATGAAGCACGTACTGGCAGGGCTGTCCGCTGTAAACAGGAAACTGGTGGGGCATCCAGGCAATGGTGTTTCAATCCATAGGCATGTTTCTCAGTTTCTGGAAGTTACTTGATTTTTCTCTCTTCTTTTGAGTGGAGGCTTCAGTAATAATAGTAGTAACATGTAGATTTGTCTCCAGCTCGTCGCCAAGAATATGTAGTAAAGAAGTCCAGTAGTCGAGATGTAGTTTATGTAGGTTTATTGAGTCTTGGTTACAGGTAGTTAAGATCATGTAGAGGAGCCCCACCAGGACCAGCCTGTCTGCTGCTCAGCCCATACTCCAATTGTCAGACTTCACCTCACAGGCACCCAAACATTCCATTCAGCATCACCACACCAACATTCCACGCAGCACATTCATTCTGACTAAACAGCTTGAGAGAAAGCAACAGGATTAATACATATACAGGATACTACAAACTGGGGCTTATTTACAATAATTTTTCCCGTATTAAAAGTGACACACCGGTTGTGCAAGGGGCTGGTAAATAAGCCCCACTCTTTTGCGACCTAAAGTTAGATTAGGTCGATGATGACTAAGCTTCTCCACAGGGACCAGTCCTGAAAAGTCTCCAACTGCTTACAGCTCACTGTAGTACAAACCTTCCCACTAGTCCCACTCCCCATCGAAACAGTTTGAATTATGTAATGAAAATGTTTTTTAGGAATGAACGCTAGCAATTATACAGCTGTGATCAGCGGTGTTGGAGGAACACTCACCCTGTTTCTTTTTCTGTTTCTCCCTAGAGGGCACTTACACAGCATCGAAGTTACAATCATGGAAGAAATTTGTTTGATATATTTTTTTTTACCAGCCATTCTCATTTTTCTGTGCTAGCATACATATTCTAAATAGTCAGTCAAGAAACATCACTCAGAATCTTTCAGCCCCCAACAAGAAAATACTATCCATTTCCAAATGTGGCAAGCACTGCCGTAGCAGGTTTTCAAAATAATAGCTGTTCTCCTTTCCATTTAGTGAATATTGTGGCATGTTAAAGGATGATTTTGGATGATGAGTATGAAATTCATTAGATAGGTGATGTAATGGGAAATTCCTTGAAATGCCCTGGTTGGTAAGTCAGTGTGACATGAAAGTTGAGGCTAGTGGCAAACCAAAGTAGCGGGTCCAGTTGATATGGAGCAGCAATCATAAAATGGGAGTAGAGAAGCAAATTTAAGCTTTTAAGTAAGGATACATAAGAACAGAAATATCCCTGAAGGCATCAGTGATTTAGAGTAATAGATAATCCTCTAATTTCTGGAGGAAACGCTAAATCTGGTGGAGAAGTTATTCCTGGAATTTCTGCCACAACAAGGTTAGTATGGTGAGAGAAATAGAGTCACTGGGTTCTCCTCTAGATACTAATTTAGATTTTCCATTATTCACCTAGACTAAATCGAACACTTATAGACTGTTTGCCTGATTTACAGGACAGTAGACCACCATGTCTGTGTTTGCTTTTAAATAAAGCAACTTTTTTTTTTTAAATGCAGCCCATTTTCCTTAAAGGAAAACGGAATGCGTTTCAAAAAAGAAAAATGAAACGTTTCTGTCTAGTTTTTTAAGTGTAGGCAGTGGTCCATGGGACCACTGCCTTCTCTTAAAAAATATTTTTGTTACCAGTCACAAAGGGGAAGAGGTCCTCTGGGGACCCCTTTTCATTTGCGGCTGGCTTGCCACCTACTTGAAGTAGGTGTAAGCTGCGATTGTTTTGCGACCAAATTCCAGTCGCAAAACAATCATATATCCCCTGCAACTCATTACTAGAAAGGGATCCCCATGGCAGGCCCCTTCTTAATACCGACTCGCAAACCCTTTTTTGCGAGTTGGTAATAGGTTACAGACTCGCAAAATAAAGTTGATATATGCCAAAAGGCGTTTTAGCAGTCGCAAATAGGCCAATTCTCAATTTTTGACCGCTAAAAATGTTTGTAAATCTGGCCCTAAGTCTGTAAATCGCGATGCTGAAAAGGCCACTGATAAAATTACTGTATCCACACAAGATATTTCTCTTTCTTTTTCACTGAGACACCGGTGTTAAAATGAAACAAAGGATCAAACGCGATGCAATTGAGACTTAGAACTTGTTCTTTTTCAGGTTTAGTAATACAAATCCCTCCATCTTATACATCTATATCATCAGAGGGTGATAATGCAATTTTATCAATTCAGGGCCATTTTTGATATTCTAATTTTTTCACATGGATCAGAATGGGGAGATATTTCTGAGTTAATTGATCCCCTAATTAAGTAAATGAAAAATTCTCTTTCTTTTTATTTATTGCTTAGATAGATCATATTTTTTCTTGGAACCAAACACTTGAGCATAGAAACTAATCTTACTCTGAACTATAATAGAGCTAATACATTGCCCCTGATACAGAGAAGCGAGATTTATGAAGTACCTCAACAATTATATTTTTACTAGAAGGTCTTAAAATAATAAGATCCTCTTTGTTCTACTCGGTTATCAGATAAGTCTTCCTGGAATATATTCTTTGTTGTTATATTAGCATTAGTTAATGATTTCAAAGAGAAATATTAATTGAATGTTCTGGACAGTTAACTGTAGAGTAAGAAGCTCTACCATAGGGAAGAATGTAGATTATATGAAAAGCATCATAGCAAAAAAAGAAGGTTCAGCTATCTTAAGCTAATCAACATTATTTCAGACAGTGCAGTAGATTTCAGTTGATCTAACAAGGAGGTATATATAATTAATAATAAGTTAGACTCAAAGGCCATTGCTTTAGATAATACATCAATATCTTGTTGCTATGGGTTGCTTGTATGTGGACTTATACATACCAATAAGAGGGAAGGGAAAAAAGTATGGTATGAGGATTTGTTTCAGAAATTATATTTGAGGAAGAAATAAATCCAGACACTTTAACTCACGTGCCTGCCTTGTCGGACAAAATGACTTCAAGGAAACTGTGATAGTGTTACCCATATCCAAATAAGGATGAATCTTGACTTGTGCCTTACAACCTTTCTCTAATGCTGGATAATAATCAGACATGGTACGCTTTTTAAGAGTTGATCCGACAGAACAATTCATTTTACACTAAATTATACCCTCTTGTGTTGATCCCCTAGCAGAGATCTACTAAGAAGAGGCATTATTGAATCACTCCTTTCCAATGATACCTCTACCTTTGTGATTGGTGACCAGGGGGCTGAGTGGTGCCCCTGACCAATGAGCACAGTGAGAGTGAAAGGAGCCAAAGAGCTCCTTTTGCTTTCGCCATTTACACCAATAAACCAAGCACATTGCCTGTCAGTCACAAAAGAATGTCTGCAGTGAAAGATTGGGCTACAAAAGGGAATTCCTCTAGTGTGAGGATTACAGATTTATTGTGGAGGGCACAAACGTCATGTCCCCATCACTAAATGCCAAAGAAACCATTCAAAATATAAATTACAAATCATGAATATTGAACACCTAAGCTGCATTCAAAACTTACAGCTCATAAATATTAGAATGATAGCCATCCCTGTGCTGTTTGTAATTAAAGATTAAAGGCTGACAACATATTAGGATAACAATATTTATTAGTAGGTAACAGGAGACCAACTTTATCATATAAGGCAAGATATTTAATCCATTTGCTCGCCAAAATTAATGATTCCCCCTGTACTGTTCAAGATCACTGCACTTAAAAAACACTTTTTATGAATGCAGTGATTGCTGTTTTCTCTCACCTAATACAACAGACAAATGTTATCAGGTAGTAGGGTAATCACTCATTACTCAACACTAATTTTCACCACTAATTTCTGTAGGTGCATAATGTGCAACTATTTATTGTGATTCCTATCAAATACACAACATCAGATTCACAAATGATGTTTGTTAGACCTGTTATCTTTAGGATGGTCTTCCCCCAAACTTTAGTTTTCCTCCTCAATTTTTCCTGATCTTGCTTTTGCTGCCATTAGGATTCTGCACAATTTACCACTGCTAACCAATGCTAAAGTGCATGTGTTCACTCCTTAAAAATTGGTAATATTGGCTTATCCCCTATTGGCATATTTATATTACTTATATGTCCCTTGCAAAGTGGCAATACATGTGCCCATGGTCTGGAAATTAAATGTGACTAGTTGGACTGCAGCACTGTTCTGCCACTCACTTAAGTAGCCCTTTAAACATGTCCCAGGCCTGCCATTGCACAGCCTGGGTGTGAAGATTTAAACTGGCAATTTGTGCTGTCAAAATAAACCTTTTGCCAGGTCCAAACCTTCCTTTTTGATACATATGAGTCACCCCTAGGGATTAACCCTGGACAACCCATAGGGCAGGATGCAATGTATTTAAAAAGTAGGACATGTACCTTTAAGTTTTACATCTCCTGGTAGTGAAAAACTCTTACATTCATTTTTCACTACTGGAAGGTCTATCTCTTCCATATGATAACATTGGAGTTACCTTATTACATTTTAAAAGTGCAGTTTCCAAAAAGGAAGAGACAGCCTCTGGTTTTTTAAATCACAATTTAAAATCCTAACTTGTGGTGAAATTGAATTTTGAATTGCAGTTCTTAAAATGCCACTTTTAGAAAGTTGCCATTTTTTATCTTAGCCATTTAATGCCTGTAGTCCGTCTCTGGCCACATGACTGGGTGTAGCTGACACTTAGGCTTTGTGTATTCCTCCTAAACAGCCACACATACTAGGGAGCTTAGCTGTGCCTGTATGGGCCATCACTGACAGGATGGGAGGGCGGAGCTGGACACAACTCCACATAAATCTGAATAGGCTGTGTCCAGCCTCCACACAAAGGGATGTCTACCCCCTGTACTTAGTCTGGAGCCATGGAAGGTAGGATGCCTGGGGACACCAAAGGGAAACCTTTAGAAGCTTCTCTCCTACTTCAAATGCATAACTGGAGATAAATCCTGGACCTCAGAAACCAACTCTTGAGTACAATTCTGGGCCTGTAAATATTCTGCCAGGAAGAAGTAGTGCTATGCTGCTACAAGGATTGTCACTTCTGCTGGACTGCTCCTCTCAAGGAACTGCTGCGCTGTTGTGTTGCCCTGCTGCCTGCTGCCCTCTTGCCTGGGGAAGAAGAATTGGACCTGCAACTTTATCTTGAACCCAGGACCCCAGAGTGACTCCAAGGGCTAGTCTGCTGGCCTCCTGATCTGGTCCTCAGGGACATAAAAGGTTCCCCCAACCAACTACTGGACCCAGCTGCAGCAAGTTCCTGACCCCAAAGTGGTGCCTCTCTCAGGTGCTGGACACTTGGTGTTGCTCACAGGCTCTTGAAAAAAGCTTTTGTACTGTTTGTGATCACAAATGGGCCTGTTCACACTGGAACTGCACCTCTTACACCGAAAATCAGGGTGAGCCACTATCAGCCCATCTGTTCACACATCAAGCATCGATTACCTGTGGAGGACAGCCAACGTGAGGCTCCAGCATGTCCATCCGCGATCCCCACCCTGCTCTTCGCACAACGCCGACCACTGCCAGGGATGCTCTCCATGCGCCCCATGATCCACTCCAATGTGAATGGGACTCTTGGCACCATAGCCTTGAGAAGGTAAAACTTCTCACACTGTGACTGACCCGTGCTCCATCATGGTCGCCCTAAACCTTTGACTCTGACTCGGTCCAGCACAACCATTCAGCTCTTTATGCTTTTAAGCGCTATATTGTAGTTTATTTTTTTTAAATTCATAACTCCCGTTCTACTGATTGGATTTTTGCCATTTTGGTCCTGTTGTATTAATTAAATTAAGCTCTATTTTTTCTAACCTGGTGTGGTATCTTTTTGTGTGGTTTTCTTACTGTTTTGCACAAATACTTTACACATTGCCTCTAAGTTAAGCCTAACTGTTCTGTGCCAAGCTACCATGGAGCTGAGCACAGGTTAATTTGGGGTTTGCTTGTTCCTTACCCTGAAAAGAATTATGGTTTGCTGTTTGACCAGGGCTCACACCCCAGTAAACCAGCACAATGCAACTGTAACTAATTGAAAACCTTGACACCACCTTAAACATTATGGGGCATATTATCAAGGGAAACATCGCCGCTTTCTCGGCACATAGCGCCGAAAAAGCGGCAATTTTTTTATCACCCTATTCACAAGGACACGCTAACAAGCGTTAGCGCGTGTTTCCTTGTGACTTTGCATGTCAGCGATCAATATCGCTAATGACATGCAAAGTAGGCGTTCCTGAGCACAACAACATGGGAATCCTCGCTAAGACGGCTTCGCGATATTTACAAGCCATGCAGCAGACCCGCGAAGCGATAAAAATAACCGCGCTAACCGCGTTTATCGCAGGAATGTAACGCCTGCTTTTAAATTGACTTAGGCATGCTGATAATGGGAGGTGGATTGCCAGGTTAGGTCCACACTCCCCTATCAGCAAGCTTCTCCTTAGCGCTGTGAAATCATCGCTGGATTTCACGTGCTATTCCTGAAAATCAGCCTCTATCGCTGGAATTACATCGCCTGTTAGCAAAACATTGATAATACGTCGCTAACATGGCGATGTAATCCAGCGATAAACTAAATCACGCTAAGCGTGATTTGCGATAATTATCGCATCTCCTTGATAATATGCCCCTGTGTTTGGGTGTTCAAAATAGTATTTTGATCAGGATGACTCAACTTCACTCCAGTATTAAGGATAGAGGTTTGAAAAAAACTAAAATAAGACATTTCACAATCCAAATGTGTTAGTATTTGGTCAATGGGGCTACATCGATGTTTAGCGCATATTGCAAATGAAGTAAGCCAAAATGAGCACTATTTCTCAAAAGAACGTGGGACGTCAGTCCAAAAGGAAAAAGCTAGCATACAAAGGACACCACAGGTCAGTGTTTAGCTCAGGTGCTAGAAAATGGCAAGCCAAATGAGCACTGGATCTTTGGAAAGCCAGACTTTTGCCCATGACTTCCAAGTGAGGCTTCAGCACTCTTCCTCCAGCAGCCAATGCAGGAGGTAGGTGATGGGCCTATGCTCATGCCACACCATATGGAGGCTTGTCGAGACCATGGATGGTAAGAAGGCAACCCCCACATGAGATTTTGAAATGGATTGTTCATGAAGTTAGCAAATTCTTAAATATTTGTGTTAGCGAAAACGAAATAAAGAAACAAACAAACAAACAACCAAACAAAGAAACAAAGAAGGAAAAGAAGAAAGAGAGTGAGAGTGAGAGAAAGATAGACCCTAGTAGGATGGGAATTATTGCTTGGTTAATACGTTCAAATATGTTTTAGGAAAATATTTTGTACTATATTTTTTGTAGTTATAGCTAAATGACCCCTTTTCGGATAGTTTCCCCTGTTTTCATTTTCTTTAGGGCTCATCTTTCAGTAATTGTGAACTATAACACTGAGACACTGCTTTCCAGTGCCCATTGTATGTGCTCTAACACCCAAAACAAAGTCGAACTTGGGGCAAAACACAATTTGGCATATTTAAATTGACAATAATGTCATTGTATATGGTGCACAAACAACACCCATGGCATGTAAAAATAAATGCCACATGTGGACCGAAGCGCTATATTTTGCTATCCACTTGTGACTCTGAAAAAATGACATAGGTCTCCACTGAGGGTTGGTCCCCTGCAGCGTGCAAGCTCTCATGGTTGCAGATAGACTTGTGAAAATAAACTCTTTACTCTTTTAAACCCGCATCTAAGCACTAAATAAGTTACCCCTAAAATTACCCTTTCACCATAAGGTAGGGAGCATACTGCCTAGAAGCGGTACATGCCTAAATTAATATTACCATGAGCCTACAGTGACTAAACCACCAAAAGCTTTCTTTGATATGTTGGGTTTAGCTTTTCCTTAAAGATATAGGGGCACATGCATCAAGCTAGGCAATTGCGATTCCTTAATAGCGATTATTAAGGAATCGCTATTAAGGAATCGCAATTGCCTATGCATGTAGGTTTTGCAAAAATATTTGCGATTCCTACACATTCCTTAATTGCGAATCGC
This sequence comes from Calotriton arnoldi, assembly GCA_963921515.1. Classification (NCBI taxonomy): domain Eukaryota; kingdom Metazoa; phylum Chordata; class Amphibia; order Caudata; family Salamandridae; genus Calotriton; species Calotriton arnoldi. Next base: position 801,682 of record CAWUFW010006858.1, read on the forward strand.
AAATTGTGATTCACAATTAAGGAATGCCTTCCCATTCATTCATATGGGCCTAGAGAACCATAGGAATGAATGGGAAGCCATTCGCAATTTGCGAGTACCTATGCAATTTGAAGGGGTCTAGGGGGCCTTAAAGGCCACCCTGCTGCACCCCCAAATTTGGCATCTGAGCTCCTGCCCTGTCTGTAATGAGGTGTGAAATTCCTTCCAAGTGCCACACAACCACTTTGATTGACAGTTTGACCCATCTGATCTCAGCAGAATATTCAGTGTGGGGCTGCTGCTCTTCCTGGTGGCAAAAATAATGTAAATTACAGAATGACAGTCCTGTTAGAGACACATGTAAAACGTTTGCACTTTTAAAAGGTGTCAAACAGGCCCTGATAATGAATCTCGCATATACCCTGTATGGTTACTGAAGGACCCTGCTTTGTTTTACTTGATTTCTGTCTCATTTTCTATTGTGCGTCCAAGGCCTGCTTCATACTGCATTTTCGTGTTAGATGTGAGAAGACACTAGTAATTTTCATAGTACACTCCCTTACATTCCACAGCTCTCATAGCCCATGTTTACTGTGGCTGAAGTAGTTGGCCATTTTGGATTTACCCTGACATATTTCATTTTAGGCCTGTTTGCAGTAAGGGAAACAGGAACTGCTGCAAAATTAGGTAGACCATGGTCTGCGAATATTTACTCCATTGGTCGGAGAGAGACTAGGAGTGTCTTAGCTTCTCCCTCACCTACAGGCTGGTGAACCCAGCCTTCCTCAGAAGATCGTTGGACTTGTGAAAGGATATCAGCCAACTTAACCAACTGGTCTTGGCATCTGTGACCTATGAGAAGACCTGAGGAGGTTGGCTGTCCTTCTTCTTGAAATCCAAGGGAAAAAGTATCTACAAGGAACATAAGGCTGATCCTCAGGGTGGCTTAAGGAATATATAAAAGCTGCAGAGGACATTCCTGTGAAAAATCCAAATGAACTAGTGATGAATGGGCTGGGATTGGCCTCCCCTGATGGCCTTTGCATGGTACACTCAGAGTCTCTAGGTCCTGCGGGCCTTAGAAGTGTTTTCCTGTTGTTGTTCGGGCACCAGAGGACAGCTTGGATATTTTTGAAACCTTTTCCTACGCAGCTGCAGAGCTTCAGCAGTGTCTGTCAGAAAAAGTATCCAACGAGGAGTTCCTCAGCACTGGATTGGATTTCAGCTTCTTCTTGCCTGGAGATCTATATACTTCTTTAAAAAAAAAACAAAGTCCCATTCTGAGTTGGAACTGAGAAAACAGTCAGCGACAAACCTGCCAGCGGGATTAACCTACTTTGGGTAACTCTCCTTTGGTTCCATAGTGCCAGATGCAGTTTTCAGCGACGTCCCACAAGAAAAAGATTTTTCTCCTAAAAAAGTGCAAAGTCCCATTCTGAATTGGGACTTTGAAAAATTGTCAACATTTTTTATCAAAAAAGTGACTTAGTGCCTGATTTAGAGTTTGGTGGGCAGTTACAAACGGGATGGATATTGCGCCCACCTTATTACAAGCGCCTTAGAAAATAACACATTTGTAATAAGGCATACAGGATATCTGTCATGTTTGTGTCAGAGTAACCCATCCGTCAAACTCTAAATCAGGTCCAAAGTCCTTTTTTTAAGTGTGACTTAGAAATGTTTTTAACTTTTTGACTTCCAGACTCCCCTGAGACCAATCCACTTGGTGTATCTGTCATCTACTCTACCGCAGTTGGCCTAAAATTGCACCTTGGTCCCGGTCTACAGCGAACATTGACCTTACATTGTCGCTTTATTTTTCATGGTGCTTTATCACTTTAATTCTAATAATATTTCTAGTTCCCCGTACCGGATATTTGAAGTTTTGATCTAATTTTACTCTTTATTTCACAATTAGATGTGGAGTTTTGTTGTGTTTTGTGTGACATTTTCTGTTGTTTTTTGTACTGCCTAAAAACTTTACACATTCCCTGTTCTTTAAGCCTGCCTGCTTTGTGTCAAATTACTAGGGATTGAGCACAGATTTATTGCACATATTTGTGTGACATCTAGCAGGTTGTGGTCTTATTCTTTGAGGTTGACACTTGTCCACCCCAAATAATAACCCACTTTTCTGCAGTAGTATAAAGGTTTAAGCATCACTATTATTTAGATTTTTCTGTTAGCTCACACCATTGCCAAAAGATCCAGAATGAGATTGTGGTGTCACTGCCATTCAAATGCCTTTAAAATGGTATATTGTTTCTTTGATTCTGGAGAAGACCATTGATCACATCACTTTATTCACATTTTCTTAAGTTTCAGAAGGGCAATTTCATTCATTGTGTCAGGCATGGTATTGTTATAACAAGTTGTGAGTGAGTTAGCAGCCTTGGGAATATTAAGGAAGGGAGTTCAATTTGACTTAGTAGGCCAGCAGGGTTAGGTCCACGCTTTCAATGTCACATACACAGGTTATATCATGCTTGTGATGCCCAGCAACTGACAGTTTGTCAATTTTCATGAAGAAAGTACTTCATAATGAAGACCGATTTTATCTTTGAAGGTCTGAGTCTTGCATTGAATTAGAGACAGATATTTTTTTCCATAAAATGAAACTGTTTTTAAGAGAGGTCATTCTCTTATAGGAAGAAGCTGAGCTGATAGATAGCATGATTTGATAAATTGCATCAGTGCAGCTTTACATTATTCAGAAGGACATTATTGTTAAACTGGATCAGTTAAGTAGGCGTTTGATGAATTGTCCAACAGAACAGCCATTGCCCCAAGGAGAGTTTCAAAAGTGATTGAATTTGAGGGAATGTGAAGGGAAAATGTTATCCTTACAACTAAATATAGAAAGGTAGGCAAAGAGTTCAGCTGGATGCATCTGCAGCAGAAGGTGATTTGTGGCCGAGGACAAATCCTCCATCGCCTCTTCACTGCCAGACAGGTACAGTAGCCTAAGAAGAGACGATCCATAAATGACCGTGAGGCCTTAATGAGCCATGATTTAATGACGAGTGTGTTTGGATTGATATCCACTATGAGTTACCTACCTCAATGTAATGAGCTGTAACCAATCTGCAATTGTGGATAGAGAAGGCATCATATAGACGATGGCTCAGTTTTGAAGTTAGATTTGTCAGTGGGCTGCAGTTTAGTTGAATGTATGAAGTGCTTGAAAGAAGCAGCCAGAACCTTAGACACCAAAAGTCAAAATCAATGGGGAAGGAGACAAATAAATGCAGGAGCGATAAGAAGCATTAATAGAAAGGGCCCTATTATGAGCTTCCCAGAAAGGTATTGTGGGGGTGGGGGGTGCCTAAGTAACTACAGTTTTTTTTTAGTTTGTCCTGGCCTGGAACTATTGGGTCCATGAACTCTCTACATGATAATTTAGGGCATAGACTTCCCTCCCGATCTGAAGCAGCTGCACCATCTGCTTCTGCCAGTCGAAGCTAACTTTCTTCTTAAGCTGGGGGAGCAGAAGAATATCCCTCAGTTGAAACAAAAAGGAACCTACCCTCTTGTTGCCTCCCAACCCCTTCTACCCTCTACAGGCCAAAATACAAAGCCCTTGTACCATTTACTTCAAGCAGTGGTAAATGTGTACTTGGTTATATAATTTCCTTCATCCCTCTGAAAAGGGGAAAGCATGTGGAAATGGATGGAGTATTTCAGATCCTGCATGTTATACCCCATTGCAGGGGAAGTAAATAGAAACCCCCCATAATTCAACATTGAGATCTCGCCTGATATCATTAATTCTGGCTCCAGTCCCTCTCTGCAGTGATGACATGGAACTCATTATGGAGCCCAAAGTGATTAAGAGACAAATGGCTAGCCATCCCAAACTTCTTGTGAGGCCACAAAGGAAATAAGGGGTATTTTAAAAATCTTCCAGGATCTAGATCATACAGACTCTATTAAAAAAAACTCAGTTTGCAACCTGTTAGAGTAATACGAGTACCGTGAACTCGTCTTTGAGGCCAAAATCACTGAAAGTTGGGGGTCCTATATTTCCAACTCGGAAGATTAAAGATATCATTCCATTATAACTTTGTAATGCCACCCAATATTAACAACTGCTAATCACACTAATGTTGTTTCCCTATCTCTATCCCACCTGCTTATTGCGTGCATTGTGTATGACCACACACTATCCTACCCATCACCAGAGGCTCCATTAGTAACATAAGATTCTCCACCACATCATTCTGGTGCACACTAAAGGAAAACTCTCCTTCCTTACCATTTCTAGTACCTTTCTTGTGTTAAGATCTGCATGTTTCTGCATACTTTGGGACACTTGTTCCCCAACCACTCCATTACCAGTGCTCCCTTTGTAATAGGATATGATATGTATGTTGCTGTATAGTCATCACAGGCTCATCCAGAGACATAACTTTTCCACCACAATAACAGCTAGTACCTTTCTGATGACAGAATATACACCAGAGGATAACCTCCCTACCACACCATTGTCCTGGCAACCTTAAACTGTGAAGCCTCTCTAGACTGTTCACAGCCCTGTCCACTCCTGTGTTCTTGATAGGACTTCACATCTTCAGCATAATCACTGACTCTCAACTGGTGCCTTCTAAACTACCCTACTCACCCATCCCAATTTTCAGACAGTTTTATTTATGCCTAAATCCACATAAATCCTGGTGATGGATTCACTGTAACAACCTGATTCTCACTGAAACCTTCAAAACTCAGCAAGTCCTTCGTTTCACGAGTCTAGCCTTCAAATGTATGCTCATAAATAATAATAATAAATTTCAACTTCACGACAATGGGAATAGAGAAGCTATCAATCTCAAATGGAATTGCTCTTCACTATTACCCTACCCTTGCTTCATTTGAACTTCTATTAATTTCTATGAATACCGACAAAAACAACAGTGCATAGTGTTTCCAAAATATCAATTTACCCCAGTTCACAGTTACTCCTTCACTGATCATTTTGAATAGCTGATCTCAGTAAAGGACTTGTAATACTCTAAAAATGTCTTTAAGGGCAATTTCAACATCAACAAGAATCTGCTGACAGTGAAACTAAAGGAAATGTATGCTCACCACAACCCCATCTACCTTATTACCTTTCCAAACCAAGATCAAGGAATGGAAGAGACCAAATTATTGCCACATCAAATGTCATCACACTTGCAGACTAAATAATTCCCAACTATTTATTTATTTTGAAAGTTTTATATAGCGCGAACATGACCACCAAGGGTATCAGAGCGCTTTACAGTTTATACATCAGGAATAATACAAGCAATCAAAACAGCATCAACAAAAACGACAGATTAACAGTCTAAAAATTGGCTGAATATTCTCGTGAGCCCAGCAACTGGGCCACAAATCTGCGTTTCTGGCCCAGAATCAGATGGAGCGGCCCGACAGAGGCAAAAATGTCTTCATCAGGAGCCCTTTGACCTCTTTTTTGAAGAGGACCGTGGAGGAATTCACCCTGACTTCGGGGGGAAGGGAGTTCCAGATCCTCGGTGCCATACCTGAGAAGGCTCGGTTGTATGTCTTTTTTTTCTTACATTTTTGTGGTTTAAGTAAAAGGGTGCTGGCGCTTCTGGAGGCTCTTGAACCACATGAGAGCTCCAGTTTCTGAGCGAGGTACAGTGGGGTCTTGAAGTGTATGGCTTTGTGTGCCATGCATGCAATTTTTAACTGTATCTGCGCTTCATAGGGAAGCCAGTGCAGGGCCAGCAAGTCCTCAGAAATATGGTTGAATCTGTAAGTGCCAGTTATGAGCCTAGCAGCAGAATTGAGGGCAACCCTAAGAGGAGCTGTCTTTACTCTAGGCAATCCACAAAGCGTTGCACTACCATAGTCCAACTTGGAGATCACTAGTGCTTGCACAGACACCTTTAGGTCCTGAGCCGGTAGATAGGGTTTGAGTTTCCTCAAGATACTGAGTTGGTAGTTAGCTCCTTTGGTAAGGGAGCTGATGTGCTTCTGCATGTTCACGCTTTTGTCTAGAATGATACCCAGAGAAGATGCCGAATCAATGAGGAGAGGTCTGCAGTATAGAGCCGTAAGTTGATTCAGCCATTGTGCTATTCCCTTTCACGTCTCCAAGAATAACTTTCAGAAATAAGTTCAATTCAACCTCCTCACAATCTATTTATATATTTATTAATTTTAGAAGATTTATATAGCGCTAACATGACCCTTGAAGGTATCAGAGCACTTTACACATGTTCATAGAGCAGAGACATATGGAAAAAAATAAGGCTCCCCAGATACAGGAGGGGCCACCACAATATAAAGATATTAATGGATATGATAGTTAAAAACAATACCAATAAGAAAAACAATAACCAAAACTATAACAGCAAGCAGTAGTCATGAGAGTAATTGATGAGTCAAGAGAGGTATGGAGAGAGGAGATCCTATGATCTAGGGCATAAATTTGCTCATGAGTAGTACTTTAATTTCTTTCTTGAAAGAAACAGTTGAGGGATTTGGTCTGGTTTCAGGGGGGCAGGGAGTTACAAATTCTCGGCGCAATCCCAGAGAAAGCTCGGTATTAGGTATTCTTTTTACAGAATCTCTGTGGTTTCAGCAGTAAGGTGCAGGAGCTTCTGGAGGATCTGCAGCTGCCAGAAAGTTCCAACTTCTGAGCAAGGTATCTCAGGTTATTACAGTGTAGGGCTTTATGGGTCATGTAGCCAATTTTGTAACAGAATTCTTATTTCATAAAGGAGTCAATTGAGGGGTTTTAAGTAAGTGGTGATCTAGTTCTTTTGTTTTGATCCCGTGAAGAGTCTTGCAGCAGAGTTTAGGGAAGTCACTAGAGGAGCCTTTTTGGATCTGGGCAGGCCACAGAGGGTTGTACTGCCATAGTCTAACCAAGGAATAACCGGGGCTTGCATTGCAGATTTGAAGTCATTGGGGGGAAGAAGGGTATTAATTTTCTTAAGATGTTCATTTGGAGGTTCCCTCCTGTGCTGGCAGCACTGATGTGCCTCTTCATGTTAAGGATCTTGTCAACAGTTATTCTCAGTAATCTTATTGAATCAATAATGTGGGTCAAGCAGTAGAGGGCTAAGTAGGAATTCGGTTTTGATAGTGTTTAATTTGAGGTGGTTTCCTGCCAGCCAGTTTTGGGTTTTCTATAGAGTTAAGTTGAGAGATCTGATGTTTTTAGGGGAGGAGGCTTTCAGGTATAATTTGGTGTAGTCAGCATACATGTGATAGTGGATGATGGATGAACTCAGAATTTTGGTTAGAGGCTCCATGAATAAGTTAAAGAGAGTGTGTGAGAAGGAGGAACCCTGTGGGACTCCTAGATTGATTGGAGTGGTCTTAGATAGGGACTGGTTAACCTTGAATCTTTGAGTTCTGTTTTGGTGAAACAAGGTGAGCTAGTTAAGGGCAGACCCTGATAAGCCCATTCTATATTCCAGTAAGTATAGTAAGTTGTTGTGCTTAACTGTATCGAATGCCGAAGATAGGTCAAGGAGGATTAGGAGGCAAGCTTTGTTTGATCAAGCATTTTTAGCACATCGTCCACTATGAGTATAAGAACTGATTCAGTGCTGTACCCCAGGTAATAGCCAGATTGGAATTGGTCCAGAAGGCAAAATTGTTCAATGTGGTTATAGAGTTGGATGTGTACACATTTTTCAAGGAGCTTTGCCAGAGTTGGAATGTTGGAGATCGGGTGGAAATATTTTAGATTCGCGTGATCTGCCGCTGGATTTTTTAGGATGGGGAGCAGGTGCCCTGACTTTAGGCAGTCAGGGATAGTGACTTGAAGTAGAAAGGCTTTTATAATCTTGGTCCAGAGTAGAAGTATCAACGGTTTGATCTCATTGAATTGGTGGGAAGAGGGTCGTTGAAGGGGTTTGAGGGTTTGAGTGCTGCTAGAATTTTGAAAATGGCGCATTCCTGAAAGTTTTTAAAAGAATTACATGAGGTATTGTTTTTAAGGATGTGCCCAGGAGGACATGAGGGTACAGCCATCATGGAGGGGAAGTGGCTGGATTAAGGTAATAGAGGATGATGTCCAAAGCTATATGCAAATCAATTCTCATGTTTTCCGTCTTCTCAAGGAAGAAGGAGGCAAATTCCTTGCAGCTTGTTAACGGACTAGATCCAGCTAGGAAAGGGTTGAGTTGGCCATTTGATTGTAGTTTAACGAGTTCAAAATGTTTTTTCTGGTCAGTTTTTAGCTTGATCTAGTTGGTTTTGAAAGAAATTTGCTTTCGAGCTTCTGATGCATTTGTATTATGAGATACTCAGTGATCTCAAATGCTTGAGGTGTTCAAGGGACGGAGTAGATCTCCACTGTCGTTCAGCTAGTCTCAGGTTACGTCTTTCTGCATTGAGGCTACCTTTGCACCATGTTTTGGAGTCTTTGGTTGACAATCAATTTAGTTGTAGCAGTGCAATTGAATCTAGAATATTCTTCATGGAATTAGTGAGGTGGTTTGTAAGATCCTAGACATCTGATATGTCTCTGGGAGGACGTTTATAAAGGACAAGGGAACCCAATATAATGGTCAGGGACCTTGGGTAGTAATGAGTTTTAAACACAGAGGTCCCTAAACAAGGACAATAAAGTTTGAACAAATGAATATAGAACCAGAATCAGCATTATATTTGAAGCTGTCTAGCCGGACAGATATACTTTTAATTCTTAAAATGTGTACATGAAACAATAAAGTTGGACACAAGCCTGCGTCCTACTAGCTGTACATATAGTAAAACTGAAAAAACAAACAGGAAAGCTCAGGCAGAGCAACTGTCTTGCATATTATACATTTGATTAGTGCAAGCAGAAATATGGTGGGACACCGTTACACATAAATGATAAACATGGACAATGTGATTACATGCCTGAGTCAAAGGATGCCAATTTCCAGTGGAGAATGCCTGGAAGCGGTGTGCACCGCGTCCGCGGTTACACTGCTGTAGAGGATCCGTATAGATCGTCTTCATGTTGGGAGAACCGTAAGATTGCCAGATGAAGCTGATAGGACTGATGGCGGAACGGCGGAAACCCACATCTGGATGCATGCTGTTCAAACGCTCCATTTCAGCGCTTTGTATTAACTGGCTCACTGAAACCACTGCTACGTGTGGTTAACCGCGGACGCGGTTCGGCCATCAGTCCTATCAGTTTCATCTGGCAATCTTTACGCGATTACGGTTCTCCCAACAGGAAGACGATCTACGGATTATACAGATCCTCTACAGCAGTGTAACCGCGGACGCGGTACACACCACTTGCAGGCATTCTCCACTGGAAATTGGCATCCTTTGACTCAGGCATGTAATAACATTGTCCTGATGATGATTCCAATATTTTCCAAAAGGATCGAAACGTCGTCGACCTTATGTACTTTTATCATTTATGTGTAACCGTGTCCCACCATATTTCTGATTGCACTAATCAAATGTATAATATGCAAAAAAGTTGCTCTGCCTGAGCTTTCCTGTTTATTTTTTCTGTTTTACTATATGTACAGCTAGTAAGACGCAGGCTTGTGTCCCACTTTATTGTTTCATGTACACATTTTAAGAATTAAAAGTATATCTGTCCGGCTGGACAGCTTCAAATATAGTGCTGATTCTGGTTCTATATTCATTTGTTCAAACTTTATTGTACTTGTTTAGGGACCTCTGTGTTTAAAACTCATGTCTCCGGGAGGAGGCAAGATGTTATTGCTGAGAGATGTCAATTCATTGAGGTTAATCTTTTGCGTGCTCTGTTCTGACAAAGAAAGGTTATCTCCTGGAGGGTGATAGATTGTGTGCAGTTTGCAAACTGGCTTGTTGTTTCATGCGATATCAATGCATAAGTATTCACATGAGGATAGAACAGCGAACTGTGAATGTTTAACTGATAAGCTATTATGCTGTATGCAGGCAATGCCTCCACCTGACCTGCCAGATCTGTCTAATCTAGTGATGCCATTGTTAGGAAGAACTAAAATGTCAAGAGTAGCTGCAGAGGAATCATTTAACCAAGTTTTAATCAGGATTAGGAGGTCAAGATCATGTGCGAGGACAAGGTCAGCAATATCCGCCACATGTCTTGTGGCAGATCTGCAAATGAGTAGCATGCATTTGAGATGGGGTTTGGAATTAGCTGGGGTAGTCTGTGTGAGGGTTGCTCACTGTAGGTTGTGCTTGTTTACCACTCTGTGGTTGCATCTTGGTTTTCTGTGTGGGTTCGAAAGAATGGATTAGATTAGAGCATGATTGTCTATGTTATCAGGGTATGCTGAGTTATATGATAGGATGAGGGAGTGGATATCCTTGTTGGATAGAGGATATTTTTGTCTAAAGAGCTGGTTGGGTGCATTGGGGTAGGGTAAGGTTCCTTATATCAGATGCATGGGCCACGAAGAGGATGAGATCAAGTTGGTAGGGAGGTGTGTTGTAGGCATTGTAAGGTGTTTGGAGGATTGGTCATGAATGAAACTGTTCATATTCAGATCCCTATTAGGCCACTGATTCTTGGACGACTCTAAGGTGATGCCAATAAGTCTTTGTAGGTTTGCTTTGAGTTACTGTAGGTTGTGTGTGATCTCATCTTGTCTGGTTTCTAGTGAGGTGTGCGGACAGGTTTGTAAGTCTAGGCATAGGGGGCAGGGAGGTGGGGGTGTTGATGACTGAGGAGTTGGAATACTGTTGGCCTAGGCAAGTCTGCAGAGGGGAAGCAGGGTTGGAGGTAGAGGTAAGCTCAAAGTTAGGTGGAGGGGAGCTCAAGAGATGGGGGAGTAGGGGTGCTGGGGATACGTCTCTGGGTGTAGTTAGGGGATCAGACTTCAGTAGTGGCATTAGTTGTGGCATGTGGAAAAATCCCCTTGAGCATATTCCATCCAGTATTTCTTAGAGCCATGATATTTATAACAATACTTAGTCTTCACTGACTTCTATATCAAGTTGACTAAAAATTTCATCTACAGCATTGCCCCTTTCATCATTAAATCAGTCAGAGACAGACCTCATACAACCTGGTACTCCAGGGACCTAAATTCAAGTAAGAGAAAAACCAGGAAACAGGAGCAAGTCTGGAGAAAATCTAGTACCTTTAAAGCAGGGATACTCAACGGCCCAGGGGCCACATGCTGCCCTCCTGACCTTTAATTGTGGCCCCTTGGTGAACAGCAGCACTGGGCTGCTGTTCTCTTGACAGAGCAGGAACATTCAGAAAGCTGTGAAACAAACAGGCATACTTTATTTACACATTAACTAAAGTAACGGTAAAGAAGAAAAGAAGGTGTCCTGGACAACTTATCTTTAGGAAAACCTTTAGGGGCTTATTTATGAGCCCATGCGTCACTTTTGCGCCGCCGGTGCGTCACTTTTTGTGACGCGCCAGCGGCGTAAAAAATGCGCCATGTTGCATCATATTTACAAAGTGACACATCCAGGTAAATGCGTCACTTTGTAAACCCCTGCGCCACATTATACCTGCGCCAGGTATAATGTATGCAGGGTGGGCGTTCTGACGCAGGTAAGTCTCGTAGAAGTGACGCAGTGAAATCTATGAGATTTCACTGCGGCACTTCTAGGACGCAAATGCGTCAATATCTTACGCCTGCCTCACAGCAGGCGTAAGACTGACGCAGGCACATTTGAAATGGGACTTGCCCATGTGAAATGACCCATTGCTGGAGTTGCGTCACTTTTGTGACACACTCCAGCAATGCGTCATTTTTGCGCCTACAGATACGTCAGAAATACTGACATATCTGTAACTCCTTGCGACATGATGCGTCATACTGTAAATATGACGCATCAGCATGTCGCAAGGAGGGCGCAATGAAAAGTGACGCATCGCTGTTTTCACTCAGCGTTGCGTCACTTTTCATAAATGAGGCCCTTAGTTTTAAAGACATCTGGCACTAAACATGTAAAAACATGATAAACTCTGCAAACTTCAAATAAGTGTATTTTGTTAACATGCATGAGCATTTTACCTTAGTAGATCAGATTATATCACTGCATTGAGAATCATTTATTAGCAGTGATAGTTTTCAAACATGATCTTAGCAACATTCATGCCGGCCCATTCTGAAAACAATGCCATTAGTGAACCAAGAGGCAAGTCATTTGTCAGGTGCACCTTGTGTGTAGCCTTGGTTGTTCTATAATTGGAACAACATTATAGTTTATTAAATAAAACACAAGAGAAGATTTTGTACAGCACTGTGAGGGAGGTACGAGTCCCGCACTTCGACACCTACCTGGTGCAGTCCTTTCCGGATCACAAGCAGAGCAATTGTGTGGACGGGAAGAGATGGACAACCAAAGGGTTAAACCTTTGACCTCTTCTGTGCAGGCTGCTGGCGAGCCCACCCAACAGGAGAGCCAATCAACTGTTCTGGACGGCCCTGAACAGGAGGGCCCACAGGAAGAAAAGGGGGAGAACCAGGAAGACGCCTGGCCAAGACGTCAAGACCCGGAAGTCGCCTCTCAGCAACGCCGAGACGGGACCCAGACGCCGAGAGCTGAGGAGGAGTTCGTGCCCAGCACCCAGACCGATGACAGAGGCTCCGAGGGCGTTGCTCCAGAAGTCTGGAGCGAAGAGTGGTAGATTCCTCAGGAAAGTCCGGAGTACCACCGCAACTCAGGAGAGTTGTAGCTATTGAGGTGAGTGACCGGGAGGAAGAGGAAGAGGGAGGAGGGAGGAGGACACCGTGGGAGAGGTGGGAAAAGGGAGCATGCTGAAAGCACCATACTTCTCCCAGGGTCCGCACCATTACCTGTAGCTTGCTTTGCGACACCATTGTTACCTCTGTATAGGTTATTTTTTTTATTTATACCTCTCTCAGTTTTATGCTGGTTCATTCGTGTAATTTCATATAATTAGAGCGCGGTGCCCGATATTAAACAAAAGGGAGACCTGTGGGCACCACATAGAAGAGCCAGCCTGCACCCTCCAGATAGTAAGTACTTCGCACAGTTTAGACAAAGGGGAAGACCTGACTCTATTTTTTTTGTTGCTCTTTTTTTGGAGTTTATTGAAGAAAAGTATACTCCCATGAAAGGACCCTAGAATCCTAGAAGAAAAACCCTCTCAGTCCTCTTACTTTCTTGTTTTCCTCACTCCCAACAGTTTTAGCTCACTTTCGGTGTGGTGGAGGCCTTTTCCAATAAACACATAAGGGAAACCCAAAATACTCACCGCCCTCTCTCCTTTCTTTTGAGCCTCCTGGGGTACGTCCATCATCAGCGACCCACCCTGTGAAGGAAAGAAAGAAGAAGAAACAGATCAACAACGCAACTGAGCATCATTGCAACAAAGAAAAGGAACAAATCACCACAACAAAGCATCATAACATCAAGGAAGAGACAGAAAAAGCCATTCAAAGAACTATAAAAACCTGTTCTATCCTGATATTGTTTACTAAACTAGCCAAAATTGAGAACCTCATTAGGCCTCGTAGATTTTGTTTCCGCCCATCCCTCCGACAAACACACATCCTGAACTCGTATATTTTAAAGGGCTCTCTTATGTGGTAATGAAGAAATAGGAAGGAAATTAACCAATTGCCTAGGATCACAAAATGTTGTCAAGTGGGGAAGCCAGGACTGATACTAGGTTTTCTGGTTTCACATTTTGCAATTTAGCCTCCAGATGAGTATCTCTTTCCCTCTCATGTTTTACATTAGAAGTTAATGCTTTGACTTTAAATCTTTGTGCATTAGAATAGAGCATTGGTGGCACACAGAAGTCACGTGAAGGCTCAGTTTGTTGTCCACATCATGCATCTTCTTCGTGTCACCCTATGGCCACCTTTCATCACCCTGACCCTTGCATTGCTGGCATCGGTGCGGCCCTTGGACATGCCACAGACAGTGCTTTGGGGCCCCTGGGGAAATGTTTCCAAGTAACCATGCTCTAAAGCATATTGTTATTAAAAATCAATGAAAATTTTACAAAGACTTCACCATCTAGCCAAAGCTAGCTAAAAGATCAATGAAGTAAAAGAATTTAAAGAACCTCTTTCAAACCATAAATGTTTGTGCAAAGCCCAGCAATGGATCAGACATATTTAACTCGGTTACCACGGCTGACAACATTACTGAATTCTTCTCAATGAAAGTTTAAAACATCCACGAAAGCCTAGTGCTCTCCCATAAGCCCTCTTTATACCTCATATAAGATAAATCAGTTCCTCCGTGGTCTTTCTGTCACCGAACTGACTTAGACTCACTCTGTTAGATCAAACCTATCATGAACTGCCAGGCCCCATTTAGGAGGGAACACTAGCAACCCTTTGCCTGGCAGTTCTGGGTGGAATGTTACCATGATGAGCAGTGTCATTACTCATTGTCATAGGGCATGCCCCTATATAGAGTGGCACAGTGGGCAGAAACCAATGAGTGGGAATAATACCCAAAATAATTGCCAGTGGTTTGGAGTGTTTACAAGCATTCCTCTCATCACATTTTGTGTCTCAGTTTTCAAACTACCCTTCCTTGGTAAAATGTTGAGAAAAATATAGCTAAACACCTATATTCCATCAAAAAGTGATTAAACAAATCCCACTCTAGCTTCAGTTGAAAATACAGCATAGAGACAGTCACCGATCAAATCTTTGATGATGTTGCACAAAATTATGGCTAAAGATGAAGCCTGTGTTCTAGTCCTGTTGGATCTCTTATGAGCGTACATTATCATCAACCACTTTTCCTTTCAGTAAAATCTTTCCACTAGAATGAATATAGAAGGCAAAGTGCTAAACTGAGTTCTAGTGGCGAGATCACAAATTGTAAAGATCGACTCATTCACATCTTAATCTTCCTTGCAGTCTAGGGCAATCACCACTCAGATATTGATCATCCATCCGGAGCCCTGACTATGATGGTCCAAGACAAGAATATGTTCATGCATCAGTGTGCTTAGAACATTCAGTTATACCTCAAAGCCTCCAATCCATCAAATTTAACAACCTTGAAAAAATGTCCTAGGCAAGTTAATTGACTGGATGACCTTCTTCTCTCTAAAACTAAGCCATAACAATACAAAATCCTTACTTCTTGATTGCAATGACTCCACCCCACCAGTTCAAAAATGGTTCAACTTGTCTACCCTCTTAGAATTCCATCTTCCTTTGTTCCATTGAAATTTCTAGGTGTCACCATGGATCAACACTTCAACCTGTATGATCATGTAAATAACCTGGCAAAAACTGCTTCCTATCAAGTCTCCTTTTTCCGACTTCAGGTGAGTCGTTGAAGCCTGAATTCTTTCATATCTTGACATAAGAACAGTCTTTTTGCTGGCCTTCTCAAGACCACTGTCATGCCTCCGAAGGACATCTTACAAATTGCCCTGCGCCTGTTTTCCACCACAAAAGAAATATTTAGATCACTGCAATTCTAAAAGAAATTCACTGGTCACCTTTAGAAGCAAGCATCGACTTTCTTTAAGCCTCCATAACACATAAGGCTCTCCACTCCGGACTTTTGCTTTATCTCACAATAAACTACAGACAACCAGAAGAGAAGGACTGACAAGTATCAAAACCTACCTTATCTTGGACATTCCAAAAACAAAGACGAGAAATTCTGCAAAACATGCCTTCTTCTGTTTGGCTCCCAGACTGAGGAACCAGATGCCTTAAAGTATCATACTGAATCCCAATCTCTCGTTTACAAAAAATGTTAAAACGTATTTAGTTAAGCTCCAACTACCAGGCTAAAAAGGCCTCGTCCATCCATTGACACCTGTGATCTTACTGTGATCCTATAATTCTGTTTTGTTGTACTAGGGTTGCTGTTGTTTGATGCTTGGTTCTAAAACGAATTCCATGATATCTGTTTTATGTTCATTCTAAAGCACTCCATTGTTCCTGTGGCTAGGCTCATCCCATAACTAAATAAATACAAAAAAATCCAACCTTTGTTTCAATCAATATTGTCTCCTTCCACTAATTAATAAGGAGGGGTTGTCTAGTCTGACTCCCCAAAAACAGCACCCAACATGCCTCGGGATGCCTCCTCTATGGATGTGTACATGATACAGCAATTTCCCCCCCAGAGGACCAGAGGAATCAATGGGTGTGTACATGACACAATCCCCCGCCCCTGCTCAAGATGGACCTCATGTCACTGATTAATGCTTCCTTTCCTTTTCCAAGGAAGAACACCATCATCATGTTTTCCCCGAAGGAACTAGCAGTAGAGCCAAAGGTCCTGGATAATTATTAGCTAATCTCTAACCTACTGTACCCCAAAAAGATCCTGGAAACAAGGGTCACATGCCAGCTGTAAGAATACATGAAAGTAAACCACAGTCTACACTATAGCATTCCCAGTTTAGGTCCACAAGGAGCACTGAAACCACCTCATTCAATATAAGAGAAGTATTGCTGCTTTTAATGGAACCAAGAATTCAGCCAAATCATTTCTCCACATATAAGCAGCCTGCAACATTATGGGCCATGTCGTTCTGCTAAGCATATTCAAAGAATGGGATGGAGTTTCCTAATTCACCATGCAATGGTTTCAATCCTTCCTTTTGGCTGAATCAAACACGTTTGGAATGGGTCATTTTAATCATCAACATATATGGTGTCATGCAGAGTACAGCAAATGTCACAAAATCCAACCAGGTCTCTATTACCTATGTACACCATTTGACACAAGTCGTCGATCCATACCAAGTGAAACTGCTGTGAATGTGGGCCAATATCACCTAACCCCACTTCCTACTATGTAGGAGATTAACCTATTAAATATCACAACTTTCATAGGTCACAACAGAGTCCAACTCACTTTCCTTTGAATGTGCTTCTAGGATATAAGTACCACAGTCTGCCATAAGAAAAAGGAAAATATTAGCCATATTCAACCATGAGTTTTCCTTCCTTCTCCAAGTCAGTGTGGTAACCAAGAGTATCAACAGACAGCTATTGTTCTTCATAAACTTCTCCTGTTTAGATCTATTACTGTTAGACCTATCAGCCTTAGGGTGGTCTTCCCCCAAACATTTTGCCTTCTCCCCTCCTGTTTTGCTGAATTCATTTTTGTCTGCCTTAGGACTCTAAGCACTTTACCACTGCTAACCAGTGCTAACATGCTTGTGCTCATGTCTTAAAACATGGTAACATTAATTTATACCTGATTGGCATATTTAATTTACTTGTAAGTCCCTGGTCAAGTGGTATACCATATACCCTGGGCTGGTATATTAAATGCTACTAGTGGGCCTGCAGCACTCATTGTGCCACCCACTTACGTAGTTCTTAAAACATATCTCAAGCCTGTTGTCGCAGCCTATGTACAGTTTCAAACTACCAATTTGATATGGTAAAAAAGAAACCCTTACCAACCCTAAAACTCCCTTTTTAATACATATAAGTCACCCTAAGCTAGCCCTTTAACAACCAATAGGGCATGATGCAGTGTATTTAAATATATGTTCTGGTATCGAAAAACACTCAAAGTATTTTTCACTAATGTGAGGCCTACCTTGCCCATAGGATAACATAGGGTTACTTTATTACATTTAATAAGTGATAACATTTGCTTGTAGCAGGTAGATATGTCATGGTTAGTGTCTTAGGAATTGTAGTTCAAAATCCTCTTTAATGGTAAAGTTGGATATAAGTCACAATTCTGAATTTGCCACATTTAGAAATTTGGCATTTTCTTGTCCTACCCATTGGTTGCCTGCACCCTATTTCCTGGGTCATATGAGTAGGTGTAGTGGGCAGTTGACCTTTTTGTATTCCTCCCAGACAGACTCACAATATAGAGATTGCATGTTTGCGGAATGGGCCATCCTGACAGGATGGAAGAGGCAGAGCTGTGCACAGCCTAACTTGCACTTCAAAGACAGTGCTTCAGCTTACACACAAAGAACTTCACACTAGCGTTTTGTGACTCCAGAGATCCTGGGACCAGGGCAAGGCGGCAGGAAATTCTAGACACTTCTGTGGAGGAAGCTCCAGATGTTTCTTCCCCTTCAAAACTAGCACCCGGTATAAAATTTGGACCTTCACACCCATTGTTCAGTTCACTTCTGGACCCGGGGAGGACTCTGAGGGGCATATTCTCAAGGATCTATCGCTGAGTTAACGGCACTTTATCTCAGCCAAAGTCGCGATAAAATTATCGTCCCATTCACAAGCTGGTGCAAACAGCCGATATCACCAGTTTACCTGTGATAGCATCCGCAAAAAACATTGCCACAGATGAGCCCGGCAACTATCGCTAATGAGATGCAGAGTAGGCGTTCCCGAGCAAAAATCCACGACAACACCACAACGCAACATTCTCAACGACCAGCCAGATCGGCGATAAGAACACAAAACAGGCAATATGGCGCGTTAGCAGCAGGAAATTAACACCTGCTCTGACCTGGTGCAAAGTCGGACGAAAACCTGCCCCAGAAAAGGGAGCCCAGCCCACAGCCACACCTGAAGAACAACAGATGCCGTGGAGCTACTCATCATGCAGCTCAGAGCCCCAACAGGGCCACAACACCCACCGCCAACACACCCAGGCCCGCCACCCCCCCCCCGGACCACCCTGCCCCCCCGGACCACTACGGAGGCAGCACAGACAAAGACAGCGGACCTTCAGGAAACCCACCAGCCTCACAGACTTGACACCAGAGAATGTCATTGCCCACTACAGACTCAAAAGGTCAACCATCCTTCGCATCCTGACGATCATTGCCCACAGGCTGAAGGTACCAACACAGCGTACAACCAACATCCCACCTCAGACAAAGCTGCTGGCTGTGCTGCACCTGTTGGCCTCTGGGACATTCCAACCAACAACCGCCAGAGTCAGAGGAGTCTCACAGCCAGCCCTATCCAAGTTCCTCAAACCTGTCCTGGATGCCATCATCAGCTTGGTACCCCAGTACCTATACTTCACCCACACTGCGCAGGAACAGCTGGAGACCAAGCAAGGCTTCTACGCCATAGCTGGCTTCCCGCACGTGTTGGGGGCAATTGACTGCACACATGTCCTACTTGTGCCCCCTGCCGACACTGCACACAATTCCCGCAACAGAAAGCACACGCATTCCATCAATGTGCAGGCAATAGTGGACCACCGGGGACTCTTCACCAATGTCGTCGCCAACTACCCAGGCAGTGTGCATGATTCATACATCTTCCGACAGTCCATCATCAACCGGCGCTTCCAGGATGGCACCTACGGAAATGCAGTGCTCGTTGGTAAGTACCAAATGGACACACCACACAACTCAACTCCACAATCATGCAAATCACAACTCTGGGAATGCACACGTTACAAACTCACATACAACATGCCCACCCACCATACACAACAGCACAATGTACTGCGGAAACCTGGGCTAGCCATGTACATGAGCCATCAACGTCATGGCACCTCAGCCACACAATAGCAGTATGTGGGGAGAGGTGGGAACCAGGTATGTGCGAAGGAGGCAAGTGACCCATGAATGAGAATGCACACAATGCCAAGTGTGGCGTGGAAGTGCTGGACAGACTGCAGTATGCAGACCACAGACATATCCATGTCGACATATACTGCTGGTGGTGGTAGTGTTGTGGACAGTGGACGCAACCATGTCACCCCAGCCAGTGGGGAAGGTCTCAGAAATGTAGCTTGTTACGACCCCCCTGTAAGCGTGTGCGGAGTGGGCTTGCCCAGCGTACACCAGGCTAGCGTAGGGGTGTGAATAAAAAGCACGTAGCCCTGGGCGTGGTTCTCTTCCGGAATGGCCAACGTGGCTGCCAGGGCGGTGCCTCTCACCCCGCCACGAGGCCGACGCCGTGTGCGGCGGTGCCTGCGAACCTGTGCGCCTGCCGCAGCCCGGGCCGCTGGTCCCCGAACCAGTCTCATCCGCCCCTGCACATCCAGGCCTCACTGCTCACCTGCTGACACCGGCGTGTCTCCAAGAGGGCCCACCACGTGCCGGTGCTAGCTCCAAGCCAGAGGCCCTCGACCTTGGCAGCCTCCTCAGACCATCACAGCCTCCGCGGGCAAGGCTCGCAGTACTTCTTTCTCGTTGACGTGCTCCACCGGCATACACAGCGGACAAGTAGGTCACACATTTGGAACTGAGTCTTGATTACACAATGGCAGAGTACATATATTAACGCAGAGTTTAAATCAGTATACTCCCTTCGATGTGGTGCCACCAACTCTGTGCATAGCATTCCGACCACACGTGTCTGTGGGCCCTTGCTGACCGCTGCCTCCGGCCTACACTGCGGTCCAGCAGGCCTCACACCAATCCAATACAGTCCGTAACAGGCAGGACACGGCATTGTCGCTGGCTAAACACCCGCTCAGCTCTGGTGCCTCCACCTCCGTCAACCAGGAATCTTCTCCACATGCCATTTCAACGCCGTGTGTTAGAGATCCAGGAGGAGCTGGCTGCACAGCGGTTGCCTCTGGCACCCACTGCGGTCGAGTAGGACACACAATTGGAACTGAGTCTTGATTTGTTCATTGCAGACTTTATATCATTGTACAGGCCTCATCGCAGACAGCATCCCCTTCCGGCTCTGGTGCCACTGACTCTGTGCCACAGGAGTCATGGACACTCTCTGGTTGCGTCTGAGTCTATGGCCTGGGGGTTGTCTTCATCATCATGTAGCTGATACTGACATTGTGGGAAAAAGGAGACTGTAGCATTCAACTCCTCCATATTGCCTATTTCTGCTTGCTTCTGCCCTCTACATCATGCCCTGGATGGACACCTTCCACTGTACCCCGTAACACCCCGCGACATTCTCCTTGGACATCAACGAGGACCTGCTCAGCTCTCGTGGCCCTACCTCAGTGCATCGCAAGTCACCGTCCCATGGCGGTGTGCCTGTGCCGGCCGCTGTGTATCCGGGGCCACCAACTCTGTGCAGCTCAAGTCATGGACCCTTGCTGTTTGTACTTTGAACTTCTGATTGTCTGATCACTGTTGTAGTTGTTGCCAGCACCAACCAACCCCTGAGGGGTGGCTTACACTACCCAACACCCATCCAGCACAGGCGTCACTGGACGTGTGACCCTGGCAATAAAAGGTGCTGGGCGCACGTGCCCGTAGCCAGTTCCACGGATTATCTCAGTGTGTCCGTGTGGTCATTATGTATGCATGAGGGCCCCGGGCCATACCACATTACATTGTGCTGTGTACAGCGGGCGCAACCTTGTCACCTCAGGCAGTGGGGTAGACCTGGGACATGTAGCTGTGTCGGACCCCCCTGTGAGCGTGGGGGAGTGGACCGGCGTACGGCAGTATGGCGTAGGGGTGTGGTCATTCAACACGTGGCTCTGGGAGTGGTTAAGTTTAGGCCTTGCAAAGGAAGTAACTAATGCGTGTGTCTCAGGTGTAGTGTCGGCGCCACCCGTCACGCAATTTACAATGTTGCTATGTAGCATGCACCCGGAGTACGGGCTCGGCCGAGGGGTAAATGAGGGTGCACAGGCCCGCTCGGGTCTGGGATCAGACATGCCAACTGTTGTGTGTGTCGCTATTTCCGCAGCATACGCCAAAGGTCTAACCTCAACCGCATGGCGAGTTCAGCCAGGCATGAACTCTACATCTGTGTCCGCCCTGTCCTTACCATAGGCCTACACACACGTGTCCGTCCACCTTCAGCGCACGACATCACTGTGACGTTGTCAGGCTTGTGGACATGCGCAGACAGGCATGACAATAGTGTGCCGTAGGGGTGCAGGTGATGCAACCGCGCTGCGCACACTGGTGAATATGCTCGGGGGAGGGAGGAGCGGCATTGAGGCTACGTAATACACATTGATGCCGCTCATTTGCAACAACCAGTACATGTCATGCAGGAATCACAAAGTCACACATATCACACACCAATGAACCAGTGAGCCTGCCAACACATCATGCAGAACCAACTATTGACTCATGTCTCTCTGCACTGTCACAGGTGACCAAGGATATGCACTCTGCGCTTGGATGATGACACCCCTCCGAGCCCCGAACACACAGGCCCAGAGGCAGTACAATGCGGCCCACAAACGCACCAGGGGCATCGTGGAATGCACATTTGGCGTGTTGAAGTCACGTTTCAGGTGCCTGGACGTCACAGGTGGAAGGCTCCTGTACAGCCCAGACATCGTGTGCAAGATGATCGTTGCATGTTGTGTATTGCACAAAAGTGTGTACGCAGCAAGGCACCATTGATACAAGTGCCAGATGCACCGGACGATGATGATGAAGATGAGGCAAGTGGACCACACCCTACTGCCACCGCAGCTGGAATAGCCCGTAGGAACACCATCATTTCTTCACATGAGCACGTCACATTGTGACAGTCCTTGGCAGTAATGGGACAGTACAAAATGACCACAGGCACAGCATGTGGAAATAAATGCATTCAAAAAACACATTCCCTGAGTACATGTCACTCATCTGTACAGGCACATCACTCAGACAAGTGTGAGTGCGACATGTATTGCTGACAATTTTATGATTTGTTCATGGATGGTGGGTGTGTCACCTCTGTGCAGAGAGGCTGTTTAGGGTGTCACGTATTCGAACTGCCAGTTCTGTGTGTCGCAGTTAGTAGGGAATACCACTCTTCGGCGTTTCACATGTGTCCAAATTCATTCCATTTTGGCTGCCATTTGTGTCCTACAGGTGACAACAGGGCTCCTTTTGGGGTCAGATATGTACCACCATGATGCAGGGATGCCCCCTGTGACTCAAGTCCCACAACATGGGCAACATGTACGTAAGCGGGAGTCACTGCCCCTACATTCGTCCACACTTTCATAATTGATTGATCATGGTCATGACACGTCTGTGTGCAGGAGGGGTTGCTTGTCCCTCTGCAATGTGAGAGGGAGATGCGGTTTCACTGTGTGTGACATGCATGTTTCAGCATTGGCGCAGTTTACATGCAGACTGCATGTCAATGTACATTGTGACTGTGAGGAGATGCCTATTTGATGCGGGACAATGGTCATTTGTTCTACGTCACGGATGTGGGGTTGTGCTCTTACATTGTCATCTCACCGTTTTTTACTCTGCTTTTATGGTGCATTTTCCCGCATGACGCGTGGGAATTTCAGGCCTCTCGCTGGTTATCGCTGATTTTTGTATCGCAATTGGCCTCATCGCTACTATTTTCGCGTTTGTATTTCACGTTTTTTCTGCGTCACGTTAGTTTTAACACATTCATTTGACGCGTTATCGTAGGACTATCGCATGGGGCCGCCGTGTTGTGAATACCACGTTAACACAGAGTTGTTTTCCCGTGATAGACTGCGATGTGAAGAGTTGCGTTAAGCTAATTTTGCGGTAGTTATCACACGTTCTTGAGAATATGCCCCTTAGAGTATTGTCTTGCTGCCTGCTGTGTACTTCAGAGGATTGCCCTACTGCACCAAGAGGACTGCCCCTCTGTCTTAAACCTGTCCTGTGCCCCCTGAGAACTGCACTGCTGCTTGAGACATCTTCATGAACCCAGGTCTTCCAGAGTGACTCCAAGGCCTAGTTGGCTGGCCTCCTGATCAGATCCTCGAGGACAGAAAAGGCTCTAACAATCTTGAACCTGTAGCTGAACCTGTAGCTGAACACAGACTGAGTGAGTTCTGGCCTTCCAACTGGCACCTTTCCAGCCCAAGGCCCTTGGACATGGTGATAAAAATGCCCAGATAGACCAAATCCAAAACTTGGAACTTTGAAAATGTTCAGCCAAAAATTGCCCTGAAAACCGAGAGGTGAACGGGACCTATCTGCTCACCGATCCACCCATGATGCATCGCCGGTTGGCCTGACTTTACTGTAGCTCCCACTACATTCTTCTCTGCAGCAGCAAATCCTGTTCCACAGCTCCTTGTAGAAGGAGTATCCTGGCTCATAGACTCTCGTCGGCTACAGTCTGAAGCTTCTTCCGATTGGAGATTTTTCAAATGCCATAAAATAGACTAAGTCTGAAAGTAGAAATCTTCACTGCAAGTTTGTCCAGCGACTCCCCGACGACAATGCCTCCTTCTTGAACAACTTTGGCTGTCTTGTCCCACTGTCTTGCTAAGCTGAACTTTACCTTCTCAGACATTTTTTGCCAAATATTCTTCTAAGTCCAAAGGTAAGCAGAGACCCGGCTTTGTAGACTTGTATCCAAAACATGATCCATCACAGTCAGCCATAACGTTTGACTTTGTCCCAGACTCATATCGCTTTGATATTTTAGGTGCTATTTTTCACTTTAAAATCTCATAACGCCAGGCCTACTGATTGTTTTTTTGTAGATTTGGAGTCAAATAATGTATTACATTTTACTCTATTTTTCTAAATTGGTGTGAGATTTTTCTTGGGTTGTGTTTTCATTGTTTGTGTGCTTCATAAATACGTTATACATTGCCTCTATGTTAAGCCTTTCTTTTTTATGCCAGGCTACCAGAGAGTTAAGCACATGTTAATTTAATTACTTTTTGTGTTTCACCCTGACAAGGATTGTGACTGCTGCTTGAGAAGGGCTCACACCATCCTCAACCAAGACCCATTTTCCACAATTACCTACTGGGTGAAGGTTTGGCAAGCCTTAGTGATAGCATGTGCAACATCATTTACATAGGGTTCATTGATAGGCTCAAAGACTTGAAAAACAGGAGGCCAAAAGTGCCCTAGCATGCCTTCCAGAGATATGCCTGAAAGAAGCTGTTGTCTCCATTTCTCCACTCACTGAACAACCGTGTGCATCCTCATGTTAAAAATAATTATTATAACATATAGATATTTCCCTTCAGGACTCCTAATTATGAGACTGGCAGCACTAGGATTCGACTGATCATTGGAAGAATCTTTTTGACCCACTTTAATTTCTCTTGGAGATACAAAAAATGCATATAACTCCCTATCTTGATGAAGGCCTATGTATTTACTACACTGCGTGGAAAGGCCTACTTTATGTTTTTTAGGTAGATCATGCCCATCAGTTTTGACCAATTTTCCACTGATGAATTGCTAAGGGGCCTTTCTTTGCACAACTAATTGCTTCAATCATAAGGACTTCTTTTTACTTTATGTTGAAAAGCACTTTTAACAAGCAAATAATTTAAAACACTATTTATTCTGCATTCACATGGATGTTGCAAGGGGTACTGGCAAGAAATGTTGCATCATTGGGGAAGTGCCCGGGCAGTAACGTCTGCCCATTCATATGTGGTAAGGAGTCCTGAGGAGATAGAGAAAATGGAAAGGTATGGTGAGGAAGAAATTAAGAGAAAGGGCGAAGGTAAATGAATCTGAGACAAGATGCATATAAAGATAATTGAACTCTAATTTGTGAAATCAGACTAACAAAGCTGATGCATGACATAAAGTATGGCTTTCTCTGGACAGGTCCATGCTGTGCATCTGGTATTTACCTCCTCTTTGTAGTAAGTGAAGAAAGATGAAGGATGGCTGTCCAAAATGAGATTGCAGAATGTTTTTCCTGGTAGTCCCAAACAGGAAAAAAATGTATGTTGGCCTGCCTCTCTAATTTAGTCGGACAGTCTGAGATTCTTAGACCGATGCCTCTAACTTATTTGGGCTGTTGCTCTAAAGTTTCTACTGGCAGAGCTTGCAGGGTCACTGCTGGAGGAAATATGATGGTCTCCCTCACACTAAATAGAGAAGGGGGACCATCAGTTGGCAGAGAGGGTACCCCACCAAACCTGTGTTGGGGTACCCTCTTTGCCAACCTCTAAATACGCTCCAATGTCATCTTACTTATTTCAGCATCTGCTCCAGAATTCAATTGACTCCTTGGTCCTCCTGAGATTCCAAAGTTATTCTTTGGTGGCTTAAAGTAGCCCACTAGTGGCTTAGGGCTGGGGTAGACATCTAAGAGAGTAAGTCAGGCTCACAATTTCTTTCTACATGAAAGTCTAATTTATCGGGAGAAAAGTGTCAACTACACAAATAAGATCCTGCTCATCTTACATAAAATCAGAAGGAGCAGATTTTTACAGGTAGATATGTTACTTATGACAGCAGAAAACCTGATGCATGTGTAGAATTTTCAGCAGTAATAAATGGCATTTGGAGTGGGGATGTTGGTATTACCAAGGGAGTTTCAGTTGAATGACCATACATATTGTGTGTGAGGCTGCCGCTTTTGATCTGCTGTTTTGCCCCGGGAAAAGTGCATCGCGGCTGGGATTGCCCCGTGTGCGCTCAGTTTACTTCTTGCTCCCTGGCTCGTTCAACGCGGGACATACACCGGGCTTCCTCTGTGCTTTGGAGGCTGCACTCGGGAGTCCTCTGATGGAGGGTAGCGAAGGACAGCGAAGGACAGCATTTCTTGGATTCAAAGGCAGTTTGTGAGAGCGCAAGGCTACATCAGTTACAGCCGGTAAGAGTGGAGAGAGTGAAGGCTGGTAATTATACACAGCTGCAGGGACCAACTGCTGTTGCCTTGCTGATATTGCCCCTGCACCGCATACTGTGGACTACAAGTCCCAGCGCTCCTTGCACCACGCCAGGTGCCGCTGGTGAGAGGGTGAGAGGGAGGTGTGCCCGTCTGACTTATAGCGCTGCCTCTCACACCGCGGCGCGGGACCAACTGCAGTTGCCTTACTGATATTGCCCCTGTCACTAAGGGCTTGAGACCAACTCCATCATTGGGAAGAGTCTAACAGGGGACCGGAGCACCACCGGACATACCAGGCCATTAAGCGCTTCTTGGCGCTTCTTGGCTCGCTTAGCGCTGCACCGCCATACTGTGGACTATAAGACCCAGCGCTCCTTGCACCATGCCAGGTGCTGCCGGTGAGAGGGAGGCGTGGCCATCGCGCTTATAGCGCTACCTCCCCCGCGGGTGGGCCCGTCCTTGCCAGGAAGAGGCAGGGCACCCCCTTTCCATCTGCGATTAGGTGCTGAACTGTCCGAGGACTCAAAGGTACTGTGTAATGCACGCTTCTACCTAAGCTCAATAATTGAGAGCGGACTGCCTATCTGGACCAGACGGTTGTAACCTATGCCCCAAAATATGCCCCAAAATACCCTGCCATTTTCCCCACTTACTTGCATGATCTGTTTGGTGTTAGATAGTTAAGGTGTGTCTGAAACAGGAGAACCCTGTTTTCTGGTGTCGGTAGGGCTATTATTTTATCAGCTTAACCTACGTTTAGGCCAATGGGGAAAAGAAAAACACTGGAAGAAAGTGGGGAGGGGAGCGAGGGTGGGGTAAGACGTGATAATAGCAGAAAGAAGGCAAAAAAATCACAAAAATCGGCTGCTAGTAGTTGCATAATGAACCAGATACACACCCTGATAAGTGAGTGTGAGGATATTTTGGAATCCACACCCCTGACACATGCAACTATAAACAAACAAAATATTCCTAGGGAGAGGCAACCAGAGAAGCCGACCATTCCTGATATGTTTCGCAAACCAAATAAAAGACTGGTAACCAACACCAATGACGGGGTATGTGGTCCCATGGTAACACCCCCTATTAATAACGGGCCGGCAAAGGTACAATCAGTTATAGATCACATAGATCCAATCGCCATTTGTACCAATAGATTTCAGCCACTATCAGACTCTGATAATACAAATGGGGGGGGGAGAAAGACTTGTGACGGCCCAACACCCAGTGACAATAGCTACACATGAGCAAGATACAGCACCAGTACCTCACCCAGAATGGCAGAAATTGTTCGAAGAAGTCACCACATTAAGACTCAAAGTGGGGACTATGAGAGGCATGATAGAGGAGTTATCCATAATGGTCAAATCCCTATTATCAGATCCAAACAGAAGAGGGATTGGAAACATACAGGAAAGTAGCCACATGGTAGACTTACAGGGCTCCATGGCTACCGTTCCTTTGGTTTTACCGACTATCCCAGGCACTGCTAACAACATATCTGTGAGTTACTCAGATCAAGCTAAGCTAAGCAGCAATAAGACTACACCAGCGATGACCAAGTACCACCCACACTGGGTAGCAAGTAATAGTACCAAGTCGAGAAAGGAAGCAGTGTTGAGGACCTATCCACCTCCTAGTAGCAATACTTCATTGCGTACGGATTTACCGCAGTGGGGTTCTCTGATGGGGTCACGAGTACAGAACACACACAATAGAGCTAACCCCCCTAGAATCTATATGGTAAATGTGCCAAAATATGACGCACGTAGAGGGATAGAGAACGGGGACTCCCTAACCAATAAAGCTATCCACTGGATAAGGTATGTTAGAGGTTGCCGCTCGGTGATAAGGGACGATATAGTGGCGGCGAGAAGGTTAACATCCCCAAACCACCGCCACGACTGTATCGAGCTTATCATGAAAAGTATAGACCTAGTCGAGAATCTTTTTACGCTAGAGTTTCGTTCCAGTTCCCCGGAGCACTCGACAATACAATTTAGACGCTCCCTGCCTAGTATTAGGAATGACAACAAGCCCAGTCGTAGACCACATAGCATGCAGGGATGCTCCACACTTGATAACAACGACTGACTGAGGAAAATAGATACATCTAGCCCAATTCTAGGGATGAGCCATGCTAGTCTTAAAGATTTCACAGTAGTAGACATCGCCCCTTAAGATGGACCTGGCTTTTCCTACCCAGATAGAAGGTACACTGGAGGTGGGCATCCCCATATCGCATACACCCATGATACGACTGCCCCTAGGTACAACCTCTCCCACGAACCGTATGTTGAGTTGGAATATTGCAGGTCTCAGTACGAAGTTGGGCTCTCCAGAATGGCATGCATTCATAGAGGAATATGATATCTGCCTCTTTCAAGAAACCTGGGCAGAGACACCACTTTTCTGTGCTGGATACCTAAACTATCATATCGCGGCCAGAAGGTAGCAAAAGGGAGGCCATCGGGGGGCTTGACTATCTGGGTGCGTCAAGATCTAGAGGTAAACATACAGGTACTCACAACCCAGAGCCAAGATATCCAGTCAGTCAGACTAACCACGCAAGATCATCGGAACATAGACATATATAATATCTATGTAAGAGGTACAAGAGGGAAAAGGTTGGGAGTTTTAGCGGCTCTCGATGACCTCCTTGACTCGCATCAGGATGTTCTGAATACCATAGTAGCGGGGGATTTCAACACAACGTTTGAGCCCCTAATCAAAGAAGGTGGCTACCTTACAGAAGAAGTAGATAACAAGTGGGGTATTCCAACATTAGAGCTAAACCCCATAAGAAAGTGGTCTGAAGTGGTTATACAAATAAATAATATTTGTATGGAAAAGGGCTTGCGGGCCTTAAACGGTCGTACACAATCTGATAGACACGGGGCTAACACCTTCAATAATGGCTATAGCGCTAGCAGAATTGACTATGTTTTGATGAGCCTGGAGCTATGGCATGCCTTGGGTGACATGGCGGTCATAGACAGGCTAGATAGCGACCATAATCCCTTGTGTGGGACTATGGATCTGAGCAGACAAAAGTCACACATTTATGTAAGAAACGGTCTCCCAATAGGCGACGTAGTGCCAACTAATGATTTAAGACGTCTCAAGTGGGTAAGAATAATAGAGACGCCAGATCTGTTAGCCAGTATTAACAAGGGAATGGATAACGCCATACACGAACTAGAGGCCAGGGTAGCAACACATAGGGACTTAGCCCATTCAACAAGGATACACAACACATTTTTTAGCCACCTGCGTACCTATTTCTTTAAGCAGGGTAAGAATAACTTCAAGGCTCCGAATCAGAGAGTGGAGCACTGGTGCAGCAAAGAATGTCGAGAGGCACGTCTAGCTCTGGGGGCAGCCATTAAGGGTGGTGACCACACAAAAGTTCGAGCAGCCAGGTCCTTCTAAAAGGGCACCCAGGCAAAAGCTAAGAGATCCTGGGACGACAAAAGGTGGCAGGAACTAAGGGAGGCCTGTGCCAAGAAAAATCCCAAGCAATTTTGGAATGTCTATAAATGGGACAACGGGGGACAGGCCGAGCGGCCCCAAAACCATGTATCACAGAAGGACTGGGTGGACCACTTCAAACCCCAATACGCCTCAAATTTAGCTGAAGTGGGGAGAGAGATTATTAGAGCACCGTATCAGGATAACACCTTCAGTAGGGCTGAGGTAGAGACAGCACTGAACTCAGTATTTGCAGGAAAGGCACCTGGGCCAGATGGCATACCTGGGGATATTTTCTTACACAATAAGTATAGATGGTGTCGCTATATTCTGTTGTTGACCAATGCTATCGCCCAAGGAGCCCCAATCCCCGACTCCTAGAAGGGAGCAGAAATTATTCCTGTTTTTAAGAAAGGGGACAAATCTTGCCCAGGGAATTATAGGCCAATCAGCCTAATTGACTGTATGCAAAAGATAACGGGGAGGCTGGTGCTCAATAGAGTACAAGAATGGATTGAGGAGTTTAAGGTTCTGTCCCCACTGCAAGCTGGGTTGCGAGCTTTCATTAGTACCATTGATCAAGCGTTTAGGTTTGTTTTGATCTATTGGAAGATAGTGACACTGGGCAGGGGTAGTCTATACGCCGCCTTCGTAGACCTTAAGTCGGCATTCGACATTGTCCCCCGCACTAAACTATGGTCCACCTTACAAGATCTATGGATGCCATCCGAACTACTGTCTCTTATCATCAGATTACATGAAGATAATAGTGCAGAAATTAGATGGGGTGGACAGGGGGAAGTTACTGAATCGTTTCCCATTGAGAGAGCGTACGCCAAGGCTGCGTGATGGCCCCTACGCTATTCTCATTATATATTAATGGAATAGTGGACCACATGAGTTCTACCCCTTCGGATGCCCCAGTACTAGCAGGCGAGAAAATGCCAATACTAATGTTTGCTGACGACACGTTGATTATATCCAAGACCCCAGCGGACTCCAGAAAGCCTTAAAAACCTTTGAGGAGTTCTGCTTACTGCGGGGCTTGGAGGTCAATGTGTCTAAGACCAAATTGATGGCATTTAATTCACATAGGGGCTACAAGGGGGACATCCGAATGAACAACAGGCCGCTAGAACAGGTCAAGGAGTTCTCCTACCTGGGGGTCCACTTCCAGGAAAACATGAAATGGGACCACCAGATTGAACTAGCATCCCTTAAACATAGGCAATTGTCGGGGGTGTTACACAAGGAACATAGCTCCTCACACACTAAGCCTATTAGCCCTGCCCTAGAAATTTATAATATGAAAGTCATCAGCTCAGGACTATACGGTTCCGAACTTTGGGGATGTGAGAATTTATCTACCCTTAAGTCATCAGAAAATAGGTTCCTGAGGAAAATCACTAGGCTTCCACAAAGTACCCCAATGTGTCCGTTACCATATGACCTTGGGAGAAAACCCATAGCAGCCATAGCCAAACTTCGACCCCTCCTTTATTGGCGGAGACTCTGGACTACACCAGAGCTCACAGGCTATGCCTCAGGTTTCCTAGACATAATAAGGGCTGATACCTCGCATCGTATAAAATGGTTATGGGCGGTTAGAGACACTTTGTCGAGCATAGGTATGATTCCATTATGGATCGATCCTGTAAATTCTAATTTCCCTTCAAAGGAGATCTTGAAGGACAAATACTGGGAATGGACTCAGTATAACACTCTTAGACTGAGTGAACCATCTTCCCTAACCTGCCTTTTCCTGGAACATAAAGTCATCCCGAAGCTGGAGCCATTCTGGGATCACATTACGAAACCGCTAGATCGAAAACTTTATTTCCAATTTAGGTTAGGCACACTGCCAGTAAGTGCATTCACTGCTAGATGGAATAAGTCTACTGCTGATGTATGTCCAGTTTGCAAGTCTAGCAAGGAATCCTTGGCTCACCTTCTCTTTGTTTGTGCTGGGTATGCTATTCCGCGTTGTGTCTGGCTGTTCCCAATTTGTAAGCTCCTGGGCACAAGAAGGGCTAGTGAAGCTGAAAGAATCTTGTGGACCGACACTTCAGCAGCGATTGCTTTAGCCATGGCAAAATTTCTAGGGTGGGCATGGGTACTAAGGTCCAAATCCCTACTCTTAGGTGAGGATTAATGATGATGCGATTAAATCCAGCTAATCGCTCCTTGTAGCAGATCTTAGGTTGACATTTGATGAATAGGTCATTAGTCATCGGAGAGAAATTGATTAACTAGATCTAATCGAGCTATTACCGCAGAAGGTGGACCGTATCAAGTGCCAAATTTATCTAAAAACTGTGTTGTGATTTGTAAATATTTTAAATGCTCTTATTATGTTCCTTGTAATATGATTTTAATAACTATTATGATAAGTGCATA
Organism: Calotriton arnoldi; assembly: GCA_963921515.1. Taxonomy (NCBI): domain Eukaryota; kingdom Metazoa; phylum Chordata; class Amphibia; order Caudata; family Salamandridae; genus Calotriton; species Calotriton arnoldi. The sequence continues at coordinate 833,865 of CAWUFW010006858.1, forward strand.
CATCAAAACATTTTAAAGGCCATTTTTGCATGCCCCCTTACCCAGTTATATGCTCATGTGATTTTAATGATATTTTTAACATGTGCGTGCAACCTTTTTATCTAGCTTACACATTTCATTATGGCAGCTGTTTTATTCAATCAATTTCATCTGTAATTTTGTAATGCTTTTATGACTAATTTGTCGAATAAAGCTGTCAAAATGGAATGGACCATACATATTTGAAGATACACACGAAATCCAACCTCTGTGGCTGTCAACATTCATAATGCCTTTCTCAATTGTTATTGTTTTTTTAAGTTTATGCCTGGAAAGGACTAAGTCAAATATCCTTGGTACATTCACCTTTTTATTTGAAGAGAGTTATTTACACACAAAAAAATTCCATACAAATAATAAAACAGAGAAACTAAGAAATGTACAATTACACATTTATCTTCACCATTCACTTGCAAGTTTTATGCAATTTTGAAGATCTGTTGGTGCAAGGACAGGGTAGAGAGGAATATGTGAGAAAACGTAGGAAAATCAAACATTTTCCTGGCTTGCCTCACAGACTTTTGAAGCATAAAACATACGAACCCTGTTACGTATCCATATAACCTAATCTAAGGTGCCTCATAGACAGAATAGGCATCACACGTGCATTATCTTTGACTGTCATCAATGATTTTATGTGACCATATCAGGTCATGTGATCTAAAAGTAATGCAGTGCAGCAAGACACCTTGCTGCGCTGCGTTAAAGGGAAAGAGCAGGAATACATATTTATCACAATACGGCGCATTCCTGCCTTTTCCCAGTGCTGGCGCACAATGGACTGCCTAGCACCAACGCAGGCATCTTTGCACCATGGTGCAAGGGGTCTGCGTTTCATGCAGGATTGTTTTTGTGCGGGAAGGGGTAACTTCCTGCACAAACACAATCCCCTGAGGTATATTCCTCTATTTATGTGTGCTGCTATAATTTTGTACAACTCCAATAAATAACTCACCCAAGAATCTTCCTGTACCAGGGCTGCTACAATACTTTTGGTCACACTCTATTCACGATGATCTAAAAGCCCTTCGTATTTCCTGTTCTCAATGAGGCTATTGCTTTAGTCCATATATTCTCCTTCTGTTCCCAGGCAAATCTTTTGAGCTCTTATCTGTAGATTTTCTTGTATCCTTTGATTAAATGATCCCTATTTGCTCCACCTCCCTCATAGGCCTCCGTTGTCTTCTTATGTAATCCTACCATAACCTGTTTTTTGGCCCAGTTCACTGGATCTTTATGGCCCCTACCATTCTTTGTGTCTTCTACTGCCACTTTGCCTATGGAGGCAATTAAGATCTCATACTCCTGTACCATTTGCTGTGGCGTCAAAGAAGATTGTACTTTAAGTACTTCCTTCATAGTTCAGTGCACTACAATACATTTAGTGCAATACAGTACAGTGCAAAAAAGACCATCATACGAAAGAGTACATGCAGTGAAATACAGTGCAGTACTGCACAATATGCTTAAGAATAATGCAATACAGTTAAGTTTAGCATACTTCAATGGGGCTCAGAGCAGTGCAGTACAGCACAAGGCAGTGCATTTGGTACAGTACAATGTAATACAGCTCCTGTAGTGCAACAAAATAAAGTTCATCACAGTATAGCAGAGTTCAAAGAAATGCACAGCGCACTGCAGAAATTGCATAGTGCAGTGAAATACATAAAATGTTGTAATGCAGTGCTGTATGACCAAGGGCAACACAGTACAATACATTGTTACAGTGTAACCAGGGGTGTAACAAAGGCATCTGCAGTTCAGGGGTGTGCCTATTCCTTTGGAGAGCCCCGTACTGAGCTTATGCACTTTGATTAATTTGGATAAAATATTGACTTCAGGCCCCTCACATTATTCTGAGGCAGGCTGGTTACCATTTTGCTTTATGTCCCTGAGTTTAACAGTTAAGTGCATCATGATAGAGTACAATGGCAGGACATTGTAGTTTGTACATAAAAGACCTTGAATTGCTATGAATAGTCAAGCGTATGTTGCCGAATTAAAGACATGCTTCATTTACAAACTCTGACGCATCACTACATTGCATCAGTGATGTGTCAAAATGTCTTGCGATTCGCTACGTCATTTTTAAACTCCATGGATGTTCCATATTTACAGGATGGTGCACCCTGGCGTAAGTATCAGGCTGTATCAAAAAAAGATGATGCTGTCATGATGTAGTAGTGGAAACTGATGAATCATGAGTAAAACTGACGTAAGGCTGGTCAGCGGTGCATAAAGAGGAGCTAAGCACCCTAGCGTCACTTTTCAGTGTGTCAAGCATCAAAAAACATATAACAAATGACGCTTTGGAAAAAATTAATTTGACACACTTCACAGAAGGCAGCCATGGAGTGGGGAGAAGAGAGCAGCAGCCAGGACAACAACCCCATAACCAGCCAGGATATCCAAACAGACTTCCAGGGGAAGAGGATGTGCAACTTCAATGAGGAGGAGAATGACAGCTTGATGAATGAGGTGACAAGCCACCAATATCAGTTCTTTGTCACCTCAAAATTGCCATTAGGAGAGAAAGAGTCCATAGTGGCCAAGGTCAACAGCGTGGGACAAGCTAAGAGGACAGTCATTGACTGCACAAAATGCTGGTTTGACTATAAGAGAAGGACGAAGGAGAAACTGGACAACAACCTGAAGGCAACCATGCAGACCGGCGGTGGAAGCCCAGTGCCACAGGAGGAGATGGATGCTTTGGAGGAGCTGGGGGAAGCTGACATCTCAGAAGAGTTGGTGGCAGGAGTTCCAGGAGAAGTCAGTGCAGCCCATGAGGAACAACAAGACCTACATGGTAAGTCACAACAAGGGGCAATGTGGAAAAAAAGGTTATGGTTAGTAGTGCAGTTAGCTGGGTCCCAGTACTCCACTTCACTGTGTGCAGAGCAAAGGGCAGGAATCTGGGTGATGTACTGTTAAACATCACATACATGTAAGTCACACTGCCCAGTCACATGTGGCACAGCTCAGTCCAGCTCCCTCACATGTATCCCTTCCATGTGTGAAGTGCAGCACCAGTCCAGGTCCACATTTGTATACTGGCACTTATAGTGGAATGTATAACATGAGTCACCAGAACTACATGTCACACAATACAAAGCAATTAACATGGAATGGAACTGCACATCATGCATGGACACATTAACCCTGCACAACCTGACTGTTACAATGCAGGCCACCTTGCACCATGATGCCACTGTGTCTAACTTGGGCTCATGCACACAAATCTGGACTGTATAGACATTGTCAAAGGAGAAACTGCACACCTGAGATGGGGGTCAGTTGTGTGGCATGTGAAGGATTAACACATAGGAACATGCCAAGAGTCACGTGTATAGTAAACTGCATGAAACTACATAGGACGCACCTGTGCTGACGTGGGGGGTTAGAGCACACAGGTGTCAGCTCCCAGGGTAGGGACCTGCCAAACTCCTGACATTATCAAAATCAGACTGGGTGTTTGGGTGAATGCAAGTGATGCACACCAGAGGACCATGTGTGTTGAAACAAAAGATTTTGTGTGGCCCTGATGGCCCCCTGGTAGTGCAGTGCATTGTAGGTGCTGGCTGAGCATGTCGAAATGGCACTGTGTCTGAATGAGGAGACATTGCATAGCAAGAAGCTGAGCAGGAATATGTGTATTGTAAGGTATTGATCCAGCGCGAGGCCAATAACTGATCAGGGATCAATACTCAATAATATCACAGAACAATGGCCCATACACATACACCCAAATCCCTGATGCGATGGGGTCAATTTATATATATCTTCAATTTCCTCTTAGTTTCTAAAATTCATGTATGGCATCTTTAAAATACTTACCTAATTTATACATCAACTTTCCTTCTACTTGGTCGATGAACCAATTAGTTGAATAGTTGACAGTAATGATACTCTTTATCTGACTAATCATTCGTAAACTAAATAACCACAAACTCTTGTTGAAGTTAATAAAGTTTTATCTCAAATTAAACAATAAAATGCTCAAATGCATACGGTCACAAATGCAAACAATGAACTCACAAAGGGAAAGAAAAACATCAGCAATTTTAAATTGAGACAAACTCATCAATCAATAATGACATTGTGCATAAAGGAGTGGATAGATGAAAAGACAAACGTTTTAGAGACAAAATACATTTGCAGATAAATTGTGCAAGAACGAGTCAGAATAATGCAAACCCGAAAGATCTGTAGAAAACCACCCTTTTGGCCTAAGTGATGGTGGGGGTCCCCTGAAATAGAATCAGGGGACAAAGGTTTCAGGGACAGGATAAGGACAAGACAGGAACAGCTAGGCCTCTCTGCAAACCGACGAACCACGACGCATCTCCCCTCTCTCAGCCTCTCCGCCTATCTTCATGACCACACCCCTTAAGGGACCCCAGTTATACCCTAAAACCTACATGTCCGTCCCACATCAATTGAAACATTTCACAAAACTAAGCAGATGATTGGAGGGTTTAGGAGGTAGTTTGTCACACCATCATGATTTTATCTGGACTCTAAATATTTCATTGTTTTATGCCTATTCTCATGAACTCATACTTGTTCCTTTCACACAATCTAATCCATGTTACAATTGTATATAAATTTGAGCAATGTCCACGAAAGGAGTCCTTCTGTCCCACGGTCTGTCACATCACGATCATGTCGATCAGGTTTCCGATCTTGGTGAGCTGACGTGCGGCGTCCCCCAGGGATCGGCACTGTCTCCCCTTCTCTTTAATGCCTACCTCTGCCCCCTAGTGGCAGCTCTATCTGGCATGGAGTGCCAAATCTTTAACTATGCAGATGATACCCAAATTATCATCCAGATTGCTAACTCCCCTCGGCCCAGGTTCGAATACAGAACATTTTGAAGTTTATAACAAACTGGATGACAGCCAATTCCCTCAAAATAAACCCCGATAAAACTGAGGTTTTGGCTGTCACCACAGATACTAACCCCTGGAGTGACCAATTCTGGCCTCAAGAGTTGGGCCCTACTCCAAAGCCAGCCTCAGTTGTAAAGAGCCTAGGGATAAAACTGGATGCCAAACTTTCCATGTCCCACCAAGTTTCTGCTGTGGTGGGAACATGTGTGGGGCTGTTAAGACTGTTACGCAAACTTGCCCCCCTTTTTTCGTTTACCGCACTTCGCATGGCAGTGACTGCACTGATTATCTCTTGTTTAGATTACGGGAATTCACTGTATGTTGGCCTTCCAGAGAAGGAGCTAACAAGACTCCAGGTAGTCATGAACGATGCTGCCAGACTGATTTTTAGGCTTCCTAGGAGGGCCCACGCTACCGGGTTACTACAGCAGCTACACTGGCTCCCAGTGAAGCAGAGATCTAGATTCAAGGGGCTATGTATAGCCCATAAAGCAATCTATGGACAGGCCCCAGCATATATTAAAGAACGCTTGGTAACTTATGTACCAGGGCGTTCTCTGCGATCTTCAGATGCTGGGTTATTATCCTGTGCTCGCTTCTCGAGCTCCTCCAAGGGGGGTAGAGCTTTCTCTACATTGATCCCCCAGCTCTGGAATAAGTTGCCAGAAGGTCTCCGCAAAGAACCAGCACTTCTCCCTTTTAGGAAAAAATTAAAAACCATCCTCTTTATAGAAGCCTGGGGTACAAATTTGGCTTAAGCTAGGGCGCACTACTCAGCAGAGTCGCTATGGTGCCTTCTCTCACAGCGCTTAGAGACCAGTCGGTGATATGCGCTTTAGAAGCTCCAATTAACATTAACATTAACATCACTTGGCAGACGATCATCACATTGGCCTTCAACCCTTTCACTTCTTCTGCTGTGCTCAGCGCTTCAGCGTGCCTTTGTCAGATTTGTTTACTCATTTATCCAACCCCTCCTTCATTCGGCCAATTTAAGGAAAATGGCGTCTCATCCAGCTCACTATAGCAAATGGAAAATGAACATTCATTAATTATATGATAATGTAGTTTTCACTGTTTACCACCCACCTTTGCACTATTCCCTGTTAGCGTTTTTCCTAGCATGGCTTTATGCAAAAATGATATTATTTATTATTTCAAAGCAATCTGCAACATGCAAACTACAAAATGTACATGCGGCCTAGTCATGCATTGTTTCTCGTTTCTTTCAAAGCATAAAGTAAATACGATTTTAGTTCTTTCATGCGTTATCTCACGTTAGTGCATACATGCGCAAAGCAGTTGTCCCTCGTGTTCATGTAAGGTGCACGTTAATTTTCTATTTTTACTGACTGTTAGTACATATTATGGGGGTATTCATTTGAGCAGGTTTCTTTTTGCGAAATCCTGCTCCATCAATCCCCCCTTTGATGGCTTCCTGGAGCCATCATAAAATACCTACCATACCGAGTGCCATCTTCATTTATCTAAAACTCTGTATTCTTCTCTCTTTTTATGGCACTTTCATCTATATCTTTCATCATATTATAGTATTCTTCTAGCTCAATCTCCTCTCTTTTTCTCTTTCTCGCTCTTCGTCTATTCTCTGATTCTGTCATTTCCTTTTTCCCACTCTTACACTTACAACATTTATATGTTGTTATTATCGCTAAGACTATTATGGCTACTGAAATAATTGGTATTATTATTTTTCCTAATAAACTACTTCCAAAAGTAGAAAACCATTTACCTCTAGAGGAGAAACTCTTACCAAGTCTCTCCCAAACACCGTCAACCTCCAGTTGGGTCAAATCTTCATGTAATTTCATAATAGTCTTTATATATCCCTCAATCCCTTTACTTTTGTCGGGGATATAGGTACAGCAATGTTGAATTTTGAACATGCCACAGACTCCACCCTCTTTTGCCAATAAGATATCAATGGTAAGTCGATTTTGCAAAACCATCGATCTGATTGCAACCATTTCTGTGTCAATCATTAAGAAACCACCAGCAGTATCTGTCAATAAATGATCAACCACTGTGGATAACTTCCGAATTTTGTGCGAATTTAGAACAACTCCAACTGAGGGTATCAGTGCACCGAAAATATCACCTACTATTTCTGAGAAACTTGCTCTCTTGTTACGTGTTAGTCCATGATTTATTTCCTTTAGTCTGTTCCTGTTTCAATCCATGTGATAGACCTTTGGAAAGACAATAGCAAAAATAACAACTACCATACCAATGTGCAGGCAATCTATAATAGGCTTTCTTACCACACACATAATAAACTCCTGGAAAAACAGGATCAGTTCCACCCTTCAATCCCCAACCTCCAGTAATTTGAAAGGTATTCTCACATTCACTAGTACCGATGAAATAATTATTATAGTTAGTTTTCATTCTAAGCAAACATATTTTTCCCTTCTGATGCCAGTCAAGGGACATTGCAGCGTATGTTTCGCCTTTCTCATAGTTTCCTTCCCTGAAAGCCCATGGTGGAACTTGTGACTTCTGTTCAACAGCTTTTCTCTGGAAAATTTCCCTTCTACTATCTACCATTTCTATAAATACTTTTTCTTCAACCTGCAAACTACATGTTAAATTGTTTTTATAAGCATACTCTATATCTAAAGCCTTAGTAATATGGAAGAACTCTCCCATATAATGTGCATTTGTACTACTCAAAACCTTATTTAGTTCCTTAATAATAGGTATTTCTGAAAACACTAAATCTATATTAGAATAATGATATTTGAGCTTCCCCGTCACGTAAAACAAACTGGTTAAAACACTGCAAGACACACCATATGTTAAAGGAAGGTGATGGTATGTCACCCCCTCTGAGACAGACAAAGGTAATTGCATGCACACATAACAATCACTCATATTCATCATATCAATGTATTCATACAACAATTTAGTAAACACATTTAATGAGAAATCGCTAATTGATTTATCATGATGGAGAATACTTCCATCCAATTGTTCTATGTTAGGGTTAGGTGTTCTTTTAGTAACATCATTCACTCTTTCACTTGTCACATCATTAGTATTATTTCCATTATTAGTTACCATTAGGATAGGTACAAGGACAGTTAGTAATATCCACATGAATGTTAATAGCAAGACCCTACATAAGCAAGTTTTAATACACCTACGTTTTAGACTAGATTTTGGATGTTCAGTCACCTTTTCTTTTGCCATTTTGTATTTTACCCAAAAAATATAAGTATATAAAAAATGTATCTAAATCTATAAACACTAAACTTAACTAAACTTTTAAGAAATTCTAGGAAAAATAGTGTAATCCTACACTTCAGACTTTCTTCTTTACCCCTTTCTTTTTTTTTTTCTTTTTTTTTCTTTAGGTCTTCAGAAGTCTTTTACTTCTTCTTCCAGCTGACAATGTTGCACCTTAGTTTTTGTCACAGTTCTTTTAAGGTGGTCTCAATTTGCTTTCATCAATATGTTTAGTGTCTGATTTGTCTCTTTCTTCACTTGGATCTGAACTTTCAATTTCTTCCAAGATGACGTAAGTCCATTCTGGTGCTGTATATTTTCTACTTGGAATTCTTACTCTTCTTGTCTTTCGTACTAATTCTTCTCCTGACTCTTCTTGTTCTGTCTGACTTGAGACTTAATTACTTTGCTCTGGTCTTTTCTTTGACTTTCTCCTCACAAGAGTGTATTTCAGTCTTTTCTCTCCACCTGGCCAATTATCACCTTTTCTTGGTTTCTTGGTTTGAACTACTCTTTCACCTTCTGTATCTGGTTCACAGGTTCTCTTAGTTGGCCTTCCTTCTATCTGTCTTTCTTTCTATGTTTCAGCAACTTTTGTTTCGACAGTAATTTCACTGACTCCTTGCTCAGCAGTGAACTCACTTTCAACTGGTTCAGTAGTGAACTCACTTTCTCCTGGTTCAGTAGTGAACTCACTTTCTTCTGGTTCAGTAGTGAACTCACTTTCTCCTGGTTCAACAGCAGTCTCACGAGACCCAGTCGCTGGTGCCCACTTTACTTGACTTGCGCTCGGCTGTTTGTCATCAGTTTGTTCTTCAGAATCTGTTATTCTAGATTCTTCAGCTTCACACACTTCAACTTCTGGTCTTTGACTTCTGTTTACCAGTTGCTGTTCTTGTCTTTCAAGTGGACTTGGGACTCGCCTGGTGTGGCTTGCGTGAATCCAGTTTGGCAGACCACCACACTTTACTGCCGTCGTCGTCACCAGAATTACTTGGTAAGGACCGCTCCACCTGGGTTCTAAACACGATTTCCTCATGTGTTTCTTGACGAGAACCCACTCACCAGGACTCAGATCATGAGCTTGATTCGGCTGTGTTGTTGTGGCATCTTCTCCAACCTGGCGAGACACAGAACGCACCAGATCAGCCAATCCTCTGCAATAATCAAGCACTAGATCATCAGATATATTCATCAGTTTGTTCGCTGGTATGTATGCTTGTCTCATTGCTCTTCCCATTAGGATTTCATGTGGACTCAGACCCGTCTTTTTGTCAGGAATGCTTCTAAGACTCATTAGTACAAGGGGTAAAGCGTCAGGCCATTTCAGTGTTGTGGATGCACACACCTTTCCTAACCTAGATTTTATTGTGCCGTTTAACTGCTCAACCACTCCAGATGCTTTGGGTCGATAGGCACAATGCAGCTTCTGTTCAATCTGTAATGCTGCACAAATCATCCAAATTATCTCATTATTAAAATGTGTTCCTCTATCTGTCGCTAAAGTGACTGGAAATCTGTATCTAGGAATCAGTTCTCTTAGAAGTAATTTGGCGACAGTTAAGCTGTCATTCCTTTTTGTCGGATAGGCTTCCACCCCACGAGAGAACAAGCAGACAACAACCAACACATATTTCAGTCCATTGCATGGGGGGAGCTCAATGAAGTCCAATTGGAGGCGGGTAAATGGTCCTCCTGCTCTTCCAATTCGTCCCCAACTAACAACTGTCTTTCTGCCTGGATTTTGCTTCTGACAAGTGATGCACCTCTGGCAAAGGCTCTCTGCAATGACCCTGAACCTTAGGTTATACCATGACTGCTTGAAGAGTCTGATTATTGCATCTCTTCCAACATGTGCAATTCCATGATATACCCTGGCCATATGGGAGAGTAAAGCATCTAGCAAGACTGGTCTTTCGTCAAAATAGACCCACACTTCGTCTTCTGCTCGCTTTCTACAACCTTTATTTCTCCAAATTTATTTTTCCTCATCACTTGCCTCTTCCTGCATCTGCCTCACTTCGTCCCAAGTTTCATATGTGGTTGTAAACATAAGATGGCATTCGGTATTTCCCCTTTCAATTGCTCTGTTTAAGGCCATTAGATTTCGTGCACAGAAACGCGCTATTTGGACGGCGTATCTGTTGCCCTTTGTCGCATAATCATCTCCTGATTTATGTGCGGCACATTTGACCACTGCAATTCTTTTGGGCAATTGCAAAGCATCCAATAATTCTTTTACAGTTTTGCTGTTACGGATAGGGGAGCCTGAAGAAGTCAGAAATCCCCTTTGCATCCATAGCTGTCCAAAATCATGGATAACCCCAAACCCATATTGGCTATCCGTGAATATGGTCACCCTCAGACTTTTGGCAATTTTGTACTCTCTAATTAGAGCTATCAACTCAGCAATTTAAGCAGAGTTTACCCCTTTTAGACAGGATGCTTCTTGAACTCCCGCTCTGGGGCAAACAGCATAGGCAGTGCATACTTCACCTTTTTCATTTCTTAGGCATGACCCATCCACAAATATTTCACAGTCTGGTTCTTCCAAAGGAACATCCTCTATATCAAACCTGGGTTTTGTGCACAGTTCTGTCACATCCAAACAGTCATGATCCGCTTCCTCTCTTACTTCCTCACAACGAGAATTTGGCAAGAGAGTTGCCGGGTTTACAGTTGTGCACCTCACCACAGTCACATTTTCAGCACCCAGAATCACTCTCTCATACTTAGTCAGCCGACTAGATGTCAGGTATTGAGTCTGGGTTCGGGTTAAAAGGATCTCAACAGAGTGTGGCACATACACTTTGACTGGATATCCCATCACAATCGCTTCACTTTGTTCCAGACTCACACAAGTGGCGGCTACTGCTTTTAAACAGCCTGGTAACGCTGCAGCCACTGAATCCAAAGTAGCAGAAAAATATGCTACTGGATGTCATGCCATTCCAAGTTTCTGAGTTAGGACTGAAAGTGCACACCCATCTCTTTCGCAACAGTACAATGCAAAATCCTTTGTATAATCTGGCATTCCCAATGCGGGTGCTCGACAAAGACTGTTTCTCAATTTCGTAAAGGCTTCCATACTTTCATCGTCCAACACAATCGGATCTTTCATATCTTTTCGTGTCAACCTGTGTAGAGATTTTGCAATCAGTGAGAAACCACAGATCCACTGCCTACAGAATCCAACCATTCCCAAAAACATTCGCACTTCTTTCTGAGTGGTAGGTGGACTCATTTGTTTGATCACACTAATTCTTTCTAGTGTCACCTTTCTGACTCCCTTTTCTCTTTTGTGTCCTAGGTACTGGACATCTTTTTTACAGAATTGCAATTTTGCTGGTGACACTTTGTGTCCTCCTTCTGCCAAATGGTTCAGTAAGGCAATGGTATCTGTCACACATGCCTCTCGGCTCTTTGATGCCACAAGTAGGTCATCAATGTACTGAACCAAGACTGAATTTCCTGGCATGATCAATGTCTCCAGACATCTTTTAAGAATCTGGTTAAAGATTGAAGGACTCTCGGTATACCCTTGAGGAACTCGGCATCATGCCAAGACATGGTCTCCGAACCGGAACGCAAAAAGATATTGGCTCTCCGGATGTAAGGGAATCGAGAAAAATGCTTGGCACAGATCAATCACTGTGTACCATTCTGAATCGCATGGAATTTGGTAAAGGATTACTGCTGGATTTGGTACTACGGGACAGCAAGGTACCACAATCTTATTAATCTTTCTTAAATCCTGTACTACTCTATATTTTCCGCTTGGCTTTTTAATTCCTATAATGGGCAAATTACAAGGACTACTCATTATTTCTCTCAAAATTCCCTGTTCAATCATTTGATCAATCACAGGAGTGACTCCTGCAATTACTTCTGGGATCATTTTGTACTGAGGAGTGTTTGGATACATAGCACCCTCTTTCACCGTAACCTGAATCGGGTCTACATTTGTGATTAGGCCGATTTATTTTCCTGTAAAATCCCATACATCCGACCTCACTGTACTTCTTAATTCTTCAGGAAAACTCTCTTCTGTGAGAAGTGAAAACAACTCATCCACTTCTGTCCCTTGCTTCGCTAACATCATTTTGAATTCAACATCCTCAACAGGTGTCTGAAATGCAATACCATCTGGCGTACAGTAGATGGTACAGTTCATCTTGCATAACAAATCTCTACCTAAGAGATTTACTGTACTCGAGTCACATACCACAAACCGATGCATGTCTCTGAAGTTTCCAATATGAACTTCTATTGGATTTGTGACTAGGGTTCTAATATGCTTATTTGAGACTCCTACAACTTGGATAGTTTCTCCCGAGAGGGGTAGATTTGGAATTTCTGCTGCTCTCACAGTAGAACGGGTAGCAGGAATGTAATATCATTACCTTCCACCTTTCCTTCGACAAATGGACCTGACTGATCTACCGCCAAAGATGCGCCAAGTACGCACTCTTCCTCCCCCCTCAGGCACCGTCATTGAGATGAGTCTGAATCATTCTCATTGCACTGCAACCAATATTTCGGCACCATCTGCACACTTTGATTCTTACCGATCTGGTCATCTCCGTGAAATCCAGTGTTCACACCGTACCTTGGCACCTGAGCATTCACATTATTTGGCATAGGAGCTTGTGGTACCTGTAACTGTGGGGTAACTACCTGCTGCTGCTGCTGGTTCACAACCACCTCATTCTGCATCTGTGGATTTAAATTTTGATTTACCCCATTATTCTTTTGAGCAGATCTACACTCATTCTTCCAATGTCCAATCTTTCCGCACGCATGACAAGGAAATTTCTTCCTAGCCTCTTCTTTACTCATTTTACCTCTACCCTTTCCTCCATTGGGTACCTGACCATTTTGATTCTGACCATTCATCTGATAACCTGTTTGAGAATTATTATTTACCTCTTGTTGCTCTGCTACCTTCACCTGTTCCCACATCATTTTCTCCTTTAGTTTCTTGTGTCTTGATTCAATGTCATCACTACAATACTTCACATATCTCAACATTTCATCAATTGTTTTACTCTGCCAACAAATCAAATGTTGCTGAATCATATTACTAATCTCCGGTTTCAATCCAAACACAAAACGATACACAAAATGTCCCATATCTTTGTCTCCAATATTCTCAAATCCGCTGTACTGTTTAAATACTTGCAACAACCTTTCATAGTAAGCATGCACTGACTCTTTCGGTTCTTGGGTCGTTCTGTCTATCTTAACCCTATCTGTTTCTTTAGGGGAAATTTTTCCTTTTAAGAAGGTGATTACTTGATTATACTTTTTCATCACCTCTTCGGATGGTGCACCTGTTTTAGGATCTCTAGGATATTCTTCTTTCGGCCAATCAACGGTGATCTTACATTCTGTCCACAAATCTGCTGGAACAACAATCTCAAACAACCCATCTAAATCCTTTAACAGAACCTTCAAAACCTTCACAAACCTTTCTACATGTTTGTACCATTCAACGGGTTTCTCTCTTAATCTGGGGAAGTCATTCGTAAAAGATAATATATCCTGCCTTGACCAAGGAACATGCACATATCCACCACCTGGTACTTCTCTTATCGGACACGCCCTTTCAACCTGTTCTGATTCCTTTAACAGGAACATGGACACTCCTTTACTAGCTGTTTCTTCCTTCTTTTTCACCCATCTATTCTTCCATCGATCGACATTTCCCCATTTCTTCAAAATGTTCATCAACTCTTTTATCTGTAACCTTTTTCCAGACGCATTCAAACTGTCTAGATCCTTTTCAGTAAATGCCAATCTGTAAGATTTCTGCAACACCTTTGACTTCGCTATATCTATTCCATACTCACTAGCAGCTTCGGATATTTTCTGATGAAGATTCCTTGCTCTCCAAGTAATGCTTTTACACAAAAACAATAATTCATCATCTGGTTAAGTCCCTAATCTGTCTGGACTTATTGTACCAATAATCATCTCTTCCAAATCTACTTTCAATTGACTCACATTTATACTCTGCGGTTGAGGTTCTTTCTTTTCCATTCCCTTTATCCAATCATTCAATTCTTCTGATGAAGGACCTGCTGAACTCCCTGTCATTGGAGTGACATTTGTCCCTATTCTCCTGGGATTTATTTGTATACCTCTTCTAGGGGTTTCCGTTATCATTTCACCAACCAGAAGATCTAGCAGTGTAATATTTGTGTCCACCTGTCTATTCTCATTGACTACTGTCTCCATTCCACTCCTGACATTACTCCTTGGAACTGCTAATGTCTGTACTATAGGTGTATTCTGGTTTTCTCCAAACAAAGGAACTACAGGACCTATTGTCACCGGTACCGTAAATGATTCTGCATTTAGACTCAACTGATTTATTTTCTGAATCTGCTCTACATTTGCCTTATTTAGCATATCAAATTCTTTTTCTCGCATCATCCTAGCCATGTCCCCAATTTGTGGGATTAATGGATTTCCCATAAAGGGTGCATTCGGAGTCACCTCAACTGAATTTTCTTGATATGGCGGGGGTCTTTTGGTCATAATATCCTCTAATAACTCATCATCTGAATTGTTTACACCATCTCTTACACTTGAGGTTTCTATGTTTTTCTTTTTCTCTTTACATTTTCCTCCTGTCTGTTCGTCAGCAACTAAAACTGGGTACAAACCCTCGGTTACTACAGCTCTCCTCCATTGTTTCATTGTGTCCTCTCTTCTCTCAAAAGGACACCTAGACATTAAATTTCTGTATCTCCTATCGCCTCGATACTTTTCTCTTACCATTGCTTCTATTTCCCATTCCTCTAACGCTTCATACTGTGTAGGTCTGGGATTCGGCTCTAATGAATTCATTCTATTTCTCAAATTCTGCAAAATCCTCATATTAAACGAACCATGCTGTGGAAAAGCTAAAACACCATCATCCTTTGTATATTCCACCCAATTCTCCAACCATGTACACGTATGATATCCTTGCTCTAACATCATATAAGAAGCAGGCATTCCTGGAGGGGGAATAAGAATTCCTTCTCTAGTCACAATTGGTTTATCCTTTTTGAAGAAATTCTTTATTTTCTCAAGCAACTTCATTTTTCTGACTCTTTACACTAACGTATTTCAACAAAACAAACAAGGAAACCTTTCAGTTATTCTACTTATTCTATTTGTCAGTTCTTGTCCTATACCAGCGCGACACACACCAACCAACCAATGAGAACACCACTGCGTAAGCAAAATCTCAACCAATACTAGCGCGGCTCACACCAACTAGCCAATCACAGCTCAATACATGCCAGCTGCCTGACCAATGCCAGCGCAGTTTTTTCTGACGTCAGTATTACTCCTTCTACTGACCCTCCCTTTACAAAATAATACGGCAATATTTTTTTAAGTCCTCTTAATCAAAAATTCGATTAGTAACAACACAAAACAATGCTACCTTGTCTGCTCCACTAAATAAAGAGATAGTTTTCACTTTTTTCCAAGAAAGTTTTCTTCACTACGAGTCCTAATAACGTCCAGCGCTATTTTACTCTTCAAACAAGCTCCAGGTGGACTTATTACTCCTCTAGGGATAAGGCCAAAGTTTCGCAAGAAGACTTTTTGGTGTGAAAAGAGGTCTTGGTACTCCTCTGGGGATATGGCTAGAGTTTCGGAAGTGGACCCTTTGCTATTTCAGACACTCTACTCACATACGAAATTTCCCTAAGTATAACACCTTCAGCCCTCCGTAGCTTCGGTATTATTACAACAGACAAAGTACTTCTGCAGTGTGATTTCTTTACCACACTCTTCTTCTGCCTATTTCAGGCTAATTCCATTCCCGGGATTCCTCAGGTATCTCCGTACCTGTACTTCTAGACAACATAGAACAGGACACTAACTTTTTCGAGTTAAAACATATAATCAATAATCAATAATCATTACCAAACTAATCAATAATTAAACCGTCCTCTGCTACCAAGAAACTGATCCAGCGCGAGGCCAATACCTGATCAGGGATCAATACTTAATAATATCACAGAACAATGGCCCATACACATACACCCAAATCCCTGATGCGCTGGGGTCAATTTATATATATCTTCACTTCCTCTTAGTTTCTAAAATTCATGTATGGCATCTTTAAAATACTTACCTAATTTATACATCAACTTTCCTTCTACTTGGTCGATGAACCAATTAGTTGAATAGTTGATAGTAATGATACTCTTTATCTGACTAATCATTCGTAAACTAAATAACCACAAACTCTCGTTGAAGTTAATAAAGTTTTATCTCAAATTAAACGATAAAATGCTCAAATGCATACGGTCACAAATGCAAACAATGAACTCACAAAGGAGAGAAAAACATCAGCAATTTCAAATTGAGACAAACTCATCAATCAATAATGACATTGTGCATAAAGGAGTGGATAGATGAAGAGACAAAAGTTTCAGAGACAAAATACATTTGCAGATAAATTGTGCAAGAACGAGTCAGAATAATACAAACCCGAAGGATCTGTAGAAAACCACCCCTTTGGCCTAAGTGATGGTGGGGGTCCCCTGAAATAGAATCAGGGGACAAAGATTTCAGGGACAGGATCAGGACAGGACAGGAACAGCTAGGCCTCTCTGCAAACCGACGAACCGCGACGCATCTCCCCTCTCTCAGCCTCTCTGCCTAACTTCATGACCACACCCCTAAAGGCACCCCAGTTATACCCTAAAACCTACATGTCCGTCCCACATCAATTGAAACAGTTCACAAAACTAAGCAGATGATTGGAGGGTTTAGGAGGTGGTTTGTCACCCCATCATGATTTCATCCGGACTCTACATATTTCATTGTTTTATGCCTATTCTCATGAACTCATACTTGTTCCTTTCACTCGATCTAATCCATGTTACAATTGTATATAAATTTAAGCAATGTCCACGAAAGGAGTCCTTCTGCCCCACGGTCTGTCACATCACTTGGCAGACGATCAT
The DNA here is from genome assembly GCA_963921515.1 of Calotriton arnoldi. Classification (NCBI taxonomy): domain Eukaryota; kingdom Metazoa; phylum Chordata; class Amphibia; order Caudata; family Salamandridae; genus Calotriton; species Calotriton arnoldi. The sequence goes on from CAWUFW010006858.1 coordinate 851,017, forward strand.
CACATTGGCCTTCAACCCTTTCACTTCTTCTGCTGTGCTCAGCGCTTCAGCGTGCCTTTGTCAGATCTGTTTACTCATTTATCCAACCCCTCCTTCATTCGGCCAATTTAAGGAAAATGGCGTCTCATCCAGCTCACTATAGCAAATGGAAAATGAACATTCATTAATTATATGATAATGTAGTTTTCACTGTTTACCACCCACCTTTGCACTATTCCCTGTTAGCATTTCTCCTAGCATAGCTTAATGCAAAAACAATATTATTTATTATTTCAAAGCAAGCTGCAACATGCAGACTACGAAGTGTACATGCGGCCTAGTCATGCATTGTTTCTCGTTTCTTTCAAAGCATAAAGTAAATTTGATTTTAGTTCTTTCATGCGTTATCTCACGTTAGTGCATGCATGTGCAAAGCAGTTGTCCCTCGTGTTCATGTAAGGTGCACGTTAATTTTCTATTATTACTTACTGTTAGTACGTATTATGGGGGTATTCATTTGAGCAGGTTTCTTTTTGCGAAATCCTGCTCCATCAGTAGCCTGACCAAGACACATGCACTGCTATGTCTGACAGTCTCACAGTTGTGTCACTGCTGGGAAGGGATAACAGAGAAGAGAGCATTGTGATACCACTGAGTGAAGATGTAGCACGTGGCCCAAGGAAGTCTGAAGGCAAAATGTCTCACCATGCCACATATGTCAAAGTTGGAGTATGTGAAACAGGGATCTGTCAAGATATAGGATGAACTCCTTTGCCACCACAAAGGGCAGGAGTCAGGAATGGTTTGAGGCTGAGGTGGATGGGCCCAGTTGTGTGGCAAGCCTGGGTAGGTATATGTGACCAAATCCAGCACTACTGTCATTTGGGCTACAGCTCATCCCATAGCCCTCAAAACAGCTCACAATGTTGGTCCATTGGATATGGTCACCCATATTGTTGGTGTTGTAGGCTCATGAGAGTCAATCTATTATCTGGGTACTATCAGTGTGTGGCAGTAAGTTGAGTGCCTGGCGTAAAATCAGGATTGCCTGAGGAGGCATATACATGTACGAGTGAGGGGGCCTGAGTACAAAGATGTGTGAAACTCCTACTTGTTGTAGCAGAGAAATGCTGCTGGGAACAGGGGATTCACATCTTCAGCCCCTGATGTGTGTGTGCCTCTATCACCACCGGAACCGCCAACACCCCCTCACGGGATGCACCACACACATCAGAGGACAAAGATGTGGACTTTCCCTGAAAAACTGGCCTGTAGCATTTCTCTGTTGCACATGGGCAGTTTCTCTATTGACCTGTGCTTATGGCCATGCCAGTGTACTTCTCAACTGGTACTGTCCTCCATTTGTTGCTTGATGCAGCTGGTTGAAGCACTGGAAAAACAATTACTCAGGTCAGCAAAAAGTGACACATTGTGCCTAGTACATCACTTTGTAAATATGAAGCATGTAATGCTTCAATAAAAATGACGCAGCAGCGGCACAAGCTCCTTGTAAATTTGCCCCACGGTGTACTTAAAGTTCGTAAAGTCTATGGGGGAAGGTGGAATCAACATGATTAACTGTTTATAGGGGTCCTTAGGAGTATAACCCAGGCCTATCTCTTTATGTGCGGTGTCTCTGCAGTCGTAAACATACTATTAACTCTTAGCTTGTGAATATCAGCAAATTAGTAAACTTACACAAAAGTGTCAGTTTGCCTTTGTAGACCAGGTCCTAAATTCCAAAACCCTGTATGAAATCTTTTGGTGCAACTTACATTTTTCGATTGTTGGCACTCCTTTTCTATGAATGATGTTCTCTTTATTTTCCACTCTGTTTGCCTCCACTTTCGGAGGACAGTCTACTCTAAGTCATGATCATGTTTGCATTAATCTCATTTATTTAATTTCTGCAAGTTGCCCACACCTCATCTCGAAAGGCATACCCAGCAACCGAACAATACCTAAACTCCTCCAACTCATCTACTAATCACATCAACCTTCAGTAGCAACTCACATATCCTCCATTAATGATGACACCTAGCTCCTAATAACCTAATCCACCAGAAAAAAACACTGGATTAAATGCATTGAAGGATCTCCTTGAGACCACACGTTTAATCCAAATAATCAACAATAATCACTGAATTAACTTCTAGCCTTGGGTTCCGGAGCAGCGTGCTTGCCAAGGTAAAGCGCCTAAATGCCTCATCAGTGGCAAAATGTGCTATATAAATCAAACTACAATTTGTCAATGGCATTTTTCTTCAGTCCCTCGTCGAAGCAAAAAAGTCTTCAACCAGCATTTGTAATTATCACAGTCACACCTGGTCACCTTAAATTGCATCTACACAATGCACTTTGAAACAAAATATTCCAGAAAGGACATGGCTAATGTGTTGATCATAGTCATGCTTTCCATCCTGCATGCCTAGGAGTGAGAACAAAACATGAGAATAACTAGTGCTTTATCTAGCACTATAAACATCACTTATGACAATTCTAGGTGCTGCATATAGCAAATATTAACACAGCTTAATCTATGGTACTCAATTCATCGACCTATGAAATGACGAAAGTCTAAATTTGCCTTGCTGGTATTGAAGTAACGTTCTCCTGCACATTGTGGGGCATATTCTCAAGGACTTATCGCCGATTTATCGGCACTTTAGTGCCGCAAAAGTGGCGATAGATTTATCGCCCTATTCTCAAGCTGGTGCAAACTGCCGACATCGCCAATTTTCCAGCGATAGCTGACGCCAAAAACATCGCCACGGATGAGAGCGACAACTAACGCTAATGATATGCAGAGTAGATGTTCCCGTGCAAAAACTCACGACAACACCACTTCGCAATATTCACAACGACCAGCCAGATCGGCGATGCGGGCCTAAAACATGCGAAAAGGCGCGTTAGCAGCAGGGATTTAACACCTGCCTTTTACTGGTGTTGAGCAGGACGACAACCTGCAGCATGAAAGGGAGCCCAGCCCAGAGCCACATTTGAAGACCAACAGATGCCATGGAGCCAATGATCATGCAGCTTGGAGACCCAAGAGCGCCACAACACCCACCACCACCACCCCCAGGACCCCCCCCCGGACCACCCCCCCAGGACTACCACCTAGGCAGCGCAGAAGAAGACAGCTGACCTTCCGAAAACGGCATGGTCCCCCATCCACACAATTGCAGAATGTGGGGAGAGGTGGGAACAAAGTATGTGTGAAGGAAGCAAGTCACCCATGAAAAAGAATGTACACAATGCCAAGTGTGGCGGTGATGTGCTGGACAGACTTCAGTATGCAGAGCACAGACATGTCCATGTGGACATATACTGCTGGTGCTTGTAGTGTTGTGGACAGTGGACGCAACCATGTTACCTCAGGCAGTGGGGAAGACCTCGGTCACGTAGCTGTGTCATCTCCCCCGTAAGCGTAAGCGGAGTGGGCTGGGCCGGCGTATGCCAGTCCAGCGTAGGGGTGTGAAGAATTTGCCTGGGGCTCTGGGCGTGGTTCAGTGCTGGCCTGGACAAGGAAGTGACTAATGCGTGTGTCTCTGTTGTAGTGTCGGCGCCACCCGGCCCGCAATCGACAATGTTGCAATGTAGCATGCACCAGGAGGGCGGGCTCGCACGAACGGAGAAATGAAGGAGCCCAAGACCGCTCGGGGTCTTAGCTCATACATGCCAAGTGTTGTGTGTATCTGTATTGCCGCAGCATGAGCCAAATGCCTAGCCTTAAACGTAGCGCGAGTACAGCCAGGCACAAACTCTACATCTGTGTCCGCCCCATCCTTACCATAGGCCTACACTCACGTGGCCACCCACCTTCAACGGCCAACATCACAGTCTCGTTGTCAGGCTTGTGGACATGCGCAGCCAGGCATGACAATGGTGTGCCGTAGGAGTGCAAGTGATGCAACCGAGCAGCGCACACAGGTAAATAGGCTCGGGGGGAGGGAGGAGCAGCTGTGAGGCAATGTAACACACAGTGATGCCGCTCATTTGCCACATGCAAGACATGTCAAACATGAATCCCAAAGTCGCACACATCCCACCCCACCCACAACAAGCCACATCACATTTCCTGAATGCAAGCAGATGTCAAACTAACATTAGGGATGAAAGCTCCTTTGTCTGAGCTATCAGGCGGAAGCACATCTGCACCTCCGACCTCGGAATTGCATGTGGCCGGCACCCCTGACAGATACTATAGCAGCTGATGACGACTCCCACACTACGCACAGCCAGACGAAAGACCAACGTATACACACACCACACACAGAAGTCCTTGCAAGAAGTTATCTTGCATGGAATGGCCTTCACACTTACTCCCACACCATCCCAGGCGTACAACCGTTACGTTATGTTATGTTAAAATTTCTTATAAAGCGCACATACACCGATTGGTTTCTTGGCGCTGACTTAAGAGATTACTGGAGCCCCATGTATTTTAGTAGTCTGCAGAATCTAGATATAAGCTTGGGTGAATAGCCAAGTCTTAAGGAGCCTTCTGAATCTAGAGAATTCGGTGCAGGTTCTGATGTCCAAAGGAAGAGTGTTCCAGAAGCTGGGTGCCATTACTGCAAACCTGCATCCACCTATTCGTTTCCGTTTATAGGAAGGAATGGTTAGGAAGTTCTTATGGGCGGAGCGCAAGCTCCGTGCAGGTATATATTTTTGAACAAGTCTGGATATGAATTTTGGGCTAGCACCATGCACGGCCATGAAAATAAGGCAACCAACTTTAAATGCACATCTTTGTGGGATAGGAAGCCAGAGTAACTTTCTCATAGTGGGGGAGATATGTTCCCATCTGGGTTGCTGGGATATCAGCCTGGCTGCCTGGTTCTGCACCATCTGCAGTCTTTTAATGAGATATAGCGGGATGCCAAAGTATAGATAATTGGCATAATCCAGGTGTGATATCACCATGGCTAGGACCACCTGGTTTAAAGCTTCCCGAGTAAGTAATCTCCTGATCTTCCTTATCTTCCTCAGCTGAAAGAAACAGGTTGAAGTTACTGCTCCTATCTGAGATTTCATTACACACTAAAACAACTCATTGATCTGAGCTGTGGCATTTCATCCACAGAACTGGCGCAGGTCAGAACAGTGCCACTTCAACCAGAGCCACTAACGCAATGGCAGAACATCCCAGACACATGCACAGCTCCTGTCACGTGGAACTGTACCGTGCACGTATGCTGCATTTACTGGGGCACTGCCATTGGCAGTGCTGCGGATCAGTTACCGGCTAAGCTTCCGCCTTGCCAACGTCACCTGCGTTCAGCCTGTGTTGCATTGTTGATCGTGCATATTCGAGTGGTCCACAGATGTCTGCCTATCCAACAGGACGGTAGCTGAACTGGATTTTGACATGTGTGTGCGCCCCCTGTTGGCCCACGACCAGGAGTGTCACTGTGATACCCGTTTATGGGATACCTTGATACTTGGCATGCATGCTGGCAGCTGGACCTGGGAGATTGCACAACTCCTCATGTGCAGTGACCACATTGAACCGCTCCCCTATTGGGCTGTAGTGCTAATTGGTGAAAGGGGGTGGACGCATCACATCTGTCCAGACCTGCTAATGGATTGCCTCGCCGTCCTGTTTGATGAAGTCGACAACGACCTCATGTTGGAAATGATAGCCTACAAAGCTGCAATTGCTTTCAGGGACGAGTAACTACGTACCTGCAGCCACAACAGATTGGAACCCATTGCACATGTCCCAACACCTTGTTGCTTCTTGGAGATCTGGTCACATATCCCACAACAACAGTGGACATGGCTGCATTCGCCTGGACTCCGAATACATGAGCGGACAACAACTCGGGTTAACACACACCTGTGAAAGGTGAGGCACCCCCCCGGAGTGGACTGCGGCGCTTAGCAACGTTCCAAAATTCTGACATACTGCTGCATTGGTCTGCATGTTGTGGCACTTATCTTGCCCGTACTGACACGCATATGCTAATAAAGTCTACGCACCTTCACTTGTATTCAACTGTGATGAGTGTTGATTTGAATGACAATGTGTGTCTCACTGCCGATCTGGGTCACGGCCATACATGCGCATTGATAGCATTACCCAGGGAGTACCTTTTTTGTGGAATCACTGTCCCTACATTCATCCATACTTTCATACTTGATTGATCATAGCCATGACACATCTATGTGAATGAGAATGTTTTATTCGCATTCAGTGGAGTGTTGAAGCTGGAGCAGTACAGGGCCATGCAAACCCCACTTTACATTGTTGCCCCGTGGAGGGCCAGCCAGAGTCCTTTAGGGATTGACAAGTTCATCGGAAGAGGAAGACTTCAGTCCGCAGTGTGATTGCTGTGTCATTGGTAACCAAACAATATGTGGCAGTCCATGTCGAGGTCCACTGTGAGTGTCGCTGGGTGTATCGGGGAACAGTGGAAGGTGTTATTCCAGGGCATGATGCAGAGGGCAGAACCAAGCTGAAACAGGCCATATGGCGGAGATGAATGCTACCACTTCATTCTTACCACAAAGCCAGATTCATCATCATCTTCGTCCTCTGATGTGTCAGGTGCCTCACATGCGGGTGGTGGTGTTTAGTCTGCATCACTGTTTGGCACTGACACATCAGAGGCCAGAGGTGGAATGTCTGCAGCACTGTGTGGCACTGACACTTCAGGGGGCGGAGATGTGGATGAAGTAGTAGCAGCAGCATTCATCCGCGCCAGGACTTGTGGTGGCAATGGCATGACGAGGATCTGCAGGGCATGCAAGATCACAGCTACACCTCGCTGGTGTGCAGCTGTGGCAAACATTCTTTCCGCCTGCATCCGCTCCAAGCTCTCCATCATTCTCCTTATGAGTCGCAACTCCCAGCTGACATCGCTGGAGCCACTCTGACTAGACAGTTGTTCTTGGCTCAGAGTCATGACTCCAGCGATGTCAGCCATGGATTGTTGGAGAGCATGGAGCGGACAGTGGGTGTCCATTAGGGACTGTAAGTGGTCCCTAATGGGACTTAGACACCCACGTATGGCATCTAGTTTGGCTGCAATGAGGTCGAACCCCACCCGCAGCTGATCAGACATCTTCTCCAGGCACCCTAACACATGCCGTTGGAATGCCATGTGTTGGTCGTGGGGGTCCTGGGAGACTGCCATGGTGGTGGGTGCTTCCTGCTGTGTGGTCTGTGCAGGGGGTGGGGTCTCCTGGATGCAGCTGGGCTGCCCTGCTCCTGGAGTTGAGGTGCCGAAGCTGTCCATCAGCTATTGGAGGGCATCAGTGTCGATGTTGGGGAGGTCCTCTTCATCATCAGTGCTGAGTTGTTGGGTCTGCTCTGCAGGAGGTGTTGATTCTCCCTCTGCAATGTGAAGGGGAGATGCAGATTGACATTGTGTTCACATGTATGTTCACACATTGTACAAGTTTACTTACAGACTGCATGACAATGTACATTGTGACTGTTTGTGAGGAGATGCCTATTTGATGCGGGACAGTTGACATATCTACACCATCAGGGATGTGAGATTGTACTTGTACATTATCATCTCACAGTTTCCTGCTATGCCAAATGTGAATGGCCATTTTCTACACACAAGCGGCAGCAGTTGTGTCCTCTGTTCTGTTGTGAAGGTGTTGCAGTTTGTTCCACATTGTTGTCAATGTTGAGGTGCTCTGATTCTTATGTGTGTGTGCTGCATTGTGGGTGTGTTGCCCCTTCAGCTCTGATTTTGCTGGCCCTTATCCCTTTCAGGGAGTGTGCCTTTCACTTCTGTGCTTATACAGTGATGAGATATTGCAGACTCGGGTAAATTGGGCTCTTGGTCGGAGTTGTGACTCTTGGGCATGGTTTGTCCGCAGATGTGCTATACTTAATTGTGCATGTGTGCCATTGTGCCCATCTCCCCCGTCCCCCAGTCCCTGGTTGTTACTCACCCTGTTGCTGTTGGCTCAGGTCATGTTGTGCAGTGTCCGGTCCCCCAACTCCTGCCACCGTCTCCCCAATGATGACTAGGGTCACCATTTCCTCCATCTCATCCAGCTCCTGGTGTGTCGCTGGACTCCCACCTCCAGTCTGTATTGCTGCTTTCAGGTTGGCTGTGAGTTTCAGCTTGGTTTTCTGCTTCACATCAGTCCAGCGCTTCTTGCAGTCGTCCACTTCCCTTCTCTTCACTCCGACTGCATTCACCTTGGCCAAGATGGACTGCCATATAGTATTTTTAGTTGCCAATGACATAGTGGAGGTGATGAACAGTTGGTGGTGGTGTTCTATCACCTCCGTAATGAGGATCTGGTTTTCCTGCGTACTGAAAGGCGGGTTCCTCTTCTTCTTCTCCTTGCCCTTCCCTGACCCCGAGGTCCCAGGCTGGTCCTCCGTGGGGCTTGTGGGGTTCTGGTTGTCCTCTGTACTTGCTCTGGCTACCTCCATGGTGCTTCGCAGTTGTTTGTGTTTTTTGTTGCCGCTTTTATTGTGGTTTTTCCCGCCTGACTTGTGGGACTTGCAGGCCTGGCGCTGCTTATCGCTGGATTTTTTATCGCATGTGGGCCCATCGCAAGCTTTTTCACGTTAGGCTTTAGATTTTTATCGCAGACATTTGACGCGTTATCGGGAAACTATCGCATGTTACCGCAGTGTTGAGAATGAGACGTTAACACGGAGTTATTTTGACGCGATAGACGGCGATGTGAAAAATTGCGTTAACCTATTTTGGCGATGATTATCGCACGTTCTTGAGAATATCCCCCTATATTTTTTCATTGTCCAATGTTCGGCTCACTGACATGCCCGAGACAATCTGGCTATCGTCAAAGTGCATTTTCGAATTAGGAGAGTGGGCTTGCATGTGTGTCATGTAGTTGCACAGTTCAACATAAAGTGGATTCATGAGATCTATATTGGGCAGACTTTCATCATTGCTAAAAAGTAAAAGGGTGTCCATAGCACTCTGGTATACTCTAGTAACTCTGTTCTTCAGTTATATTCCTATTTTTATTGTATGGATTCTCGTGATATGGAGCAAGATAGAAAATAAGATCTGAGGGGGGGGTAATATGTGGAAAAAACTCACAAGTAAAGTTACAATTTCAGGCACAAAACACAGCAATGAGAAATATATGCTTTTGTCGTCAGTCGGCAAAATCTGCAGTTTGGTTTGTTTTCATCCACAAAGAAAATGCCCAAATTCCATTGGGCTGTGGTGAGTATCCCACAGACCACTAATAGCACCCACTTCCATGTGCCATGTCAGGATGTGTGTGTTCTAGGGCAAAGGGATCCTCGGAAAAATAACTGTGAACATTAAAAAAATATATATATTAAATCTGTTTCTGGTTAATTCAGCAGTATGGGTGGCTTTAATTTGCTTTAAATTGCTTAGTTGGAGAAAAAGGGATTTCCTACTGACGTCTGCCTCTAAATGAGATGTGAAAAAAACAGGATCTATGGAAACACAGCACCATAATTCAATTTTCTCACTAAAATATAAATTAATCTACTTGGCATGCTTGTCAGTACCTAGGGGCTCAGCTTGTACACCTAAGCTGATTGCATCGGGTTAATACTCAAATGGAGTGGCTGCTTACGTATTTAGGGTTAGGGTGTATGTTAGTTCGAAAAAGGGGTCATCTTGAATTTGTCATAACTGAATAAACACACGTTCGTGATTGTCAGCCTTTTGGAATGAAGGGTAGTATGTACAACACCCAGGAAATATCGATACCTCAATGTGAGGTATTTATCGACTCTGGTAAATACATCCCTGTCCAAGTTTTCACCTTCGAAATGAGGCACATCAAACAGATTTGGAATTTATCGCAATGACAAATGCAACTTTTGACTTTTACCACGGCTTTTCTCCTCATGAAGTCTGTCAGGTTTTACACGGAAGAATCCACAGCTGGAAACAGTCAGGCTATGATTTTAATCAAAAACGACAGTTGATAGACAGAATGCAGAACAGTGTCATACATTCACCCCAGTACAGAGATCTGGGCCTAAATCCATCGTTTTTTTGCTCACCATGCCATTCCAGCTTGAACCAAGCCATATGCAAATCAGTCTTGACCCTGTGCCTCATGGGAACAGTCCAGCCCGAACTGCCAAGCCAGGTCCTCCCTGAACTGGAAACAAGCATCCTAGGACCGGTTTCGGGGTTTCACACCTCTTCAGCCAGAATAGCTTGATTCCAGTGGCATGGAGAGCACGGGACCCACGTTTGGGCATACCCGTCCCACTCGGGGTGACAAATGCAAAAACAACAGTTGATGGACAGAATGCAGAACAATGTCATACATTCACCCCAGTACAGAGATCTGGGCCTAAATCTATCGTTTTTTGCTCACCATGCCATTCCAGCTTGAACCCAGCCATATGCAAATCAGTCTTGACCCTGTGCCTCATGGGAACAGTCCAGCCCGAACTGCCAAGCCAGGTGCTCCCTGGACTGGAAACAAGCATCCTAGGACCGGGTTTGGGGTTTCACCCCTCTTCAGCCAGGATAGCTTGATTCCAGTGGCATGGTGAGCACGGGACCCACGTCTGGGCATACCCGTCCCACTCGGGGTGACAAATGCAAAAACAACAGTTGATGGACAGAATGCAGAACAATGTCATACATTCACCCCAGTACAGAGATCTGGGCCTAAATCCATCGTTATTTTGCTCACCATGCCATTCCAGCTTGAACCCAGCCATATGCAAATCAGTCTTGACCCTGTGCCTCATGGGAACAATCCAGCCCGAACTGCCAAGCCAGGTCCTCCCTGGACTGGAAACAAGCATCCTAGGACCGGTTTCGGGGTTTCACCCTCTTCAGCCAGGATAGCTTGATTTCAGTGGCATGGAGAGCACGGGACCCACGTCTGGGCATACCCGTCCCACTCGGGGTGACAAATGCAAAAACAACAGTTGATGGACAGAATGCAGAACAATGTCATACATTCACCCCAGTACAGAGATCTGGGCCTAAATCCATCGTTTTTGCTCACCATGCCATTCCAGCTTGAACCCAGCCATATGCAAATCAGTCTTGACCCTGTGCCTCATGGGAACAGTCCAGCCCGAACTGCCAAGCCAGGTCCTCCCTGGACTGGAAACAAGCATCCTAGGACCGGTTTCGGGGTTTCACCCATCTTCAGCCAGGATAGCTTGATTCCAGTGGCATGGAGAGCACGGGACCCACGTCTGGGCATACCCGACACACTCGGGGTGACAAATGCAAAAACAACAGTTTTAATCAACAGCTAGGAATTCTGAACACTGCCCAAACCCCTGTTTGCAAAGGGATTGGGATTGACTCCCTAATCATAATTAGGGCCTTAGGGGCAAATTTATCAAAGGGTTGTGTCGCCCTTGCACAACAAGGCGCAAGAGCGAAGCAAATAAGATTTATCAAACCACGCAAGGGCCACTTTGATAAATCTAGAGTAATGAAATGCAACGCAAATTGCTGCATTGCGATACTTTGCCCCAGAGAGGCATTCCATGGGTGGAGCGTGGGTATTTCCATGCACCACCAATAGATTTTGGCACATTCCCAGATTTACCATTCCTGGTAGTTCTGAGACTACCCCAAAATGCTACGCATCCCCAGGAGAGGCGTAGCAAGGAGAAATATCTATAATTCTTCTTGTTTTTCCTCTTTCTGCGCACAAAGAAAAAGGAAACTGCCTCAGGGGATTGTTTTTGTGCAGGAAGGTTCCTTCTTGCACAAAAACAATCCTGCTTACAATGGAGACACCCTTGTACCATGGTGCAAGGGTGCCTGCATTAACGCTAGGTAGCACATTGTGCGCTAGCATTGGGAAATGACAGGAATTCTTCGTATAATGTTAAATACAGCACATTCCTGCCTTTTCCCTATCACGCAGTGCTGGGCAGCAAGGTGGCTAGCTGCGCTGCATGAATATTCGATAGATATACCCCTTAGTGTCTTTTTCTAATATTCAACAAGGAGCTTTAGGCTTCTCACTCTGGCCTGATTAGAAGGGCCTATAGCCTAAAACTATTTTTCAATTAAGAAGTCAGATTTCTGGGTAGTATTTTATGGAGTTTAGAAGGATCACCTAGATTCAGTTAAACTTCAAAGAAAAACAAAATTATTGCATACCGGAGAGATCTCATTCACAATACTCAAAAGAGTGGGACTGCAACAGAGCCGTTTTAAGGCATGGATGGTCAAAGTGAGCAAATGCCCAGGCCCCCACACCACCTTCCAAAGGACTCCCTGATAAAGTGAGTGTTCTGTTCAAATTCTTGCCATAATAATATTGTTCATGATAAACTGCTTTTTTGAAATGATCTCATTGCTATCTAACCTCTCAGTGTACCCAAAATACCTCACTCAACTTCATCTCTACCTCTCTCTTATGACCTTTCTCCTATCTCGGTCACTCTCTGCGCCTACATTATATCTATCACTCTCAGTCCCCTCTCAGTGCCTCAACTCTCTCTCTCTCTGTCATTCCTTTCTTTCTACCTCACTGCACATTTTATATCTGAACTTCCTGTATCTTTCTTCCCTCTACTTCATTTCTCACAGCACCTCATTTCTATTGGACCCTCACTAATCTATAACTCTTTTGGTGCTACCATACCTCTCTTTGTCTCTTTCAGCCCTTTCTCTACCTCACCATTCCACCTCACCTCTTTATCTCATGTCTCTCTCAGATCTCCTTCACCATCTCACCTCTCTATACCACTTTCTCCTTCTCGCAATGCCTATCCTCTCAATTTACCTCATCATTAGTTCACTATCCCACTTGTCCGTCTTCTCTTTCTCTCATTCTACCTCTGTTCCTTTCCCTTCACCTCTCTAAATATCATACATATTTCTAGCTACATCTATTTCTCTACCTCTTTTCCTCTATCATCAACTCCTTTACTTTTCCCTCTCCCTGTCTCCCTCACACACACAAACTCATTTCTCTCTCTTGACCTCCTTCTCCATTTCAGCTCACCCCTCCACCTCTCTCAACCTCTTTCTTTATACATCCCTCAACCTCACAGTCACTTTCTCTTTTTCTGTCTCACAACTTTTGACATGTATATATGTCTCACCCCTTTTCTCTATTTCACGTTTCTCTCAGCTTCCTCTTTTTTGCTCTACACATTTCTCTTACTACCCTTCACCCCTCTATCTTTCCCTCTTCCCCACTACACTTTAACTGGTGTGTTTTTCTATACTTCTTCTCATTTTGCTTTCTCCACCTTTCATCTTTGTTTTTCCACAAGTCACTCTGTTTACATCTACCCCTCACTGCCTTTACCTCTCTCTAATTCATCTTTTTTATCATTATCCATGGAAGTTCATTCTTCCTATCTCTATCTCTCTACCTCACTACCTCATTCTAAAACGTACCTATTTCTCTGCCAGTCTTTCCCTAGCTAGACAATACTCTATCTATACCTCCTGATGGTCCCTTCTGCCTATCTCACCTTTCATTATTTTCTTCTCTCTCTCTATTTCATATCTTTCTACATTATCTCTCTTGCTTCTCCCTTCTTCCTGTGCTTCAGGTCTCTCACTATACTGTCCTCTTTTTGTCACTGTACATCTCTGGGATCCTGCATGATCCCACTCCTCTTACTCAGTTTGGTTTCATGTACATGTCTAGCCGGAGGAGTGCTCACATGTAAAGAGGAGAAGAGGGAAAGGGCAAGGGTAGAGAAATGAAAATAAAGTACTTAGATTGTTGGCAGTGGGATGGTGAAAGCCATCAGAGCGTTGCTTTGATTTTAGCTCCTGCAGCAAGAATGTCAGAAGTGAATGGGGGATATATTTGTGGTTATTAATATGCCGCAATTAAAACTACAATTTCAGTTGCTATGTGTTCATCTTTCACTTCGATATTATGCACTAGTCCCCTAAACATTAAACAAGTCATCCTTAGCGTATCTTTCCTCCAGTCTTAGTAACAAACATATTAGACACTGAATTCCACTCAAAATGTTGTTGTTGAATGTAAAATCTAGATCCAAGCTAGAAAAGGAATTGCTTTATCAATGCTCATTCAAGCTTTCGATAAGTACTTTTGGGCTGAAGGACACCAGGCAGCTGGAGCTTTTGGCTGTCTTTCTGCACCTCATTTCTGAAGCTTACCATATAATTGAAGGTTGTTTAGCATTGAAGGGCTTTGAATGAGCTAAAAAGTGGAAATCAATTCAAGGTACCTCCGATCAGGAGGTACCAAAATATATCTGCTCAGAGCTGCATAAATCCTTTAGGTGTCCTTGGACTGCAAGGTGTGCAGCCCACTTGTGGGATGATTCCTTTTCAGGGGATTGAAGTAATAAATACTGCCATTTTGATTCCTTGTTTTTCTTTTGTGGGGTAATGAACAAATGTTGGTAGGACTAGGAAACAAAAGCAATCATGGCAAATGTTGTCATACCATCCCGTGTTAGAATACGAATGCAGCAAGTAAATCCAACCTTGCACAGAGCTGATAAGGAGGTTTGCCCCAAAGAAAGTTATGGTAAAATGGATTATTGTACAATTTTCAACACACTTATCTTCATCAACTAAAAAAACATGGCTTTAAATGCATAGGAAATTATGATTTTAATGTATGCCGTAATATCCAGTGATGATGGAAAAAAGCGTTTCAAAATATATTTATATATGTAACCAACTATGAAACAATTACAATACTTTTTGGCCTTACCACATGTTTCAAATGTTGCTACATAGAATAGGACTGAAATTTAATAATGTGTGGGTAATAAGTCACAACACACAGCAGCAAGTAAAGTTACTGTGCTGGGTTGAGTGAAAGGGGCTGAGCAGAGCTGTTCAGTATCTCAGATGTGGCCCTGTTCTGCTCACTCCCTGCACTGGTGCACTTTAGGCAGCCTGGCGTTAAAACAGACACCCTTGCACCATAGTGCAAGAATGCCTGCGTTGTCTGAAGCATAGGTTTTGTACCAGAAAGGGTCCCTCCCAGTACAAAACCGTAAGGCTTTTTCCATCTTGTATGTGTTCTGTAAAATGCAGCACACATGCAAACTGGAAAAACAAGGAGAAATGAAAACGATTCTCCTTGTTGCATATGCCTCGAGGAGGTACAGGATTTTGACACAATTCCCTATCTACAATTCTTTGTAGATGGGGATTTTCATCAAAACCAACGGTTGTTTGCATGGGAACGCCCATGCACCACACTTACAATGCCCCACTGACGCACAGTAACGCAAGTCAGCGCATTACGCAACATTGCATTATTTGGGTTATTATACAAAGCAAGTCATGAAGTGCATTGGATAGTAAATCTCACCTGAACACTTTGCATTAGAATTAGGGCCTAGGTATTGAAGCATTAATTTCCATTTGTTGTAGATATCAATAGTGAAAAACGGATGAGAATCTACATCACAGGGCTAAAGAAAAGATTTCAGCTGTCCCATCTTCAGCATTGCCAAAACTGATTGAAGTATATGTTAGTATATGGATTCCATCCACACCTCTCTTAGGGCACGATGTGCAGTTGCAAAATCACAGGCTGTGACTACAAATCACAGAGTTACTATGTACAAAGGAATTGATACTTTCCTAGTGGTTTATGATTTCTGACTCGCAAAGCACATTCTTGGACTCCTTCTAAGTTGAAGGTGTAGGGACCATGAGAGAAGTGTCCCCATCCCTAATCTGAATTGCAATGGAATGCATCAATAGTTTGCAATTTCAGTCAGCGCACTGAGAAACGTTTCATTTTGAGATCATGAATGCAGAGATGGAGACTGCAAAGATGGAGGTCTTCTGTCCTTGGTAGACCCCCATCCTTCAATTCACATGCACTCTGTAGGATTTTGTAACTCATACTTAAGGCCTGATTAGAAGTTTGGTGGACGGGTTACTCCATCACAAACGTGACGGATATCCCGTCTGCTGTATTATGAGTTCCATTATGTTCCATTGCATATAATGGAATTAGTAATACGGCGGACGGGATATCCGTCACCTTTGTGATGGAGTAACCCATCCGCGAAACTCGCAATCAGGCCCTTAATGTTCACTTTTACTTGCAATGATTGTGTACATCATTTGCGTTAAAAATGTAGTCAGTGTGCAAAAATACAGACTGCGTTGTGCCCGACCAGTATTACATCAGTCCACTAGTGCTTGGTGCATGCTTCCTTCAACTTCTATGCTCCCACCGTGTGTGTAGCCCCTCTCTTGACCTAAGGCTCTGTTCTATGACCACTCTTTTACTGCACTCCATTGCTCTGTAGCTAGAGTCCCACTGAACATGTTTCATACATTGATAAATATATTTTGGAAATAGAATCCTTTGTCCCCATACATCAGCTTACTAGTTTTTGGAAACATAATCCTGTTGCTATCAACTAGAAGCTTTCATGCAAATGTTATTTTTCCAGAAATTCTTCCTTTCAGTTTTAGTACATACTTATTTGCTGCAAAAAACAGTGTGTCACGTTCTTGAAACACCACGTCTTACTGCCATTTATTGGTAGATTTTGCCTTACATGGCCGTGTATTGCCATCACATGCCATTAAAATACATGTCAAAGGCCAATGATTTCAAACCACCATTATGGGAGGGTCTGGTACTACAATACAACTGATGCCCAAAATATGTCAGGAATTTCCACCATTAATCCAAGTCTCGAATTATGCCATGGTGAGCATTACATTCCAAATGCTGGGATTACCATAATTAGTCAGCATTTGCTTTATGCAGCTGAGGGAACCATAGAGCCTAGATCTTAGACTATGCCAAGAATTATTAACTAACTGGATGCTTAGCTTTATACCAGGTGTGAGCCCAGTTATGCCATGGAGGCCCACAATATTACAGAAATTACAACCATTATGTCAGGGTTAACATTGTATATTTGACTGAAATCATTGTTGTGAGAAATTGGGTTTTTGGTTGAGGGTGGTGTGAGTAACAGCCACAATCCTTGTCAGGGTAAACCACAAAAAGTCACTAAATTAACCTGAAGTTAATCATCTGGTAGCTGGGCACAGACGTAGTCAGGCTTAACTTAGAGGCAATGTGTAAAGTATTTATGCAGCACACAAACAGTATTAAAGTGAAAACACAACAAAAGAAAAATCCCACACCATTTAAAAAATAGAGTAAAATGTAATTAATTATTTGAGACCAAATTACAATGAAAAAAATCTAATCAGTAGAACTGGAGATATGCAATTTCAATGATTTAAGGTAAGTATAGTGCCTAAAAGCCCAAATCAGGATGGCGTGGCCAAAATGGCAGCTTGAACGACGTGTCTCCCTGTCGCTCCATCCTCGCCGCTTCTATAGCTCAGTGTGTGCGCCCCACCTGCTGCACTCATCGGCTTGGGAGCAGCCCGGGACCAAGGAAGGCCTGCGCAGATACCGGGGGAGATCTGAGGGCCCTGGCAGGGGCCGACTAGACCATCCGCATGTCCCCGCAGAGAACAAGTTCGGCGGGCTACAGCCTGCGCACCACACCCTGCCCTGCACCACGGCCTCGGTGAGAGATGTGGCTGTTTGAGCTAAGTGTGCGAGAGTCTGGATCCTGATGGGGACTCACTCAGAGGGATGGAGGCCCCCAAGTCACAGTGGGAGCACAATTGGAATCCTGGGCCCCCACCTTAATTTCGAGCCTGACGCTGGAGGTGGTTGCGGCCGTAGGCCGCGGCGGACTGTGAGGTTTCGGAGATCGGCTGCGCATGGCTCCAGAAGCCGGATGTTGGGCCCTGCATAGAGGAATGCTCCCATAGTGGCCTGTGATGCTGGGGCTGGGGTCTGGCAGCGCTGTGAAGGAGGCACTCCCTGGATTGGTGCTGCATTTCCCCCTCCTGCTTCACATGGGATCCACGCCTGGATCCACCACCTCCTGAAGGTGGCTCAGGAGCCCCTCTCGCTTGCAGGATCCAGCGGCCCTGGGGCCTTTAGCTGGTGCCTGGGACTGTATTTAGACACCCATCCCCTGCCTGGCTGTAGAAATGAGGTGGCAATCGTCGCATAATAGGTGCGGACTGCGATTAAGTTAGCCCGCAGTTGGGGTCTGCTTGAAGCGTCTTGGGCCTATTGTCCCTGCAACGCTCCCAAAGTGGGGGCTTCCACTCTCCACACCAGGATCTGGACCTGTGGCGATGAGGATCGGTAGGCCTGAAGAGGGGGGCGCCGGGGCCGCTGGTGCAGTGGGGGTTGGAGGCTTCTGCCCCACCCTGCTCTGTGTGAGCCGTGAGTTTTGTGGTGTGGTGGAGTTACCTGGCCCTTCAGGGGCGACTTGGGGCCTGAAGGATGACGGTGGACAGCCATGCCTGCATCTAACTGAGATATGGTGAGACATCGGTGATCAGCTGCCTGCCTGGAGCTAACGGAGGGACTAGAGGAGGTGAGCATCTCAGCGGCACCTGGAGTTTGGTCATTCCGCTAGCAGAACTGGGCCCTTATGCCTGTGGCAAAAACTCCTCTAATTGGAGTGATCCCTGGGTGGCATTGGCTTGCCGGAGGAGACTCCTTTCTTGACCTCCTACTAGGGGCTAGTGCCTGGGGCCCTGGGGCACTCCTGCGACGTCTGGCTTGGCCCTCCCCCTGGCTTTGAGTGATGGTTCCGGGGTGGATTTTGATGATACGGTCCCTACCACGTCCAAGAAGGATTGCGCCCTGCGGGACATGCTCCTTAAAGGTCCTGAAGAGCCTGTCGTTGAGAAGTCAGGGGCGGTGGTGAGGCCTCTGAGGGCCCTGTTACCTGTGAATTTTTGGAGTCCCTATCTGCCTCTCTGCACTAGGACATGCATGCAGTGAAGAAGGACCTTTCCTCGGATCTGAAGGTGGTGTGTAGAGACATAGATGAGGTAGAGGAATGGGTGTCAGCCCTGGAGAACGGCGCTTCAGCCAGGGACGAGGAGATTGAAAGTCTCCAACAAGAAGTAATTTGTCTTCAGGAGCAGCAGATCAACCTGCAGGCACTTGCTGAGGACCTTGAAAATAGGTTCATGAGGAATAACATTTGCATACAGGGGGTGCCGACTGCATCAGAAGGTACTGATCTGGAGGAATATGTCCTAGAGTTGTTCCGTTTGGTTCTGGGTTCCGCAGTGGAAGAGGAGATTAAATTTGGTTGATGCCACCGGGTAGGGCTGCCTAGGACAGTAAAACAGCCTCCAGCCGACATCCTGGTCTGTATCCACGACTTTAGAACTAAAGAAACCAGCCTACATAAAGCTCAGAATGTCCAGCCATGGAAGTTTTGGGGGCACACCCCCCAGTTGCACCAGGACTTATCAATGATCACTCTGCAATAAAGGAGGGACTTTTGCCCAGTCACAGCTCATCTGAGGACGGCCGGCATTTCCTATTCTTTGGGCCATCCCTTCTACCTGATCTTCCTCTGGGAGGGCAAGACTCACCAACTCCGATCACTTGCAGAGGCCTGCAAAGTTCTGAAAATTGATCCCACGCAACAGGGAGCACATTCTGCATCTGCTCGAGACCAATAAAGGAGGGACTTTTGCCCAGTCACAGCTCATCTGAGGACGGCCGGCATTTCCTATTCTTTGGGCCATCCCTTCTACCTGATCTTCCGCTGGGAGGGCAAGACTCACCAACTCCGATCACTTGCAGAGGCCTGCAAAGTTCTGAAAATTGATCTCACGCAACAGGGAGCACATTCTGCATCTGCTCGAGACCACCAAGCTGGGTGCATCTGGCAAAGGGCACGTCATAAGTCTACCCTGGAGGGTCTTCGCCCCGACTCACACACCATTGCACGGGAGCCTGAGGTGGTCCTTCGCTTCCTATCCGGCGACGAAGTGGACAATGCTGGGTCTTGACTCCAGAATGACGAAGTAAGGCCTGGATGTGGTGGGTGGGCTGTGGAGGGCAGGGGCAGGCGGCGGGGTTTAGTTAGTTATTGCTGATAGATGCCCCTACAGAAGCCACCCCCGTCTTTATGTTTCCATATTTAATGGACTGCTGTCCTACACTCTTTGACTATTTTTTTATTGTTGGGGATGTTCGATTCATTGGGGTTTCTTCCTTCCTCTGTATACTTTCACATGCACAAGAGTAACATGATCTGGGGGTCCCTGCCCATCACTGCAAGCTTGCACATTGATTCCCGGCCTCTGACCTGGCTTGAGGAGTGGCCTGAACATAGCACCTTCTTCTCTCTTCCTATCCCTAATAGAGCTTAAATTGCTAAGCCTCAATGTGCGTGGCTTAAACCATCCCATGAAGCATTCAGTCATACAGGATTGTAAATACATCAATAAGTACAGCCTCAGTCCCTAATGGTTGGAGGCAGGAAAAGATCCTTCCACTTATTATAAAGCCAACGGCAGACCAGGCCATCCCGGCCACTTATAGACCAATTTTCTTGCTGCCAGCCCTTTCCAAAATACTAGAGAAGGAAGTGAATATGCAATTGCCACACTTCTTGGAAGTTAATAAGTTGTCACATCCTAGCCAGTCAGGCTTTAGAGCCCGTTACAGTACAGAAACTGCACTGGTTCAGGTATTGGAATACATCAAAGGAACATGTGATGGGGGGAAACAGCTGTATTGGTCATGTTGGACCTGTCAGCGGCCTTCGATACTGTGCACCACTCATGATTGCTAGACTGCCGCCAGGATATTGGAGTGACACAGCGTGCTTTGGACTGGCTAACATAACTTCTAGCAGACAAAAGCGAGCAAGTTTGGATTCCGCCCTATGCAGTTAGCCCAAGGAAAGTGGACACAGAAGTTCCTCAACGCTCGGCTCTAAATCCAACACTTTTAAGCCTATACCTTACACCCTTAGCATTTCTAGCAGAAGAACTGGGAGCGAAGGTGCTGTCTTAGGCAGACGACACCCAATTGCTTTCTCCTGGAGTAAGGGATCCGAGCCCAATGGCACCCAAATTAAGATCTGCCTTACCACAGTTTTTTACTGGCTAGCCATAGCTCAACTTAAATATAATGAAGATAAGAAAGAAATTCTCTTCTTTGGGACTTTCCCACCTGACTTCGTGTCAACTGTTTGGCCAGTGGTTTATTTAAATATATGTTGATGGCGTTTCGACCCCAGGGGCAGTTAAGGGGTCTCATCAGGACCAAACAATATGGAACACCTGTAATAGAGTAACAAAATTAGCACCTTTCACACTGACAGTCAATTGTTCTTACTCCAAGTAGATCCCTCTATTGACATCATTCCGATAGAGAGGTTCTCTTCGTTTTTGGCAGATCTAGTTACAAATTTTGTTACTCTATTACAGGTGTTCCATATTGTTTGGTCCTGATGAGACCAATTAACTGCCCCTGGGGTCGAAATGCAATCGACACATATTTAAATGAACCACTTTTACAGCCTCTATCATTTTGTCAGAAGGCTGCTAATATTGATTTATACATACCTGTTGTCATTTTGTACAATTTGAAACCTTAATTATGTCACAATATGTCACTCTTTTTTTAGTTTCTAGTTCACTTGGGACACTGAGCACAGTGTCTGTTTGACTCTATGACACAAAGTGAAAAATTAAGTAAAAGAACTTTTTTGATACCCTTGGTGTGTATGGTCTTGATTCTCTCTCTGACAATCCGTCCCAGGAACCATTGTTCCTTGTTGCATATCTAAGCTAAACCGGAAAGCTTTTTTGTCAAGCTACCAGTAGGTTAAGCCCAGGTTAATTTTGTGACCTTTTTGTGGTTCAACCTGACAGGGATTGTGGCTGTTGCTTGAGGAGGGCTCAAACCCTCCTTAACAAAAAACTCAGGGCCAAGTTTATCAACTTGTCATCCAACGCAATGCAGCAAGAATATTTGCTGCACAGCTCTGCGTGACAGGGTGAGAGCAGGAATGAACCATATCTACTGAGATATGATGCATTCCTGCTGTCCCCTCTGCTGGCTCACTGAGTGCTGCCTAGCACCAATGCAGGCACCCTTGAGTCATGGTGCAAGGGTGTGTGCGCAGGCACCCTTACATCATGGCGCAGGAGTGCCTGTTTTACAGGCAGGATTATGTTGTGCACGAAGGGACACCTTCCTGCATATACACAATCCAAATAGACATTTTACTCACTCTACTCATTCTGCAAACTGGAGCACAGAAAAAAAGAGGAAATAAGAATGAGAAATACAGATATTTCTCCTTGTTGCAGCCTATGTTGGGAAGGTGTACCAATTTGATGCAATCCCAGATATACTGACCTTAGAAAATCTGTCCATTCCATCAAAATCCATGGGTGGATGCATTGGAACGCTGAGACTCCACCCATGGAAGGCCTTACCAACCCAGAGTAGCGCAGGGCAACGATTTGCAGTGCCTTGCATTGCTCTGAATTTTACCAAGCCACACAGAGCCACATAAGGTGGCTTTGCGTGGCTTAGTAAATCTCACTTACACCCTTGCCTTGTCTTGCGTCACCTTGCATGACTTACAGGCAATGCAAAGGCTTACTAAATCTGGCCTACAGTACAATACGTGTCATCCTATCATCAATCCATTTCTAAGAATACTCCATTTGTTCGGAGTTAAGGTAACCAAGGCTGCTGTGTTTTTGTGCTGTATTATTGGAACATGATTTCGTTAGATTGTACTCTAGTATTTGTCTTACATTCTGTTTTGACTGTTTTTTTGTGATGTCACCTGTTATGTTTTAAATGTATTATGTTGTTTTGTGTCTGTTATTGCACAATGTTCTGTTGTTTGCTTTGTACTAAATGATGCTGCTTTTCTAGCTAAAAGCAGCTCCTTACTTTAAAGTTCCAATGACAAACAACCATGTATTTCCTCTAAGGAAGAAAAATAGCCCTGCTCCAGCTATTCAACTACTTAAGACACTAGTCAGCCCAAACCTGTTACAAAGACTGATGGTCTGTTTTAGCGTTTGGCATACCGGTTACTCTGTCACAAAAGTGACAGATATCCCATCCACTTAATTACTAGTGCCCTAGGATATAATGCACTTGTTCTATGGCAGACAGGATATATGTCATGTTTGTGATGGAAATGCATCCGCCAAACTTTAAATCAGGTTCTGAGTCTAAATTCAGGGCTTGCAGTGCTCACATTATGTGAAAATGCCTTCAGTTTCGGATACTGCTGCTTCACCACTACACCTCGTCTACCACAGTCATGTATACGTGATGTATCATTTGACATGGTCATTTTTTGACACAGTTAAATCAAGCTTTCTCCTAGGTGAACTACAACAAAAATACAAGAGTGTTCTGCTAATGTGTTGCCAAATGTGCTCCGTTTTCTTTGACTAGTGAAGTGTCAAATTACTTCCATAGAGGGGAAAAAGCAATTGATTTTTTTTATTAATGCTATGCTCCTGACTTTCATTATCTTCCTTTTTATTGCTTTCAGTTAACTGATCCGCTCTTTTTAACATAACATTTTAGTGCTAATCGCATTAAGACACTCATTCCATATCTCGAAATACAGCCCATTCCAGTACGTGGCGACTGATGTTCCATGACATCACTGATGTAATTTTTTGTGTCAATATTGCTGAGAGATAGCCTGTTTTAGATTTATAAAGTAGCTAACTTAAAGTTTGTTTGAGCTTCAAAAGTGATCATAAGAAAGTGATTACGCTAAATTGCACACCTAATGTTCCCTACTAAGTATAGCGTAAGCGATCGATCTTTTATTTACCTACTAAAAGTGGTTGAGGGGAGGAAACAACTCAGACAGATGTCAGCAAAGTCGTCATGCCTGGAAAGACCACCAACTCCAAAGTGAAGTTTGAATATTTATTATAAGGCCAAAAACAATTGGATGTAAATACATCTCAATAGCAAAGTATAGAGGTACAGAAAAATTAATACAGAGCCAAGTTTACGAATATAAGTAATTCGGCCCAAAAGACAGATGATTATAAATTCCAAAATCACAACGCAACACAGAATAGATGCGATATTCAGTTCTCGGCTCATTGAAAGACATCAAAATCTTTCCCTACACTGCTCTATATGAGGGCCCTTCCTGTCTCTCTTCTATCATTCCCCAACGGTGTCAGCACGTGTTGACTTCCTAAGAAGTACTCACGTCAAATGGGTCGTTTTAGCTTATGGCTATGGAGCTTGCTCTAAGATGCTCCTTCTCCTCCGAAAGCTAGCAGAAGTCTGGACTCGCTGTCCCTGCGCATCATACAAAAGATGGGATTCAATCCACAATACGTCATTCTTCTTAAAACTTTCCATTGCACCTCTATGCAGTAGCTTTTTTCATGACACAAATTTAATTAGTGATATCTTCTTTCCAGTGGCCTTGGCTTTCAGACAGACCAGATACGCAAGGCATCCTCCTTCTCGCTTCCCAGCCATCTTCAAAGACATTCCGGGTCTCTCCTTAACTCTGAAAATAACGATGTGTATTCTTTCACCTGCAGTAGGATGAGAACATTCTAATTTCGAACACAGCAACATTTAATTATTTATTTCTCAAGAGCAAGGAGAATCGAAACTTATGACTTTGGGCCTATAATTCAGGCAACTTAACCTAACCACAATTACGGTGTATAGAAATAATATCGTCCTGCACATTATGCATGAAGGAATCGTATTACATACAAAGTTCTACTTAAATGCGTTCACTAGTTTTCAACATCAAATGATTCAAATAAATGTTTCTTAATAGTCATAAAACACTGCAAACAATACGAATACATGAGAGTGCGTTTAAACCATGAGTATAGTGCACTCATACAAAATAGAGTGCTATCAGCGCTCTATCAGTTCCCCCCTCTTATGACTAGTGTCATAACAACAACTTTCTATTCTTCTGTAGTTTTTCTCCTTGTAGAAGAGACCGACCTAAACAGAAGCTGCAGCTTGCCGTGCGTGTCTTAATCGTTCTAACCCCTTAAGGTGCTGGTAATGACTGTCCTGCAGTCGTTCAAGTTGGTGCTCTCGCTTTCTTGAAACAGTCTCCTGATGTCGTGCCCTTTGCCATTTGTAAGCCTTGATGGCTCCTAGTAGGACAATTATACAAATGACAGCTATTATAATAGGCTTCAAGATATATCCCATTATTCCTTGTCCCAAACTTCCAAACCAACTGCCTATCTTGCCAAATCCTTTCCCCACTTGTTCCCAGAGTCCTTCAGCAGCCATCTCACGTAACTCTTGGGGTATATCTGAAATATTGTTGATATATTTCCTTATATCCCTACTGTTGTCAGGAATATAAGTACAGCACTGTTGAACTTTCAATAATTTGCAGACTCCTCCGGCTTTTGCTAGCAGCACATCTAGGGCAAGACGGTTTTGCAAAACCATAGCCCTTATCGAAACCATCTCCCCATCTACAAGTAATACAATTTGAGCTGTATTTATTGAGAGCTTATCCACTAATGTTGCCAGCTTTCTGATTTTCAAATCATTCAGAATCACACCCATACTCGGTATCATAGCCCCAAATATGTCTCCAATCACTTCTCCTGCACTCACACCACGTTTTCCTCTGTGAGGTCTTTTTCTTTCTAGGGGCCATAAATCATTCACATGAAAAATCTTGGGAAATACCACAGTCAAATAACAAGTGCCATACCAATTTTTGGGCAACTTCACATAGGCATTCTTTCCACACACAAAATACACATTGGGCACTATTGTTATTTTGTCCAATAATGCTTTTCGAATTGATTCTTCGATCAAGAAGACGTGCTCACAATCACTTTCACCCACAAATATCTTATCGTAATATGTGGTTGGGTGTCTAATACACAACTTCCCCTTCTGCTGGAAATCTAATGCTATGGGTCCAAAACTCCCCTTTGCTTTATGATCTAATTCTTCTTTAGTCCATCGGGTAACCTTGTGCTTTGGATCTGGTCTAAATAGAGTCTGTCTATGCCGATCTTCTATCTGATCTATAAATTTCTTTTCAATGTCAGTTAACATACAGGTTAAATTGTGTCTATGGGCATAGGACGTATCTAAAGTAATGGTAGGCATGAAATACTTTGACATTCGCTCTACTTCCTTATAATAATCATATTTATTCATGTATTTAAGAACTGGGACTTCCGAGAGTACCACATCATAATTTGAGAAATAGTACTCGAAGTGTGCCTTGCTATAAAACATGCTCAACAACACACTACATGTAATGCCATAGGTCAAAGGCAAATGATGGTATGGAATGCCTTCTTCTACTGAGGCTGGTAATTGCATACACACATAGCAATCCTTTGCTTCCATGGTATCCACATACTCATACAATAATCGAGCATACACATTCAAAGTGAAATCACCCTTGGACAAATCAACATGTAATCTACGACTGGTTTCCTTAATCATTTCTAGATCCCTTGCGGATGCATCCTCATCTATCTCAGAGAATGGTGTAGTGAGTGCTGCATGTACCCTATTCTGTCCGACATCCTGAGATCCAACTGTATTTCAATCGAGAGGGTGTCCCCTCCGTAGCACACCGTACCAGCTCCCAACCTCCCGGACTTCGCTGGGCTCTGCATCTGCATCTGCAGCCAGGTACGTCCACTCAGGAGATGCGTATCTTCGAGACGCTATTCTTTCTCTTCTGGTGCGTCTCAGACCATCTGGTCTTTCTTCAGCGTCACTTTGATCTGATTCAGATGTTTCAGGAATCGGAGCGAGATTTTTCTCGGATGCAAGCCTTATATTCAGCCTTTCTTTTCTTTCTGGCCACTTTTCCGCTCTGGCATCTGCTCTCCTCTCTTCCTCTTGATCTGATCCTTCTGCAATAGACCGCTCACCTTGATCTGGTGCAAAGTTCACATCTGCAATATCATCTATTTCAGGATCTGGGCTCAATTCAGGAGCACTCAGCTCTCGTCTCTCGTGCTTACTTGGCTGTTCCGTTTCATCCGAAACTCTTACAGCTGGGCCTGTGCCTTCATCGTTGTCTGTGGCAGGTCCACACATGCTTCTCGGAACCAGGGGACTCTCTTCCTCCGCAGACGCTTGAACTCGGCAAGTGTGGGAAGCGTGTATCCAGTTCGACACTCCTCCACACTTCACAGCGGTACTTGTGACCAATATCACCTGATATGGTCCTCGCCAGCGAGCATCAAGACAACTCTTCCTCACGTGCTTGCAAACTAGTACCCAATCACCTGGATTAAGATCATGCAGCAGGTCTCTCGAGGTGGATGCAGTCGCAGCCTCGACCTGGTGGGATACAGAAGTAACCACATCAGCCAGTCCCTTACAATAATCCAACACTAAATCATCAGTGATGTTTATCAATGCTGTAGCTGGCACCATAGGCAAACGCATAGCTCTTCCAGTCAAAATTTCATGGGGAGAAAGCCCTGTTCTCCTATCAGGGGTGCTACGCAGACTCATGAACACCAGAGGCAGCGCATCTGGCCATTTCAATGAAGTTGACGAACACACCTTTGCCACTCTTGACTTGATGGTGCCATTAACCTGCTCTACAAGACCTGAAGCCTCCGGCCTGTAGCTACAATGCAGTCTCTGATCAATGTTCAAAGCAGAGCACAACAATTTCATGATTTCACTGTGGAAATGAGTTCCTCTATCTGTCTCCACTGATGTCGGAAATCCATATCTCGGGATCAATTCTCTTAACAACAACTTGGCTACTGTGAGACTGTCACATCGTCTAGTTGGATATACTTCCACCCAACGCGAAAAGATACACACCACCACCAAAACGTATCTCAACCTATTGCACCTCGGCATCTCAATAAAGTCCAATTGTATCCTATTGAAGGGACCTCCAGATCTTCCAATGTGACTCATTGCAACCACAGTTCTCTTTCCAACATTCATTTGTTGACAAGTAACACACCTGTGACATACCGCTTCAGCCCACACACGAAAGCGTGGATTAAACCACATCTGCCTAAACACTTGCACCATAGCATCTCTTCCCAGATGAACTGCTCCGTGGATTTGCCTTGCCATTGGGCTCAGTAGACAATTGGGTAATACTGCTCTCTCATCTGTGGACACCCAAATGCCATCGTCTCTTTTTGTGCAACCTGCTCTGACCCATGAAGCAGCTTCCTCTTCTGGGACTTCATCCTGCAACCGCTTCACCTCATCCCAAGTATCGGCTATAGCTAACATCATGCTGAGCTCGGTCTCTTCTGTGCTCTTGCCTATATATTCTCCATTGAAAATACAAGCATGTTCAGCGCAAAATCGGGCTACTTCATCTGCATAATTGTTGCCCTTAGTGACAAAGTCTTCTCCTTTTCCATGAGCTGCACATTTAACGACTGCTATCTCTTTGGGCTTCTGCAAAGCTTCCAATAGTTGGCACACATACTCGCCGTTACGTATAGGTGACCCTGAGGACGTTAGAAACCCCCTCTGTGACCATAACTGCCCAAAGTCATGAACTACACCAAATCCGTATTGACTGTCTGTATACACAGTCACTCGAATATCAGCTGCAATGATACAGGCACGTGTCAAAGCGAAAATTTCGGCCACCTGAGCAGAGAATACTCTATTTAAACAGGCAGCTTCCACTACTCCCATGATGGTGCACACAGCAAACGCTGCTCTCAAATACCCTTCATTGTCTCTTAAACATGAACCATCAACAAAAAGGATCAAATCAGATTGGGGCAAAGGTTCATCGACAATGTCAGGTCTGGGTTTGGTAGATAGGTCAGTAACATCTAGGCAGTCATGCTCTTCACAATCCTCATCTCCTTCCTCTTCTGGAACAGGTAACAATGTAGCAGAGTTCAGGGTGGTACAACGTCTCAGGGTAACATTTTCAGCGGCCAAGATAACCTGCTCATACTTGGTAAGTCTGTTGTTGGTCAGATACTGTGTTTTCGTTCTAGTCATCAACAATTCTACTGAATGGGGCACATAAACAGTGAGCGGATAACCCATCACTATGCTTTCACATCTTTCAATGCTGACACCGGTTGCAGCAATGGATTTCAGACATCCGGGCAACGCAGAAGCTACAGGATCTAATGTAGCTGAGAAATAAGCTACTGGTCTACGGGCACCCCCATGTGTCTGTACAAGGACTGCTAACGCACATCCCTCCTTTTCACAGCAAAAGAGCGAAAACGCTTTGTTATAATCCGGCATTCCGAGAGCTGGAGCATGACAGATACTTTCCTTCAGCTCACGGAAGGCTTTCAAGCACTCGTCATCCCATGGTACCGGATCACTAACATCCTTTCGAGTCAGTTTCAACAGAGGCTTTGCTTGCAAGGAAAAATTTGGGATCCACTGTCGACAATAGCCGACCATTCCCAAAAACATGCCGACTTCTTTTTGTGTTTTCGGAGTTCCCATTTGCAGGATCGTCTCTATGCGATCTGGTGACACCCTTCGTTTTCCTTTCTCAATCCGGGGACCTAGATACTGAACTTCAGACAAACAATACTGCAATTTGTTTGGAGACACTTTGGGGCCGATTCCGATCTCGGTCGGAGGCGCACCCAATACCATTCGGTCGGGAAAAAAGCCATGCAAATGCCTGTTTCCCGACCGATCCGTACAGCAGACCGAACGAGTAAGTACGATGCGCACAACAGCACAGAATCCGGCCGAGTCGTACTCACCCAATCCAGGTCCTGTTCTCCGACCGAGGCGAATCCGGAAACGCTGAATCGAGTCGCACGGAAGGGAAAATGCAGCTCCGTCCGGCCGAACAAGTACGATGCACTTTCCGTACGCGCCGAACCCGTCGCTACGCACGGCACGTCAAAGCATCCGGGAGAGGCGCACATAAGCTCCGATTCGCGCCACAACATGATCCACGGCTACGAGGCGAACACGCCAGCGACGAGGACAACGCGAAGCGACGAGGACGACGCGAAGCAACGAGAAGGACGAACGACACGAACCAACCATGAATCCCTTCGTCCCAATCATACCAATATTCTACATTTACTACCAGAACAGGCACGGACGCGTACGGCGCAGAAGGTAAGTCAGACACCAACCACAAAACACATACAACACGTACACGACACATCACACACACACAGAGGGATGCAGAATTTACTTACACCAGCAACAGCAGCACCATAGGGGCGGGATGCCCATCACCAATGCCACATATGCACACAGGGGCCTGAATGCGCACCACCACCCCTACCCAGGGGGGCCGGATGCCAACCACCACTACCACCCTTAGCCAGGGGGTGCCAGATGCCCACCACCACTACCACCCTTACCCAGGGGGCTGGATGCCTACCACTACTACCACCCTTAGCCAGGGGGTGCCAGATGCCTACCACTACTACCACCCTAAGCCAGGGGGCTGGATGCCAACCACCACTACCACCCTTAGCCAGGGGGTGCCAGATGCCCACCACCACTACCACCCTTAGCCTTGGGGGTGCCAGATGCCAACCACTACTACCACCCTTAGCCAGGGGGCTGGATGCCTACCACTACTACCACCCTCACCCAGGGGGCTGGATGCCTACCACTACTACCACCCTTAGCCAGGGGGTGCCAGATGCCCACCACCACTACCACCCTTACCCAGGGGGCTGGATGCCTACCAACACTACCACCCTTAGCCAGGGGGTGCCAGATGCCTACCACTACTACCACCCTAAGCCAGGGGGCTGGATGCCAACCACCACTACCACCCTTAGCCAGGGGGTGCCAGATGCCCACCACCACTACCACCCTTAGCCATGGGGGTGCCAGATGCCAACCACTACTACCACCCTTAGCCAGGGGGCTGGATGCCTACCACTACTACCACCCTTAGCCAGGGGGTGCCAGATGCCTACCACTACTACCACCCTAAGCCAGGGGGCTGGATGCCTACCACTACTACCACCCTAAGCCAGGGGGCTGGATGCCAACCACCACTACCACCCTTAGCCAGGGGGTGCCAGATGCACACCACCACTACCACCCTTAGCCATGGGGTTCCAGATGCCTACCACTACTACCACCCTTAGCCAGGGGGCTGGATGCCTACCACTACTACCACCCTCACCCAGGGGGCTGGATGCCTACCACTACTACCACCCTTAGCCAGGGGGTGCCAGATGCCTACCACCACTACCACCCTTACCCAGGGGGGCTGGATGCCTACCACTACTACCACCCTCACCCAGGGGGCTGGATGCCTACCACTACTACCACCCTCACCCAGGGGGGCTGGATGCCTACCACTACTACCACCCTTACCCAGGGGGCTGGATGCCTACCACTACTACCACCCTTACCCAGGGGGCTGGATGCCCACCACCACTACCACCCTTAGCCATGGGGGTGCCAGATGCCTACCACTACTACCACCCTTAGCCAGGGGGGGCTGTATGCCAACCACTACTACCACCCTCACCCAGGGGGGGCTGGATGCCTACCACTACTACCACCCTTAGCCAGGGGGTGCCAGATGCCCACCACCACTACCACCCTTACCCAGGGGGCTGGATGCCTACCACTACTACCACCCTTAGCCAGGGGGTGCCAGATGCCTACCACTACTACC
Source organism: Calotriton arnoldi (assembly GCA_963921515.1). Classification (NCBI taxonomy): domain Eukaryota; kingdom Metazoa; phylum Chordata; class Amphibia; order Caudata; family Salamandridae; genus Calotriton; species Calotriton arnoldi. Next base: position 882,389 of record CAWUFW010006858.1, read on the forward strand.
ACCCTCACCCAGGGGGTCTGGATGCCTACCACTACTACCACCCTTAGCCAGGGGGTGCCAGATGCCCACCACTACTACCACCCTTACCCAGGGGGCTGGATGCCTACCACTACTACCACCCTTAGCCAGGGGAGTGCCAGATGCCTACCACTACTACCACCCTAAGCCAGGGGGCTGGATGCCTACCACTACTACCACCCTAAGCCAGGGGGCTGGATGCCAACCACCACTACCACCCTTAGCCAGGGGGTGCCAGATGCCCACCACCACTACCACCCTTAGCCATGGGGGTGCCAGATGCCTACCACTACTACCACCCTTAGCCAGGGGGCTGGATGCCTACCACTACTACCACCCTCACCCAGGGGGCTGGATGCCTACCACTACTACCACCCTTAGCCAGGGGGTGCCAGATGCCTACCACCACTACCACCCTTACCCAGGGAGGTTGGATGCCTACCACTACTACCACCCTCACCCAGGGGGGGCTGGATGCCTACCACTACTACCACCCTCACCCAGGGGGGGCTGGATGCCTACCACTACTACCACCCTTACCCAGGGGGGCTGGATGCCCACCACCACTACCACCCTTAGCCATGGGGGTTCCAGATGCCTACCACTACTACCACCCTTAGCCAGGGGGCTGGATGCCTACCACTACTACCACCCTCACCCAGGGGGGCTGGATGCCTACCACTACTACCACCCTTAGCCAGGGGGTGCCAGATGCCCACCACCACTACCACCCTTACCCAGGGGGCTGGATGCCTACCACTACTACCACCCTTAGCCAGGGGGGTGCCAGATGCCTACCACTACTACCACCCTAAGCCAGGGGGGTGCCAGATGCCCAACACCACTACCACCCTTAGCCATGGGGGTGCCATATGCCTACCACTACTACCACCCTTAGCCAGGGGGGCTGGATGCCTACCACTACTACCACCCTTACCCAGGGGGCTGGATGCCTGTCACTACTACCACCTCTACCCATGGGGGGCTGGATGCCTACCACCAACACCACCCCCACTCATATGATGGACAATGCATGACACAACCAGCACACCACAACCTAGGGAATGCAAGAAAAAGACATCCCCCCACACCATGACAAGCGTGTGTAGACTGTGTCAAATGCCTACAACACTGAACATGACTTTGAACATACAATGTGACCCCCTAGCACATGTGCCACACATATATGTGTGTGGCCCCCACAATGCAAGCAGGCCATGACCATTGTGGCAATGGGGTCCAAACCCCCATCATCACAGTGACCAAAAGGTAAGTGTGGGGTCCATAGCTGAAGCACATTTTGAACAGTGTGGCAATGGGGTCCAAACCCCCATCATCACAGTGACCAAAATGTAAGTGTGGGGTCCATATCTGAAGCACATTTTGAACATTGTGGCAATGGGGTCCAAACCCCCATCATCACAGTGACCAAAAGGTAAGTGTGGGGTCCATAGCTGAAGCACATTTTGAACAGTGTGGCAATGGGGTCCAAACCCCCATCATCACAGTGACCAAAATGTAAGTGTGGGGTCCATAGCTGAAGCACATTTTGAACATTGTGGCAATGGGGTCTAACGCCCCATCACCACAGTGACCAAAAGGTAAGTGTGGGGTCCATAGCTGAAGCACATTTTGAACATTGTGGCAATGGGGTCCAAACCCCCATCATCACAGTGACCAAAATGTAAGTGTGGGGTCCATAGCTGAAGCACATTTTGAACATTGTGGCAATGGGGTCTAACGCCCCATCACCACAGTGACCAAAAGGTAAGTGTGGGGTCCATAGCTGAAGCACATTTTGAACATTGTGGAAATGGGGTCTAACGCCCCATCACCACAGTGACCAAAACGTAAGTGTGGGGTCCATAGCTGAAGCACATTTTGAACATTGTGGCAATGGGGTCCAAACCCCCATCATCACAGTGACCAAAAGGTAAGTGTTGACAAAGAAAGAGCTGCAACTGCCAAACTGCATGGATGATTCCTGGTCACAGAACATACAACACATCAGTGGCAAAGTAGTGCATGTGTCCCATTGCAACATAAATTGGGGGAGCCAAATACTGCAGTGCAAATAAGACATACCTTTAGCCATGTGCAGACAAACAACACCCATGGGGGCTGACACTGTCAACATTCATCAATGACACAATGACAGAAGTGACCATCAGAATGCAGACCCACATATTTGCACCAATGGGCACACAAATGCAGATACCCTGTGGAGACTGTAGATGTGAGGCGAACAGATACCATACCATGGCAGCAATGGGACACACAAACCATGATAATTGTGCTGACCGATGACCTAGGAGTCCCAGGGACAGCAGGGGAAAGCAACCAAACTACATACAGCCAATGGCACACCCAAGATATGCCAATGCAGTGGTGCAGATGCACAAACACAAACAGGCAGACCCACACTGCACATCATACACAACAGGTGAGGGGGGTGCCAGTGTCCCCAGGCAACCACACAACACATGAGGAGACCTGAATACCAATCATACAGATGTGCATACAGTGCCACACAAAGGTAACTCATGGATCCAAATCCCCTATGTGGGCAAGCAGGCATTGTCAGATGAGAGGGAGCACAAATCACACATGTCACACAGGCACGTAGGAACAGCAACTGACACAGCAAGACACAGACACACCACAGCACTATCCCCAGGGCCCCCACAATGTGGTGACCCTGGGCTGCATTACAATCCCACTGTGATGACAAAACTAAATGTCATTCACACTGTGAACCACAGTCATGTGTCCTGAGCAACAAACTACCATCACACCTACACAAGCACAAATCAATCAGCATGGCCAGTAAGCCAAGGCCAACATGGAGGCAGGGGCCTAGCCGGGCAACAACTCTCATCTGCACACACTCAACACCACACCCTCGACCTCCAACAATGTGCAGCAGTGAAGCACACATGCACTGGTGACATTGCACATGCACCCATGACTATTCCAGGGTGGTGGGTGGGAACCAAGGTGCAGAAACACATCACACATGGCCACTCAACAAGACTCCTGAATGTCTGACACACTGCACACTACGCTGTACATGGACATGACGGCAATACCACACCAACCAATGGGATCCCAGCCACAGTCACACACCAATGAAGAAGCCAAGGTCACCCACAAAGAACACACATAGACAACAACCAACATTGCAGCCCGGACCCTGAGGAGTGCCAGCAGTCACACACACAACGTGTCACAATCACTGAAAGATAACACAAACTGGAAATCACATGACAGGGGCAAACAACAAGTGCCAAGGGGAAACCTGACTGTGACCCATCTGCGTCTGCACACAAACTCAGCCCTGACAGCAAACACACCTATGGGTGACACCCTGATGACCAGTAATGTGCCATGCACCCACATCACAGAGAACCCAGGGAGAAGACTTTGGGGGAACATAGGTCAACTCAGCAAGCATCACAAACAGGTACAACACTAGGGATCACAGCATGCACAGCTAAACAGAAGTGAACACACAGACATGCACATACAACACACACCTTGGGCGCAGGCAATGTCACAGGAGTACACACTGCCATGAGGGGACTCCACTCCTGTGTGAGGAAAGCTGTGCCATATGTTGCCTCAGTAGGGCCCCATCATGTCAGCTGAGCACTTGGTCACACAATCAACAATTAGCACCAAATGAGGGCTCCCGTCACATCAGCCTGGTCATGGAAGTGCCAACGAAATCATCAGCACAGATCCAACACACTTGTATAGCAATGTTGCACCGACAACACAGATGAGTCCTTCCCCATTGATGCCCAAACCTGCATGTCCAGTGGAGATGGTCACACGGTCAGGGAAGTAGACGAATTGAACAATGGCAGGCACAACAGATGTGCAGGGGTGGAAGCCACAGATATGAAATAGCTAATCTAAGTAGGAAATCCCATTGCCAAATACTGAACACATGACACCCTCAGATGCTGCTATGGATGACATGGATACACCACAGGATAGGACACATTCCCCCTGGACCACATGGGTTCCTGCACAGTAACACTTCATTATCATGAGACCAAATATCACCATCACTGCAGCAAGGGCATGGTTAGCATCATCAACAACATGTACATCAGAAGCATAAGCACTAGAGAACAGAAAGTTGCTTTATTCAGCATATGTGTGTAATGAAAACAAAGTCCAGAAAAAACACAAAGGCCAATGGCCAGTCCATTGTCAAAGTCCAAACAGGGTGACAGTGGCAGATGTCACCCTACGCATGCCTGCACAAAACCAGGGACAATCCACTAGGAGGGGCAACCGGGGGGCAGGCCAGGCACCGCAGGGACAGGATCAGGGCTCACCAGGAGGAAGCAGGGAAGGGGTGGTGGGTGCTGGAGAGCCACTGACAACTGCAGTGGAGGTGTCTGACATGGTGTGTGCCGGCACAACTGGGGGCATGACTCAGATGTTGTGGGTGCCGGCACGACTGCAGTGGACCCTGCAGATGGAGTGGACAGGTCCGCCACTGCAGTGCCCAAGTCAGACAGGGTGGTAGTGGACTCCACTGCAGTGCCTACCACCAGGGGAGGAGAATGGGGAACAGGCAAGGTGGGCTGGACAGAGGGGGAGGACACCCTCACCACATCAGTGGCACAGACAAGCGCAGCGGGGGGTGTGGTGCCGGGAGAGCAAGTGGCAGGGGAGAAGGCCGGATCCTCTTGGGGATGGTATATCTGTGGGTGGGGGAACCTGGGGCAGGGTGTGGTGGGGGCACCTGTGGAGTGGGGGCCTGAGGGATGGAGGAAGGAGACCTGGTGCCTGAGCTGCAGGGCGGCGGCGGGGTCTTGCTCTTACGACTCCGGGGGTACTTGCGGGTGGGGGCCTCAGTCTGTCTGCGCCTGGGGGAGGGTGTCCGGGGGCGAGGGGCACTCTGCTCCGTGTGGGTGGGCTTCCTCTTCCCCCTGAATGCTGTATCAGCTGGATCGGAGGGGAAGAGGCCGAGGTCACTGAGGAAGAGCCGCTGGGTCTTTGGGGTTGCAGGTGAGGCAAGGGAGGGTGCTTTGGAGGGAGAGGCAACTGAGGACTGCGCAGTGCTCGTGGATGCGTGTGTGTGTTCCAGGGCCCCATCCCCTGTGAGTCTGGTTTCAGTCCCCTGACTGTGCGTGCGTGTGCGTTTTGTTTGTGGCGTGTGTGTCTGTGTGCTGGATGTGTGTGTGCTGGTGTGTGCCTGTGCCGGTGTGTGTGTGCTTGGGACGGGTAAGGTGCTGGGGAGTGTGGATGGAGCAGAGGCAGGAGGGGTGAGGGACTGTCTGAGGAGGGACACTGCTGCCGTCAGGGAGGAGTCCATGGACCTATTGCCCCTCTGTAGGTCAGACATGCCCGATGAGATGCCCTCCATGAACGACACCAGCTGAGTCAACAGAGCGGTGTGCTCATGGAGGACACTCAGCATGGCTGTCTGCCCTACATGGAGCTGGCGAAGGAGGTACACAGACTCCTCACTCAGGGCAGCAGGGGACACAGGGGCAGGGGGTGCTGTGCCTGGCCCAAAGGAGACACGCTCCCGAACATGGGAGCCTCCACGGACCTGGGGAATGGGAGCCGATGGGAGGGCGGTGGTGGTGCTGGTGGTGGCGGGGACAGCAACACTAGCTGGGGTGTGGTGGCTGCTGACACCCGCCTCCATAAGGGAGTCATCCTCCGAGTTGCTCTGGTCCTCAGCTGAGGTGGATGGTGCTGAGGACTCCTCGGTGTGGCTCCCTCGCCCTCCGTGCCACTGGGTCCCTCCGACCACTCCTCGGCTGCTGACCCAGTCTGGCTCTCCGGCTCCTCCTGGTCCGTGGAGCTGTCCCCTTCCGTGGCCGTGGATGTATCTGCAAACAATGGGGAAACAGACAGACATCAGTCACCTGCACCAAACGCACACACCACTGTGAGCACAGCACATTACAGAGCAAGCCCTGGCATCATTAGTTGTACACTGCTAAAAGTGCCCTAACTGAACAGGAGAAGCCAATTGTCAGTCTGATGCCAACCATGGCACTCACATCCCACATGGCCTTGCACCCATCTGTCTGGTGTCTGTTGGATAGCAACACCCCAGTGTGGACACATGCACCAACTACACAGTAGTTGGACAGTGCAGAGGACACGGTGTAGCATGTGGACATGCACATATCACAGCTCTTGCCACTGAGTCAGTACAGGTTTCCGGATGAAAGGGACACCCAGAGTCAAATAGGAAATGCATGTGATGCATACCAGCGACAGACACCATGATGCACCCATGTCCTGATAGCCATCGCCACAATGGTGTGCATGTAGCACATGTCACTCCCCTGCAGGATCACCAATAAGTAGACACATGCCATGGCGGAGGCATGACTGCTAATTCATACATCACTGTCTCAGTGATGTATGACTTGGCAGCCAGACAACAACACTCTGCACTGTGTCACAATAGTAGGTCATGGGGAATGCAAGTCCTGGAGCTGCACAAGTGCACATGTACATCCCCCACACAACACATCATCTTAACCCTCATCTGTCCAGGTCATACCGATTGGACATATGGGAGACCTGTGACCCTACCCTCTGAACCTGAGCCCCTCACAATCTGCTGTGAATGGGGAACAGCTGCCTGAACTTCACATTCGCATACCCCAGTCTGCACGGGCAGCTGATCAAACACCTATGTGACACACAAGTATCGTCTCCTATGGTCACATCTCCAGTGGCATGCTGAGCCCCTACCGAGAAACACCCCAGCAGTCCTGGCAACAAATCCACAGCACACTGACACAGAGGCAGACACCTGAGGGGTCAAATCACTGCGCACAATGTGTCAGCTGATACACGGGAGTGGGAGTACAGAGTGCATTGCATGGCCTGGAGTAGGCATGACTGTCCTGCCCCACATGAATGAGGGATGAGCCCTGGACAGTGGATAGCTGGCTATGTATGTGTGACACACGTAATCTGCACACTCCTGGGGCCCAAACATTGTTCCCACCTGCTGCATGGGTGTGTGCCACATACCCCAGGCACATGTGGTGGCTCAGCTCAGCAAGTGGACCGCATATCAAAGCAACACGCAGATTACATGTCCGAACACAGGCGTTGTGTGAACAATGGACCCACCCATGATGCCCACAACAGAGTTAGGGAAACAGATGCTGTCCCCCACCTTTAGTGAAGCAAACTGCAAGGACACAGTCCCAAGTGACACAATTCCCTGAATGTAAGGGCCACACCTGGGTATCAGATGAGGAGTGGGCAGTGCACAATAGAGGGACATGGCTCCTGGACAACATGACTGCTGTACTGTGGCAGTTTAACCAGGCCAGAGGAGGGCACATAGCATGTAATACAGAGTTCACAGTGCAGTCTTTGACTCACCCCCTCCTTGCTGCTGTCTGGCCTTCAGCTGCCCATCCAGGTCTGGAAACACCACCGCCAGGATCTGGAGCATGTGGGGGTCAGGGTCCGTGTTCCGCCCCTCCTGCGAGGAGGCGACAGCTTCAGCTGGACCCGTGCAATCCTCCGGGTCCAGCCCCGAAGGTCCTGCCACCTCTTCTGGCAGTTGCGGATCCGGCGCTTGTAGACCCCCACGGACCGGACAGCCCGGACGATGTCCTTCCAGATCTCCTGCTTCCGATGGGCATTAACCTGTCAGGATGACAAAGTGAAAAGGCCATTACTACACATGCAACATATCCGTGCATGACACAGTTGTATATACATGTCTCAATCACAGGGGCACATGATGTACACAGGCAGTGCAAAGCTGCCCATGGACAGTTTGCCAGAAGTCACTCTATGGTATCATTGCATGGGAAGTAAAACCTTGTTCAAATGCACTGTCACTGCACCATACCTGTCCAGTGCATGTCACTACACACTATGGGGGGTGACAACTACTCAGTGAGCATGCTAGCCAGTGGCGTGCAGACTTTCAGCCTTGCTAGTCAGACAAAATGCACATTCAGAAAGGCAGTGCACAGAACACTCACCTGCTCCCCTGGTGTCCCATACAGCTTGCTGTACTGTGGAAGTAGGCTGTCCAGCAGGGCCTGGTTCTCCTCAAGGCTGAAGGCTGGGGCTCTCTCCACAGTACGTGCCATTGCAGGGTCCAGAGGGGCAGAGACAGCAGCAGTGCAGTGGCAGATGTCGTCCTGGAGCATGTAGTGCAGGCAAGTGAGCTCTCAGGGGAACAGCCAGCAATATATATGTGCTGGAGAGGCAGATACTGTCCCTTGTGTCCAAAGTGATAGGTCCAAGTCGTTTGCATCTTCTGAATCTGGCCAATCCATGGAATAGCAGCACCAATACACGCCCACAGCATCCTTCAAATCTTCAACTTCATGACATACATGATTTTGCAACATTGTTGTGGGTGACCAACTGAATTTCCAGCAACCGACTCGTTCGAATTTCGAAAACACATCCGTTGCCAGGCTAGGCCATTGTCAATGGGTGCGCACCGATCGGTCCATTGCTGATCAACGCGTACAGGGGTACAACGCGTACCCGCACACATTGAATCCAATGGGCCGGACGGGGGCACCGATCGGTCCATTGCGGTACAACGCGTACAGGGGTACAACGCGTACCCGCACACATTGAATGCAATGGGCCGGCCGGGGGCACCGATCGGTCCATTGCTGATCAACGCGTACAGGGGTACAACGCGTACCCGCACACATTGAATGCAATGGGCTGGCCGGGTGCACCGATCGGTCCATTGCGGTACAACGCGTACAGGGGTACAACGCGTACCCGCACACATTGAATGCAATGGTCCGGCCGGGGGCACCGATCGGTCCATTGCGGTACAACGCGTACAGGGGTACAACACGTACCTGCACACATTGAATGCAATGGGCCGGCCGGGGGCACCGATCGGTCCATTGCTGATCAATGCATACAGGGGTACAACGCGTACCCGCACACATTGAATGCAATGGGCCGGCCGGGGGCACCGATCGGTCCATTGCGGTACAACGCGTACAGGGGTACAACACGTACCCGCACACATTGAATGCAATGGGCCGGCCGGGGGCACCAATCGGTCCATTGCTGATCCACGCGTACAGGGGTACAACGCGTACCCGCACACATTGAATGCAATGGGCCGGCCGGGGCACCAATCGGTCCATTGCTGATCAACGCGTACAGGGGTACAACGCGTACCGCACACATTCAATGCAATGGGCCGGCCGGGGCACCGATCGGTCCATTGCTGATCAACGCGTACAGGGGTACAACGCGTACCTGCACACATTGAATGCAAAGGGCCGGCCGGGGGCACCGATCGGTCCATTGCGGTACAACGCGTACAGGGGTACAACGCGTGCATCCGCACACATTGAATGCAATGGGCCTGCCGGGGCACCGATCGGTCCATTGCGGTACAACGCGTACAGGGGTGCAACGCGTACCTGCACACATTGAATGCAATGGGCCGGCCGGGGGACCAATCGGTCCATTGCTGATCAACGCGTACAGGGGTACAACGCGTACCCGCACACATTGAATGCAATGGGCCGGCCGGGGGCACCGATCGGTCCATTGCGGTACAACGCGTACAGGGGTACAACGCGTATCCGCACACATTGAATGCAATGGGCGGCCGGGGCACCGATCGGTCCATTGCGGTACAACGCGTACAGGGGTACAACGCGTACCTGCACACATTGAATGCAATGGGCCGGCCGGGGGCACCGATCGGTCCATTGCTGATCAACGCGTACAGGGGTACAACGCGTACCCGCACACATTGAATGCAATGGGCTGGCCGGGTGCACCGATCGGTCCATTGCGGTACAACGCGTACAGGGGGTACAACGCTGCACCCGACACATTGAATGCAATGGGCCGGCCGGGGGCACCGATCGGTCCATTGCTGATCAACGCATACAGGGGTGCAACGCGTACCCGCACACATTGAATGCAATGGGCCGGCCGGGGCACCGATCGGTCCATTGCGGTACAACGCGTACAGGGGTACAACGCGTACCCGCACACATTGAATGCAATGGGCCGGCCGGGGGCACCGATCGGTCCATTGCGGTACAACGCGTACAGGGGTGCAACGCGTACCTGCACACATTGAATGCAATGGGCCGGCCGGGGGACCAATCGGTCCATTGCTGATCAACGCGTACAGGGTACAACGCGTACCCGCACACATTGAATGCAATGGGCCGGCCGGGGCACCGATCGGTCCATTGCGGTACAACGCGTACAGGGGTACAACGCGTATCCGCGCACATTGAATGCAATGGGCCGGCCGGGGGCACCGATCGGTCCATTGCGGTACAACGCTGCGTACAGGGTACAACGCGTACCTGCACACATTGAATGCAATGGGCCGGCCGGGGCACCGATCGGTCCATTGCTGATCAACGCGTACAGGGGTACAACGCGTACCCGCACACATTGAATGCAATGGGCTGGCCGGGTGCACCGATCGGTCCATTGCGGTACAACGCGTACAGGGTACAACGCGTACCCGCACACATTGAATGCAATGGGCCGGCCGGGGCACCGATCGGTCCATTGCTGATCAACGCATACAGGGGTGCAACGCGTACCCGCACACATTGAATGCAATGGGCCGGCCGGGGCACCGATCGGTCCATTGCGGTACAACGCGTACAGGGGTACAACGCGTACCCGCACACATTGAATGCAATGGGCCGGCCGGGGCACCGATCGGTCCATTGCGGTACAACGCGTACAGGGGTACAACGCGTACCTGCACACATTGAATGCAATGGGCCGGCCGGGGGCACCGATCGGTCCATTGCTGTTCAACGCATCCCTGTACAAGTGACTGGCATATGTCACCATGCCTGTCTCAGATGGACATATGCCAGCCACAGATAGCTCCCAGGGAGTGAGGGGCACACCTACAACACGACAGCCTGTCCAAACTGTATAATAAGGCATGTAAGGCTGCATTTCCTATTGTGTGTATGTTGGTGTACATGTTGTCCTGTGGGTGTCACCTGGGGGCAGCCACCCCCAGGCTGTGCACGTGTTCATGGGGACAGGATCCTGGGTGTTACGTGTACATGACCACTGTGATGTGCAACTGTTCATATCTGTGCATGTGCCATGGTCACATTTCACGGTGATGTATGTGTATGTCATGTCACATACCCCGTGAGTCCCATGTGGGACGGTATGTTTGAGCCAGGGTGTCCCAGTGGCACAATAGTGATGGTCCTCCACAGTCTGTGTGCATGTAGTGTTTACAATGTCCCTGATTTCATGTGCACAATGGGAGACAGTCTCCACATCCAGGTTGTGTGTGCATGGACTTTGATGTTGTGCGTGTGTGTCACAGACGTCCATGTCTGTCCTGCAGTGGCAAGTGGGACCACTACCTGTGGGGGTCATAGTTGTTTTGCTGTGGTGTATACATGATACTCCATGTAATGCCAGTGTCCATGTGGCAATACAGGGTCCCTGGGAATGTACCTGTCGTTGAGCTGTGATGCCTGGGGCACATCTGTCGTCACATGTCACTGTGGGGGTGATTGTGACACGGCAGCAGGAGATGGGAACTGTGACACGGCCTCATGATATCAATGGGCCAACCTGGGACTTATTGATGCCACTTGTTGAACCGTGATGACAGATGTTGGCCATGTATGTACCATACATGTCCTTACGGAACTGCACACTTCATGTAGTTGTGCCTCATAATGATGTATGTTGGGATATTGTGTGTGTTCAATGCCGCATATGTGGGCTGACTGACAATCTTGCTTTCTTCTCCTCTGCACTGCAGGGCTCCTGCTGTCCATCGACCATTCCCAGACCTGGCAACGATGGTGGAACGGGACAGCATCCGACGGTACCGCTTCACCAGGCAGCTGATTGAGGATTTGGCAGTGCAGTTGGCCCCACATTTGCAGCCTGGCCGGCCGTATCCTACAGCGCTGACCCCCAAGGTGAAGGTGATGGCAGCCCTACACTTCTTTGCCACCGGTACCTTCCAACATAATGTGGCGACTGCTGGTGGGATGTCACAGACCATGTTGAGCCGTGTGCTCCGCGATGTTTTGGTGGCAATGTTGCTATTCCTGAACCGGTACATCTATTTCCCTAGACTGCAACGACTCACTGACATGAAGAGTGACTTCTATGCCCTGGGGAGGATGCCGTATGTCATTGGCTCCATTGATGGGACACATGTGGCTTTGGTACCACCACAGGCCCAGGAGCAGGCCTACAGGAACCGCAAGCACTACCACTCGGTCAATGCACTGGTGGTGTGTCTTGCAGATAGGACCATCACACACGTGTGTGCCCATTTCCCTGGTTCAGCACACGATGCCTTTGTGATGAGGAGTAGTCGCATCCCCAGGATGATGGCACAGATGCAGAACCAGCGTGCCTGGCTTGTCGGTGTGTACTGACTTTGTGCCATTGTGTGTGATCTGATCTGTAGTATTCCGCCCACTTTTCCAAGTCAGCTAATGTGCACTTGTCTGTCCGTAGGTGACTCGGGATACCCCAACATGCCGTGGTTGCTGACACCCCTCAGGAACCCTGTGACACCAGCCCAGATGCGCTACAATGAGGCACATGGTCGGACCAGGAGAGTGATTGAGCGGACATTTGGTCTCCTGAAGAGCCGCTTCCACTGCCTGGACAAGACCGGAGGGTCCCTCCCATATGCCCCTGCGAAAGTGTGCAAGATTATCATCGTCTGCTGCATGCTCCACAACCTGGCAGTGCGGAAGGAGTTGCCTCTCATCCAGGATGACAATGACCAACATCCGCCACCTGTGGAGGATCCTGGCCTGGACCACGATGCCAGTGATGATGATGATGATGATGAGGGTGATGTCCGCACACAGCTCATCACCAACTTCTTTAGCTGAATGTGAGTATCCTGAGGTGTCATGTCAATAATGTGAGTTGGCATGATATTTGTAGGTGGTGCTCTGGTGCTGTTGGAGTGTGTCCATGGGCTACTTGACTGGATGTGTGTAGCGATGTGTGCTTACAGGTGGTCTGTACTCCCCAACAGTGTTGACATGCTAACTTGGTTCTGGGTGGGTATCTTGTAACATGTATTGTGCATGAGTTTTGCTGTTCTGTCCTGTTCTCCATTGCTTTTGACTGTGTGTCATTTCTGTCCTTCACAGGGTACTTTCAGATTCGTTTGGTCAACTATGTCCACCGACGACGTGATTGTACTTCCAGGGTGGTAGCTGTTGTGTCCCTACAGGTGATGTGCGCCACACCCATGGACTTCCTTCCTTCTACAGTTGTTGACTGTGTGCCCGCTGCCAGGTGGGATTACCTTGCATCTGTAGTGGTTACGACATGTTGCAACTGTGTAATAAACCTGTGCTTCACTTTGTGATGTGCGTTGTCTGTGGTCACACATTTGACTGCCATTTGCTTACTGAACCTGTGGGCTACTTGACTACAACTGGGAATAGGTGTGGTGTCTGTGCATTGCACCGTCTTTCCTGGCAACATCAGTGTAGGCAATGAGTTAGATGGCCTAGGTGTGTATGTGTTGTGTAGCCCTGGTGGTGTGTCTCCCTCATATGTGTCACGTTGCCTTTACTCACATGCCTGTGTTGTACTTGCTGTTGCAGTTCGCATACACAGTGTAATTTTGCAGTTCATCATCCCCATAACAGCACCTACGTTGGAATCACAACAGAGGCAAGTATGGTGTATTAGTGTGTTTATTGTGATACATTTGTGTGAATAGTGCATAGGATGGGTAGTGCTGTACATATATCTTGCAATCAGAAGTTCCTAGGTGAATTGAAAGTCCTGGTAGACAAAATCCCCGGTATCGGGGCCACAGTTGTCTGAGACATTGGTCCAACTTGTACTCCCCATGCAATGTGTGGGAGTTGTGTTGCCGTCAACAGGGTGAACAGTCTGTGCACAAAGGTGAACATCCAGAACAGGTCCAGGCTTCCTGGGAGTTGCGCTTGGCCATCGGCCTCTCACTTGCCCCTCCTCGGACGACCCCTCTTCTTTGGGGGGCCCCTCAAGTACAGGCTGCTGCGGTGCAGGGGACTCTCCACCAGAGTCATCCTCCCTCCCTGTGGCAGTTGCAGTTTGTTCAGCACCAGATGTTGTTGGCACACAGGGAGGTGTGGACTGGTTGCTGTTCATCTGGCGGAGGCATTGTAAAATGTCCCTGTGCACCGCCGTCATCTCATGCAGTGCGTCCCACTTGGACTCCACGCGGGACATGTGTGAGTCCATGCGGGACATGTGTGAGTCCAAGCGGGCATGATGGGCAGCCTGCTGCTGTTTCATGTCTCTGAGGAGCCCCTCTACCTGGCTGAGATCTCCGGTGCTGGACTGGTACGCATCAGCTATGCGTACCAGTTGTGGGTCATCATGCACACCAGCAACCTCTGCAAGCAGCGACCTCTGTCTCCCACCCCTCCCACCACCCCTGCCAACATGTGCAGTGCGTGCTGTGGCATTCACAGATGACCCTGGTCTACCTTGGGGGTTGGTGGTGGTGGTGGTGTCCATGGCCCCACGTTGGTCCAGGGTCCCTGTGCTGGTGTTGCTCCTTGTTCTGTCCATGTCGGCAGGGATGGTATTTGTGGTGACAGTCGTTGGAGGGGTGGGTGCAGGGGGTGCAGCTGGTGGTCCTGCTGGTGCTGCAGCTGGTGGTCCTGCTGGTGCTGCATGTAGACTTGCACCAGATGTGCCAGGTTGGTCTTCTTCGTCCGAGGAGGGCAGAGGCTGTACGACACCAATGAGCTCCGCATCCTCTTGAGCCTAGGACTGGGACTCCTCAGCGTCTGCTGCTGTGTCCCCATCATCACCTGTTTTTGGGAGACACACACAATGTATGTTATGTTTCTGCAGGCATCAATGGTTGACACACCTGACAGTTGTGACTGTGCCTCTGGGTGCGGGCCTGTACATTGCATTGTCCTAAGTTGTCACAGTCAGGGGTTGATATTGGTGTGGCACATTGTCCTGCATTATTTGGGCATTACTATGTATTTGTTGGGGTGTGAACATGGTCTGCATTGGTTGTATTTGGTTGACAGCCGGCCCTCCTTCCCACCCAGCCAGTCAGTTATCCCACCATGGACTGTGCTTGCATTGCAGGGAGTGGAAGTAGTCTCTCAGGATGTCAGTCAGTGGTGTCCTGCTGTTTGTTGGTGCACAGTTGCCAGCAGGGCCTTGTGCTCCCCACAGCAGTAGCCAGTGTCAGCCATCTTGTGAGTCCTTCTCCACTCCCTGTGATGTGAGCATGGTTCAGGGTGGTGTTGATGGGACAGTTGTGGGGGTGAGCTATGTCTGTGACTGTGACTCCCATCATGCTATTGCCTCCACCCCACTTCCCGGCATTCCCATACTTACTTGCTTTTGTGGGGAGTTCAGTGTGTGTGGGTGTGAGGGCAATGGCAAGATGGCTGACAGTGGTGTCCTGCTGTTGGTTGGTGTGCAGTTCCCAGCATGCCCTTGTGCTCCCCACAGCAGTAGCCAGTGTCAGCCATCTTGTGTGTCCTTATCCACTCCCTGTGATGTGAGCATGGTTCAGGGTGGTGTTGATGGGCCAGTTGTGAGGCTGAGCAATATCTGTGACTACTACTCCCATCATGCTATTGCCTCCACCCCCCTTCCCAGCATGCCCATGCTTCCTTCCTTTTGACTCTGCTTCCCTGTGGGGTGGGCTGGCTGTGCTGACAGGATGGCTGGGAGTGTTGTCCTGGCAGTTGTTTGGCTAAAAGTCCCAAGAGTGTCCCTGTGCTTCACACAACATAACCCAGGGTGGTGGTTCTTTGTGGGATCTTGAGTTAGGATGTGATGCATTGCATTCTCCCAGGTGGGTTCTGTGGAGTTTGTGTTGAGGGGGTGTGAGGGGAGGTGCTTGTGACTATGGTCAGTGCTGCAAGTCCTCCTTCCCACCCAGCCAGCCAGATATCCCACCATGGAACGTGCTTCCATTGCAGGGAGTGGAAGTTGTCTCTCAGGATGTCAGTCAGTGGTGTCCTGCTGTTTGTTGGTGCACAGTTCCCAGCATGCCCTTGTGCTCCCCACAGCAGTAGCCAGTGTCAGCCATCTTGTGAGTCCTTCTCCACTCCCTGTGATGTGAGCATGGTTCAGGGTGGTGTTGATGGGACAGTTGTGGGGGTGAGCTATGTCTGTGACTGTGACTCCCATCATGCTATTGCCTCCACCCCACTTCCCAGCATTCCCATACTTACTTGCTTTTGTGGGGAGTTCAGTGTGTGTGGGTGTGAGGGCAATGGCAAGATGGCTGACAGTGGTGTCCTGCTGTTGGTTGGTGTGCAGTTCCCAGCATGCCCTTGTGCTCCCCACAGCAGTAGCCAGTGTCAGCCATCTTGTGAGTCCTTCTCCACTCCCTGTGATGTGAGCATGGTTCAGGGTGGTGTTGATGGGACAGTTGTGGGGGTGAGCTATGTCTGTGACTGTGACTCCATCATGCTATTGCCTCCACCCCACTTCCCAGCATTCCCATACTTACTTGCTTTTGTGGGGAGTTCAGTGTGTGTGGGTGTGAGAGCAATGGCAAGATGGCTGACAGTGGTGTCCTGCTGTTGGTTGGTGTGCAGTTCCCAGCATGCCCTTGTGCTCCCCACGACACAGCAACAGTGTCAGACATCTTTGATGGGCCTTTCCACTCTCTGTGGGATGTGCATGCGTGAGTGTGAGCTTGCTGGGCCATGTAGTGGGGGATGTAGAGCTGTGACTACGACTCCCATCATGCTATTGCCTCCACCCCCTTCCCAGCATGCCCATCCTTCCTTCCTTTTGACTCTGCTTCCCTGTGGGGTGGGCTGCCTGTGCTGACAGGATGGCTGGGAGTG
Source organism: Calotriton arnoldi (assembly GCA_963921515.1). Taxonomy (NCBI): domain Eukaryota; kingdom Metazoa; phylum Chordata; class Amphibia; order Caudata; family Salamandridae; genus Calotriton; species Calotriton arnoldi. Next base: position 899,248 of record CAWUFW010006858.1, read on the forward strand.
TTGTCCTGGCAGTTGTTTGGCTGAAAGTCCCAAGAGTGTCCCTGTGCTTCACACAACATAACCCAGGGTGGAGGTTCTTTGTGGGATCTTGAGTTAGGATGTGTGGCATTGCATTCTCCCAGGTGGGTTATGTGGAGTATGTGTTGAGGGTGTGTGTGAGGGGAGGTGCTTGTGACTATGGTCAGTGGTGCGAGTCCTCCTTCCCACCCAGCCAGCCAGATATCCCACCATGGAACGTGCTTCCATTGCAGGGAGTGGAAGTTGTCTCTCAGGATGTCAGTCAGTGGTGTCCTGCTGTTGGTTGTTGCACAGTTGCCAGCAGGGCCTTGTGCTCCCCACAGCAGTAGCCAGTGTCAGCCATCTTGTGAGTCCTTTTCCACTCCCTGTGATGTGCGCATGGTTCATGGTGGTGTTGATGGGACAGTTGTGGGGGGGCAATATGTGTGACTACGACTCCCATGATGCTATTGGCTACACTGACTTGCCCAGCATACACAGAATTCCTTTCTTTCAGTGGTCTTCACTGTGTGTTGGTGTTGTAGTGGTGGCTACATGTCTGGATGTGTTTGTTAGTTCTATTTGTGCCACTGCCTAGCTGTAGTTGTAGTTGTGTTTGTACATGTGATGACACGGTTAAATGTAACTTTGAGATGGCATGTGTTGTGTTTATCTGACTGACATACACATTTTGGGATGATTCTGTTCTGGTTGCTGTGTAATTGCTATGAGTGCATGGTTTGCCTCTCCCCTTGACAGTGATGTGTGTGTGTATTGTGGCAGAATATTGTGTACATTTGTTGTGTACTCACCAGGCTCTGGGATGTTCTCTAGTCCATATACGCTCACTGGCGGAAGGATGGCCCGCACCTTCTTCTCCCAGGGCCTGAGGTATACTGGCTTGGCAGGAGGGCCACTGCCGGTGTATTGGCTCAGGAGGTAGTCTTTCTTGAGCAGGTCCCGTACCCTCCTGCGCACGTCATACCACCTGTTCTGGATGTCGGTCTTTGTGCGCAGACATGGTGATTGTGCGTTCACCCTGTTGATGATCCTCTCCCACATCTTGGTTTTCTGGGAGATGGGGGTCTGTTGGACCAGTGTGCCAAACAGCTGTGGCTCTACCCTGAGGATCTCGTCTACCATGACTTCCAATTCACAATCTAGGAACTTGTGATTCTTCTTGGGGGGCATGGTGATGGGTGGTGATGGTGAGTGATGTGTGTGTTGGTGTGCAGGTGAGGGTGTGTGAGTGTGTGTTTTGCTGGGTGTATGTGAGGTAGGTATTTGTTGGTGTGTGGCTTGTGTGAGGGATGAGCTGTGGGTGTGTGGTTGCTGTCTGTTGGGTGCTGGCAGTAGAATGGCATTTGCAAAGGATCATGGTTGGGATTTGTGTCCTTTATATGGGTGGAGTTGTGGGTGTGTCTTTGTTCTCTGTCCCCACCCCCCACAGTATTTATTGGCTTTGTAATTGCTTGTTTGGCCTTTTTTTGTGTAATTTTTCCTTTGTACTGTCTGTGCATGTTGGAAACGTTCTTGTGACCGAGTCGGACCCCCCCATTTGTCTCGTACGGTGTTCTCCGTTTCGTTCACGCTGTGTTTGTGCAGTTTTCTATGCTGCGTACGCGTCGGTCGCGGTGTTTTGTGTTACTTCGGCTCGGTTTTGTATGCGTGTCGGTCGTACGGCTTGTCCTCCATACGACTCGGTCGTGGTTTTCGCGCCTTGCATCGTACTTAGCGGTTTGGAGTTCACGTGTACGTTTCGGTTGGATTTGTTCCGGGTGCGTGTCGGTCGGTTCGATTTGCGTGTTTTTCCGGCCGGATTGCTGTTTTCCGTGCGGCTCGGTCGTTCGGCTTGGGTTCGGTACATGTCGGTCGGAATTTGCACACCTTGCATCGTACTTGGCGTGTCGGGCGCCACAGGTACGTGTCGGTCGGAATAAATTCCGGCTCCGAGTCGGTCGGTGCTTTTTCCGGCCCGAATCGGAATCGACCCCTTTGTGTCCATTCTCTGCCACGTGATTCAGCAACGCCACAGTGTCAATCCTGCAAGCATCCTCAGTCTCTGAGGCGACCAAAAGGTCGTCTATATATTGAACTAAGACTGAGTTTTGGGGCATCACCAGTCCTTCAAGATTCTTTTTCAGACTTTGACTAAATATGGAGGGGCTTTCTGTATACCCCTGAGGAATTCTTTCCCATGTTAACACACGATGGTCCATCCTAAACTCAAATAAAAACTGACTGTCTTCATGCAATAGTATGGAGAAAAATGCATGACACAAATCTATCACTGTGAACCATTCTGCTTTGCATGGTATCTGGAATAGAATAATAGCTGGATTCGGTACCACAGGACAACATGGGATCACAATTTCATTAACCCGACGCAGATCCTGCACTATTCTGTACTTGCCACTTGGCTTCTGCAGTCCCATGATAGGTGAGTTGCAGGGACTTCCTCTTATCTCCTTGAGAATACCTTGGGCAATCATAGTCTCAGTCACAGGTCTTATTCCGGCCACAGTTTCTGGAGTCAATTTATATTGTGGCGTTCGTGGGAATTCAGCATTGGGTTTGACCTGTATCTTAACTGGCTCAACCCCTCTCATCAGACCTACATCCTCGCCCATAAAATCCCACACTTTCGGATCAACTGAGTCTCTCAAGTCATGTGTCAATTCTGCTATTGTGAGCACCACAAACATTTCTGCACACAGACTCATGTTAGCCATTTTAAAATCAGCATCATCATCATCATATGTTTGCAATTCCACACCTCTCGGAGTGCACGATATAGTACAATTGTGCTTGCACAGAAGGTCTCGTCCCAAAAGACAGACCGGACTTGAATTGCACACTACAAATTGGTGTTTATCCCGAAATGGTCCTATTCTCACGGGTAATTTGTTTGTCAATGGATTGGTCATTTTCTGATTACTAACCCCCACTACTTGAATCGATTGTCCCGAAAGAGTTACATTTGGGACTACTTCAGTTCTTACCGTGGAGCGAGCAGCTCCAGTGTCTAATAAGAAGGTAACAGGATATCCATTCACATCTGCATCTACAAACGGCCCACTCTGATCTACTTCTAGAATCTCATCTAAGGTGCATTCCTCGTGCACCCCCCTCTGACACTCCTGTAAATCTTGATTTTGATCAAATCTATCTTGTATTTCAAAATAAGGCATCTGATGGTATATCTGATTATGCATGGGTATCCTAGGAGGTTGAGGTACTTGCACTTGCGGCTCATATCCTCCTCCATACATAGACCTGGGTCTTGTCACAGTATTGACAGTCTCGGACAGCTGTCCCTCTCCTTCCATCTGTATCTGATTTGCTGGATTCAATCTACACTCGCGCTTCCAATGCCCGATTTTGTGACAATAGTGGCAGGCAGTGACCCTTTTCTGTTGGGCCACCCATTCACTTGCACCTGGATCCATTCCTCTTCCTCTTCCCTGACCAGGTTGGGTCACCATCTGTTGTCCCATTCCTCTTCCACCTCCTCTACCTCTACCTATCGTTCCTCCAATACCTTGCGTCATATCAGCGTTTCTCAACTGCACCAACATCAACTTGTCCTTCAATTTCTTCTGTGTCAACTCCACTTGATCACTGCACTATTTAGCATAACGCAGAATCTCATCCACCGACTTATTCTACCAACATATCAAGTGATGCTGTATCATCAAACTAATATCAGATTTCAGTCCCAACACAAACTTCGAGACAAATTGTCCCATATCTTTCTGTTCAATTGTATCCAATCCACTATGCTGCTTAAAAGCTAACAACAATCTTTAGTAATAATCATGTACTGATTCTTTAGAGTCTTGAGTGGTGCGATCAATTTTCAACCAATCAACAATCTGAGGAGCTACCTTCGATTGCAACCATGTAATCACTTGCTCGTATTTTCTCATTACATCAGGTGAAGGACCATGAGTCAATGAATCTCTAGGTGGCTCTGCAGTAGGCCACTCAATGGCAATCTTACATGCCGCCCACAAATCCGCCGGCACTACTATATCAAACAAGGTGTTTAAATCAATCCACAATACTTTCGAAATCTTTACAAACCGATCTATTTGCTTGTACCACTCAGCAGGTTTTTCCCTCAGCCGAGGAAAATCATTCGTAAATGCTGCTAAATCACCCCTGCTCCATGGCACGTGTACATACCCTCCATTCTGTACCTCCCTGAGGGGGAAATTTCCTGCAGCTCCCGTTCCTCCACCCGGAGGCAGAGTATTTCCTATTCCAGTCTTGAAGCTTTTCTTTTTGGCCCATCTTTCTTTCCATCTGTCTAATTCTTTCCATGTCCGCATCCCTATCACTAGTTCTCTAATTTGTGCTTTTAATCCAATTGTTCGCTTCTCTTCCAAATCCTTATCTGTGTAATTTAATCTGCAAGAACCCTGTATCATCTTGGTCTTTGACAAATCAACCTCATACCTTTGTGCCAAAAGCAACAATGCATCATAAGCTCATTTGGCCTTTCTTGTCATGTCCTTTGCTACGAACAGTAGTTCGCTCGAGTCATACGTCTCAATTCTGTTCAGAGGTAGATTACCTTCAATCACCTCATCTAGTTCTGCCTTTAATTGTACCACATCTAGCATTGGCGCTTTTATTGCACTTTTTAACACTTTCTGAATTTCCTTGTTTCTTGTATCTTCCCTGTCACAACTTTGGGTTCTCTTAGGAACTGCACCCTCTTCTATCTTCGAAGCTGGGCTTCTATCTCTTTCCCAGCTTCGACTTCTCCAATGGTCACCTGCACAAATAACCTGTGGCCCAAACAGTACTCTAGGCGCTTCTTGTCTCTTGCTTGTCTCTTCCCTTGGCATCATTGACTCTCTCACTGGTTGAACCCACATTCGAAGGTCAGACCTAGAATTCGCTAGAGCTCCTGTCCGTCCTCGTTCTGTCCCACTATCTATTCTTGATGGATCAGCTGTAGCTGGCAGTGGAGTACTAGGTTCCACTGGCATCCGACTTAATCCTGTCCCACTCATTGCAAGGCTCCCGCTAGACATTGTCTCTTCCCCTTCACTTATTTGCTGTTGACTGTCATCGGTTCTTTCTCTAGGATTATATATCGGAACCACCGGCCCTATTGTGACTGGTACCGACAAAGCATCTGGAAAACTGCATGTTTCCTGCAGGTTGTACTGGCTCAGGGTTTGGATACCTCATTCCTCCAGACCCTCCCGGAATGTGTACCATTGTAATCTTGCCTCTTACTCCTGCCGATTGTTCCTCTGAACCCAGTTGTCCCACACCTAAAAGCTCTTCTGATGGGCGCAACCTCTCTGTCTCTGATCTAGAGTCGCACGGTGGAGGACGTTCCGCTAGCAATCTATCGAGGAAGCTGTCATCTGTATCACTGTCCTCCTCTGTCGTCTTTTTTCCTTCAGCCCCTCTTCTAACATACGAAATGGGTACAAGCGTTCTCCCTCTATGGTGTCTACTCTCCATCTTTTCAACTGGGCATCCCATCTAGCATCCTGATATGCCTTCATTGCTTTCCTCATTCTTCCTTGTGAAGCCTCTCTCCTTTTTGCTAGGGCAGCTCTCATCCATGCATCTAATGCCTCAAATTGTGTGGGTCTAGGGGAGGTTTCAGTGCATTCATCACCCCCTCAGCTGGGTCAGCACTTCCATATGAAAAGACCCATAACGAGGGAAAGCCAATTCACTCTCTTTCTCTGTAATTTTATGCCAATCCTGAAGCCACACTATAGTATGAAGTCCTACATTCGTTGCCATGTAATGTGCCGGTGTGTCTTCTGGTGGACCTTCTTCTCCTACCCGAGTCACTACCCCTGTGTCGCCTCTACACAAATCTCGCAATACCCTAAAGCATCTCATTGTAAAATCGATCAATTGCAAGCCCAAAATACGCTGTTCCACTGCAAACGAACTTCCACCAATCCCAGCACGGCGTTACACCAACCAACCTATCACTGCGCGGCGCACCCTGACGTCACTTCTCACTCCTTGCAGCGGCTCACCCGCCTTTACAATTTCACTGCAAACTCGCTTACACACATTCGTACCACAAGTAACTGTATATCCAAAAGTTATTAAACCAAGTAACTGTTCCTACACAATTACAATAACTTACAGTCACATAAAACAAGTAATTGTCTGTCACTAAAGATCGATAGAACACTCTCACAAGAACATTCAGCCGATGTGACCCCCGACCTGCGTTGGTCACTCAATCGCCATAGTCCACCCCGGTACCTGAGGCTTTCTACCGCGACCTATTCCTCATTCACACAAAGTTCCCTAACACAAGTGGATCGTTGATAGCGCTTCACAACACCCACATTTGATCAGACAATTACAATACAGAACTATCCCAGGATCTTGGACTTCTCTTGAGTCCGCTCACCAAAACTTCCTGGTCCGCACGTGTCCGGACCAGTAAACCAAAAACCACATTCACTCAACATACATCCCAACTCCGCAAGACATCACCCACTTACTCATCACCTCAATCTGCCACAACAATTCCATTCATACGCACGCCACCACTGTTTCCACCGCACCATCAACGTCCGCCGGTCTCCGCCGTCTTCCACTCCACTTCAGGGCTCTTCGACCTTCAACCCTACCCCTGATTACTCCCCTCACCTTAGAGATAAACCACTTTAGAGGTAAACCATCCTCTGCTACCTTTGATTACGCTAAATTGCACACCTAATGTTCCCTACTAAGTATAGCGTAAGCGATCGATCTTTTATTTACCTACTAAAAGTGGTTGAGGAGAGGAAACAACTCAGACAGATATCAGCAAAGTCGTCATGCCTGGAAAGACCACCAACTCCAAAGTGCAGTTTGAATATTTATTATAAGGCCAAAAACAATTGGATGTAAATACATCTCAATAGCAAAGTATAGAGGTACAGAAAAATTAATACAGAGCCAAGTTTACGAATATAAGTAATTTGGCCCAAAAGACAGATGATTATAAATTCCAAAATCACAACGCAACACAGAATAGATGCGATATTCAGTTCTCGGCTCATTGAAAGACATCAAAATCTTTCCCTACACTGCTCTACATGAGGGCCCTTCCTGTCTCTCTTCTATCATTCCCCAACGGTGTCAGCACGTGTTGACTTCCTAAGAAGTACTCATGTCAAATGGGTCATTTTAGCTTATGGCTTTGGAGCTTGCTCTAAGATGCTCCTTCTCCTCTGAAAGCTAGCAGAAGTCTGGACTCGCTGTCCCTGCGCATCATACAAAAGATGGGATTCAACCCACAATACGTCATTCTTCTTAAAACTTTCCATTGCACCTCTATGCAGTAGCTTTTTTTCATGACACAAATTTTATTAGTGATATCATCTTTCCAGTGGCCTTGGCTTTCAGACAGACCAGATAGGCAAGGCATCCTCCCTTCTCACTTCCCAGCCATCTTCAAAGACATTCCGGGTCTCTCCTTAACTCTGAAAATAACGATGTGTATTCTTTCACCTGCAGTAGGATGTGAACATTCTAATTTCGAACACAACAACATTTAATTATTTATTTCTCAAGAGCAAGGAGAATCGAAACTTATGACTTTGGGCCTATAATTCAGGCAACTTAACCTAACCACAATTACGGTGTATAGAAATAATATCGTCCTGCACATTATGCATGAAGGAATCGTAATACATACAAAGTTCTACTTAAATGCGTTCACTAGTTTTCAACATCAAATGATTCAAATAAATGTTTCTTAATAGTCATAAAACACTGCAAACAATACGAATACATGAGAGTGCGTTTAAACGATGAGTAGAGTGCACTCATACAAAATAGAGTGCTATCAGCGCTCTATCAAAAGTAAATAAAAGCTTGCTTTATTATGTCAACACACAACACAAGACAACCACGAAGGGCCAGATTTACTAACCTTTCACTCAGCACAATGCAGCAAGATAACTTGCTGTGCTGCATTGAGATAAAGGGAGAGAGCAGAAATATAGTATATCTACTAACATATGGCAGACTTCTGCTCTCTCTCATAGAGCTGGCACACTCCAGGTAGCCTAGCGTCAACACAGGCACCCTTGCACCATTGTGCAAGGATGCCTCCATTACAGACAGGATTGGTTTTATGCAGGAAGGGATACCTTCCAGCACAAAACAATCCTTAAAGACATGTTCTTTTTTCTATGCATGCTTAAGAATGCAACACAAATAAAAAGAGGAAGAGACATGGAGGTATTTCTCCTCCAGCATCGGGCAGTTGCACCATTTTGGCACAAACCTTGGTTTAATGTCTTTAGTAAATCTGGGTTTGTATCAAAATCCATTGATAGATGAAAGGGAACGACCATGTTCCACAAATTGAGATCCTCCCCGATGCAAAGTAACTCAATGCAGCACTACACACTATGTTGCATTACTTTTTTTTTTTACTAAGCCACACTACAGGCTTTGAGTGGCTTAGTAAATCAAGAAATGAATTTTGCTCCAGGGCTGCGTTAAAAACGTGACACAACCCCCAGCACAAAATTTTATTAACTCTAGCCTGTCATCGATATACCAGTAGTATCAGGTATTCCAGCAACAGATTGCCTGAGATATGCCCTCCTCTTCATTTCATCTCCAACGATGAAAAATGCTTCGCATTGACAAATCTTAACTTTGCTCTTTGTGATTGCAGAACAGCCCACACTTCGTGTAACACCAGGAAAAGATCACAATGAAGTCTGAGTTAAAAAAAAAAGTGTGCTCTTTGGTTAAATATGAGTTATTGGACCTTGACTTGGCAAGGTATCATTCATGATTTTCCAATTTTTAATAGGTCAAAAACACTTGGTTATAGATAGCATCTGATTTACACAATGCCAATGCTGTCCCAACTGACTACAAACATATATATCTGAATAGGATGATTGCCTTATAAGGTAAAACACTATGAGAATCATTCTGATCTACAAACGAACAGAAGTTAATGGCCAGTTTGCATAATCCTGATGCAAATGTTTGGCCTCTCTCAGCTAAACAGTTCAATGCACAAGACTAACTATACCTTTCATGAGATATATTAATTGTGATACCTTAGTATTAACTATGTAAACTATTCAAAAATAAGTTTAATATTTTCAAAATAATTTATTCAAATTAAATAATAAATCTGAAAATAACGTTTTAGCAGTGGGATGCAAGGGATATAGGGGTGTATTAATACTCACGTTTCAAATGTGATACTTGAGCATTAATTTTAGTAAATATTATAACATATTTTCAAATATATATTTATAATTAAAAATGTAAACCTACAAATACAAGGAGATAAGTTTTAATAGTAGTAAAATCAATTTTAAAAAGTACATTTTTAATAATTTAATTACAAATCTAAAGAACATGGCAAGTTTATTTGTTTTAGATTTTTTATTATAATTATTAACTTTTAATAAAAAATATTTATAAAATACAATACAATATTGTTTATTATTTAAAAATCTAAAACATATTTTTAAATAAGGTTAAACATATTTATTTACATTATTAAAACAATTTCCTACGGTTTCCCATTGACATCAATAAAAGAAATTATCCTTTTTTGTTTTTATTTTTCAAGCTTTAAGTAAATGTTTCAGGGGCTATTTCTACAGTTGGTGGTGCGTTGTGGTCAAGATCAAAAGCAAGGAGGATCCGCAACCAGGTATGAACAATGTAAACACTTTTGGGACATAATATTGCCATCAATTACTGTAAGGAGAGATGGAGGGAGGTAGGTAGATGTTATTTATTAACAAAATGTATGTTATTTGAGTTGTAATAAGTTCTGAAACCCCATACAGGTTTTTTTAATGTGTGAACTTAGGTTTACAAAAGAGGGATGAAATCATGTTAACAACGTTTTTAAACCTACTTGAATTAAAAGTGGCATTTTAATTTTTTTGCATTGTGTTGTTTTATTGTTCTTCAATTTTGGAAGAAGACAACTCTTTCGAAGAAAAAATTCTGTATTATTGGATTGGTTTTCTATTTCTCTATTCATTTCATTTTGGGAAATGGATACATTGTGGATGGTTGAAGAATGCAAAATCAAAAAAATTTTTTTTATTTTTTTTAATAAAGGTTTCATGGGTTATTTAGATTTGTAATGAACTCTTTGGATTGTTGCATTATTTGAGACACTTGATGGGAATTTTCTTAAAATATCTCCAAGAGTTGAAGAAATGATACAACTACAAGTAGGGACTCAAAGAATGTTTTATTTAAAAGAAAAATATTTAGAAATTGCCAATTTAATCAGTTTATAGAGTCAAACCAGGAGAGTAATTTTAGCGGTTATTAGTTGAAGTTAGTAGTGCAAAATGTACGCAATATTGTCAAGGTAGTCTGAAACTCCCATTAATGGAAAATGATGTATCGTTGTCAATAGTCTTTCTGACATCTCTTTACATTTTTGGGATATCCGATGATTCAGACTACCTGACAATGACTGCACCAGTCTCATTTCCTGGAAACTTTGGGGCATATTAGCAAGACCGGCGATACAATTATCGCCGTTTTAGCGGCAGGAAACTGCAGCTAAAACGGCGATAATGGTCTTGCTAATATGCGTTATAGAATTCCAATAGAAGCCCAGGTTAGATGTGCAGGACATCTAACCTGGGCTTCTATAACGCATATTAGCAAGCCCATTATTGCCGTTTTAGTGGCAGTTTCCTGCCGCTTAAACGGCATTAATTTTATCGCCGGTCTTGCTAATATGCCCCTTTGTTCTTTTTTCAAAATTTCCAGGAAGTGATAGAGATTGGGGTGAGTTGTTGAATTAGTTATGACAAACCTTTATGGCATTATTGGTTTTTGCACCTCCTTCTAAGCAGTTTGAGTAACAGTTCCACCATTCAGTAGGAAATCTTGGTTTCCTTCTGTGACCCAACCTGCTTAGCTGGCCAATCCATGAATCTTCAAAGTAATTTAGAAGTGGAGCCAATTTTTCCTCGTTTCGTGAAAAATATTCTGGTTGTATAATTGATGTGTAGAAGTTATCCACACATTCAGGAGGTATAAAACACAATTCAGTTAGTTTTTTTAGTTCATATTGCAATTTACTATTTGACACATAATCCTTAGCTAAGGATTTTTTTACATTTTTCGTCAATATGCCTGGGAAAAGTGAAAAAACATCCTTGAATTTGAGTGTTAGGGTATATTTTATCAATTGTATTAATCATTTGTAATTTAAAATCAATTATTATTTTCCTAGGACTTTTATTTACTGTTTTAGATTTTACAACTGATAAAAATTCAGTGTAAATTGAGGATTGCTTGTCAAGCAGTAAACCATAAACTAATGGGATGGTAGTGTTGTTAATTTTTGCATGAATTTTATAAATTTGGGTGAATAGATGGGGAGTTGATTTAAAAGTTCCATAAATTAGTTTGCTATTCTCCAGGGTTACTGCGTTATGTACTGTACTGAAGATAATTATTCATTCTAGAGGGTTCTCATTATATTAGAGTTGAAAAGGTTTGTTAGTGAAAGAAATAGTAAGTTCAGAGTGGATATTAATGTAAGAGTAGGATTGAGGAGTTACTCTTTGGGGATTACTCGCCTGCTTTTATCGTTGAACCATTCTTCTTAAATTTGGGATTGTGGGCATACTACTGGCAACATGCATGGGGATATTCTGGGCTACCTCCTTCAGAACTGAGCCACAGGGTTCATTTGAGGTGGCTGCATGTGTCTTCATTTGTTAAATGCTTTCCCTTACTTCAGTCTCTATTGCAGAGGCAGAATGGTATGCTCTGTGGTTTTTCCACTGTGTCACCAAGAGTAACTGCTCTTCCGCAGGGACCGCACCAACGGAGTCGGAGGAGGCATCGCCATCGTCCACAGGAACACCCTCAGAGTCTCAACCAACACCGACGACACCCTCAGCACCGCCGAACACATGCACTTCCAGATCCACACCGATCCCAACACCACCCTCAGAGGAACCCTCATCTACAGACCCCCCGGACCCCGACCACAGTTCAGCGATTCCATCGCTGACTTTGTCAGCACACACGCCATCGCCTCCACAGACTACATCCTCCTCGGGGACCTGAACTTCCACCTCGAGAACAACAAGGACACCAACTCCACCACCCTGATCGACAACCTCGCCACCCTCGGACTCAGACAGCTCGTGACTACACCCACCCACGCCGCCGGCCACACGCTAGACTCCATCTTTACCGCAAGCCCACACGTCTCCTTCAACCACACCTCCGAACCCCACTGGACTGACCACCACTGCATCCACTTCACCTACAGGAAGCCCACCACGCACCACCGCACCGAACAAATGCCTCGCCGCTGCTGGAGCAGAGTCACGGAAGAGCAGCTAACCACAACCCTCGCCCTGAGCCCACCCGCCGAACCCTCCGACCCCGACACCGCCGCCCGCAACCTCAGACAGTGGATCGACGACTGCGCCAACACCCTCGCCCCGCTCAAGAATCCGCCCAACAGCCACACCAGCAAGAAAGCCACCTGGTTCACCGAAGACCTCCAGGCCTCCAAACGAACATGCCGAAAACTGGAGAAGATCTGGCTCCACGAACGGACAGCGGACAGCTACGCCGCCCACAAGAGCGCCACCCGCAGTCACCATCACCTCATCAGATCCGCCAAAAGGGCCTCACTCAAAGACCGCCTAGACAACAACGCACACAACAGCAAAGAGCTCTTCAACATCGTGAAGGAACTCTCCAACCCCAGCTCCAACACCAACGACATCCAGCCGTCGCGAGACCTGTGCGACTCACTGGCCACCTTCTTCCACCGCAAAATCGCCGACATCCACGACAGCTTCAACACCACAACCGCCCCGGCAACCACCGAGACCACTGCCCCCACAACCACCAACCGCCTGCTCTCCTGGACCAACATCAACGACGAGGACACCAGCGAGATCATGAACACCATCCACTCCGGTTCACCGCTAGACCCGTGCCCTCACCACATCTTCAACAAAGCCAGTACAGCCATCGCGCCCCATCTCCGGAAAATAATCAACATCTCCTTCGAGACAGCAACCTTCCCGGAAAGCTGGAAGCACGCCGAGATCACCGCCTTACTCAAGAAACCCAAGGCAGACCCCAAGGACCTCAAGAACTTCCGACCCATCTCTCTGCTCCCGTTCCCCGCGAAGGTCACCGAGAAAATTGTCAACAAACAACTGACCCGCTACCTCAAGGAGAACAACATCCTGGACCCTTCCCAGTCCGGCTTCCGCAGCAACCACAGCACCGAAACCGCCCTCATCGCCGCCACCGATGACATCAGGACCCTGCTAGACAACGGAGAAACAGCAGCCCTCATCCTCCTGGACCTATCAGCCGCCTTCGACACAGTCTGCCACCACACACTACGAACACGCCTTCACGATGCCGGGATCCAAGAGAAGGCCCTGGACTGGACCACATCCTTCCTTTCCGGCAGAACACAAAGCGTCCGCCTCGCCCCTTCCGATCCAAGGCCACCAAGATCATCTGCGGCGTGCCCCAAGGCTCCTCCCTCAGCCCAACGCTGTTCAACATCTACATGGCACCCCTCGCCCACGTCGCCCGACAGCACAACCTCAACATCATCTCCTACGCCGACGACACCCAGCTGATCCTCTCCCTCACCAAAGACCCTCACACCGCCAAAGCCCACCTCCACGAAGGAATGAAGGCCATCGCCGAATGGATGAGGACCAGCCCGCCTGAAGCTGAACTCGGACAAGACGGAGGTCCTCATCCTTGGTTCCAACCCTTCAGCATGGGACGACTCCTGGTGGCCAACATCACTGGGAACAGCCCCGCCACCCACCGACCACGTACGCAACCTAGGGGTCATCCTCGACCCCACCCTCTCCATGTCTAAGCAGGTCAACGCCGTTTCCTCATCCTGCTTCAACATCCTCCGAATGCTCCGCAGGATCTTCAAGTGGATCCCCACTGAAACAAGAAAAACAGTCACCCAGGCCCTCGTCACCAGCAGGCTGGACTACGGAAACGCCCTCTACGCAGGAACGACGGCTAAGCTCCTGAGACGGCTGCAACGCATCCAGAACGCCTCTGCACGTCTTATCCTCGACATCCCCCGACGCAGCCACATCACACCCCACCTGAGAGACCTGCACTGGCTCCCTGTCAACAAGAGGATAACCTTCAAGCTCCTCACCCACGCACACAAAGCACTCCACAACTCCGGACCAGCCTACCTCAACAGACGACTCAGCTTCTACACCCCCACCCGCCAGCGCCGCTCGACCAGCCTCGCCCTCGCCACAGTCCCCCGCATCCGGAAAACGACCGCCGGCGGCAGATCCTTCTCCCACCTCGCCGCCAAGACCTGGAACACCCTCCCCACCAACCTCCGACAGACCCAAGACCTACTGGCCTTCAGAAGACTCCTCAAGACCTGGCTCTTCGATCAGTAGCAGCACCACCCCCCTCTTCCCCCAGCGCCTTGAGACCCTCGCGGGTATGTAGTGCGCTTTATAAGTGACATGATTGATTGATTGATTGATTCCTTTGCAATGGGATGAAAAATATTTAACACACCTCCAATGACTCCTTGTCTCAGTTAATCTCTCCTAACAATAAATATAGCCTCCATCTTGTAATAGTCTATTGCCACGTTTCAATTTAGTGGTCAATTTTGATGTCGTTAGAAAAGCATTCAGACTGAATCGGTTCCGGAATGCTTTCCGAACATCTCAGATCGGGGGAGTCCGACCGAGCGATTTTGATGCATCCAGATGCTTCCGGATACGATTCGTTTGGACTCCCATTGACTTCAATGGGAGCCTGTGTTCCGAACGAGAACACAAGCTCCCATTGACAAAAGAGGTGGTTGGGGAAAACCTTTCACCCTGTGGCGGGCACCCCATGGTGCCTGAAACACTGTGCATGGTTTAACAGGGGGGTCCCATGGGTACCCCCACGGGCCCGATTCGGAAGGCCCCGGGTGAAGGGGGGCCTGCTATGGGCCCCAAAAGTCAGATTCCTACAGCCGATTCATTTCGGAACAACCGATTTGGAAAGGCTGGCCGAATCTGATGTTCTAATCGCTCGGCTGAAAACGAGGTCCATAGACCGCTACGATTCGGCTCCGTCCGACTCGGTTACTCCCAATGCCTTTCAGAACAGAGTCGGACAGTTCGAACACTTCCCAGCCATTGTAATCACTAATAGGGAAACATGTCCGAGTCAGTTGTAAAGGCGGGTTCCGATTCGGATTCGGACTAATCGAATGCCGTTCGGAGCCTTTCTGGACGACATCGAAATCGACCCCTTATTGTAATTGGCTTGACTTGCGTTTTCCATTATTAAATGATCTGCAAAGGAAATAGATAAAAATTATATGAGTATGATGTTATCATGTTGGGTATTATTTTCTTCTTTTTGATTGGTCCTGCTGAGAAATTAAAAAAATTGTAATGTTAACTGATGGAGTCTGTTGAAAAAATATTGTTAATTTGTACTGTTGAAACTGAGAAAATTAAATCTTTGTAATGAATCAATAATTTTAGGGCCTTTTTCAGTCTCTAGAAACTTTCTTCTCTTTCGAAGAGTTGCTGTTTGCTTCAATGTTCTAAAAAAAACCTTAAATGTGCACCCTTGTCACTGTCCAGCACCATCCCTGAGGTAACACATGGCGGAGTTAGAATAGGAAATCTGGCCCCCCAGGAACTGTCCAGCACTTCCCTGAGGTAAAACATGGAGCTTTAGAATAGTAAATCTGGCCCCCAGCCACTGTCCAGCACCTTCCCTGAGGTAACGCCTGGTGGGGTTGGAATAGTAAATCTCGCCACCAGACACTGTCCAGCACCTTCCCTGAGGTAACGCTTGGGGGAGTTAGAATAGTAAATCTGACGCCCAGACACTGTCTACCACCTTCCCTGAAGTATCACTTGGTGGAGTTAGAATAGTAAATCTTGCCCCCTACTCACTTTCAAGCACATTCCTCGAGGTAACACTTGGCGGAGTTAATATACTTAATCAGTCACCCAGTCACTGTTCAGATCCTTCCCTGAGTAGATTGCAATTTGTCAAATTATTTTTATTTTTTAAATGAACATTGTTACTGTTGAGGAAATATCATTAAATTAAAAAAAAGGAAAAAATAGTTTGTGTTTTAACTTAATTTGAAAAGCTTTACAATCAGTATGTGTTCATAAGATTCACAATGTCTGAAAATGTGAAAAAAATTAACATTTTTGTTCTTCTACCTTGCTATTTCTATGTGTACCAAGCTTGTGTGCTATACTTACTTGGATAGATAGATTGCAGTATTTTGTACTGTCTCTTATGAACAATTCTCTTCACTCTGGTGCATGTGGTCACGTCTGAAGGCAGAGTACCACTGACTACAAAATGGTGGATACCTGTTTTTATATGTTTTTAAACGTTAACAATAAATTACACAACATTTAGGGCCTAATTTGGATGTCGGTCGGAAAGCCTCCGACCGCAGGCCGGAGGCTTTCCGACCAACATTTAAGGTTTCAAATCCATCCGCCGTATTACAATGATGGCAGACGGATTTGAAACCGGCCGGTCAATCCGACTGGCTTACGATGGGCTCTAGGAGCCCGACGGTCAGTCGGAATGGCCACATAATCCCGTACAGGCGGCGTTTCCGCCATCAGGATTATGACATCGGTTTCTGACAGGCTTTCCATGCAGGGCCCTCCTTCTTCTACGGCCTCCAGTTGGGGTCTGAGGGGGCACCTATGGGGTCCCCTTGAAAATCTCTGCACCATATGGCAGGCACTATGAGGTGCCTGCCACACAGTGCAGGAATTTACACAAACTCCCATTTCTCTATGGGAGCTTGCAACGGCACCATGTGCGGTCACATCGTAATTGCTGTTTCCAACCCCCAACACGTGGTGGGTCAGCTCCGAAACCACAGTGCTGTCGGTCAGAGGCAACTCCGACCGACGTCATATTCGGCCCCTTAGTGTTGCAAACTATGGGGCTCATTATGATGGCGGGCGGACATCAGTCCGCCCGCCATCATAACGTTTTTGGGACTGCCCGCCAGACGTGCGGCGGTCCCACCAGTGCAATTAGGATGCGCCCACCATACTGGCGGGCGCATCCTGGCCTTTTAACATTGCAGACGGTGCTGCTGGCTGCAGCACCGTCTGCAATGTCAAAAGAGCATGCACAGCATTTCCCTGCAGCACGTGGCAGGCACCACGCGGTGCCTGCCACTTGGTGCATGGAACTGCAGGGGGGTACCCCCCAGTGCACCCCCCCACACACACAGAGGGGGCCCACAATGGGCCCCCAAAGCCAGTCTCCGCCTGTCTTTTTGCGGCGGGATATCCGCCGCAAAAAGTCAGGCGGAAGGGCATATCCTAATCACTACGGCGGTGCCTGCACGGCACCGCCGCAATGTTGCCCTGGTTCCGGGTTCCGCTGGGCGGGCGGAAAAGGACCGCCTTGCGGAACCATGGCGGACGGACTTTCCGTCCACCGCGGTACCATTATGATTCCCACCACCATCCTAATTAGGCGGTGGGAATTTTCATTATGATGGCGGAAGGACCGCCACCGTCGGCCTGGCAGTGGCGGTCCTTCTGCCATCATAATGAGCCCCTATGTTTTTCCTGAAGCAAAACATGACTAAACCTATCATTATTTTTGTATTTAAAAGTAATGAGCTTTTGACCTTCTTTACAGGGTTTGTCCACCATCTTGGAAGGGGGCAGTGTGTTTTATTGTGTAGGAATTGAAAAAGTCGAACTATTATACCTGTGTAATTGTTTCTATTGCAGAAAACATTTCCATTGTGTTGTAATGTGTTTGCATTGTAATATATTTATGTGAGCAAACAACTGTATGGTGTTTTGATGTATTGTGTGGTATTGCATTGTGATACAGTTATATTCAGAATATGTGCAATGCATTGTGTTGAGTTGTGCTGTGTTGTGTCCAGTTCTGTTTCATGGAGAAATGCTTCACAAAAGCACTTTTTAAAAGAAAACTTTTTTCTAAAATGTGTAATGTTAAATTATATTTATATCATCTTTGTAGATATTAAATTTTGTACCCATATTTGTTACGATTTTTTCAAATATAAAAAAAATAGCTAGGTAACGGTTTCCGTGGTAAAGGTCTGTGTGGTAACAGTATGCGTGGTAATGGTTAATATAATTTATCTCTATGTATGTTCGTGGTAAAGCCATGTGTAGTGAAGATGTGCGTGGTAATGGTATATGCATGTTAAAGACTGCATGGTAAAGGCATGCATGGTAAAGGCATGCGTTGTAACGTTATACAACCAACAGGGCTCAGATTACTATCAACATAGGTTTCAATTGATTAAAATAAGGTTGTTCAATGAAAAATGTTCTATGCATGTATGTGGTTCAACAAAGCCCTGTCCACCCTAACATCCAAATGAAAGATGGCTAAAAAGAGCTAGAAGACATGCATATGCACCAGATGAAAGAAGAAAATTCTAACAATTATGAAAGACATACAAAAAAGCATGAAAACCTTAACAATGAATATTACTTTACCATCAGAGGAAACTCCTTTCTACTCAAAGTCTGTGCATTGAGATGAAAGCGTTTTCACACAAATATCCAACATATTCTAAAACAACATCAATGGAACAGACAATGTTAGTTTTATTTTCCATTCTCTTAATTCAGTCTCTCCTTTAGATATCTGCCCTGACCAGCAGTTTGAAAAAGGCAAAGGAGATGGTGTCTAGGATAGAGTTAGATTTGCATTGAAGCGTCCCAAGCTGTATACCAAAATTATGTCAACGATGAACCCATTTCTGTATTACCAACTCAAGGATCATAGAGAAGCTTGATGCTAGATAGCTTTTTAACTTTACAAAAAAACAAGATATTCTTGGCCTTTCCTAAGCTATGTTCCACAATAGAAAGTCAATGTTATAGCCTCTTAGTTTGATGATCTGTACTTTATCATGGATGGCAGGAGTGTTGCCATGGTGATCATTTTTCAATCTCTTTGCCCTATTGATCAAAGTTGATTGTTGTTCTTTGCTAGCTAAACTAGGAATTCTGAGTAGCGGAAAAATGGGCCATAATTGGGCAGCATTCTTCCTTTCGAATAACTAAACACCTGTTTTTTTTTGCCTAGTTCATAAAATCCCTTTACAACTTGTGTGTAATCAAACAAGGCTCATGACTGTTTTCTTTCTTGGTCAGGGATTATGTGATGTCTCTGGCTTGTTTTAGTAGATACTTTGGCTTCACATTGTATTCATATGCTAATGAAGCATTATGAGACTTTGAATTATTAATTTGGGAAGGTGGCATACGACCTTCTAATTAGGTTAATGTCTTGTAAAGGTAATAAACAGATCAACTGAGAAAACTTTACACAACCCCTGATAAATAAGGATCAAGATACACACTTTCCCCAGACAACTGCATGCTAGATTCAAGCCGTCCAAGCAACAGTAAAGTCTGGAAGAGACACAATAAAATACAAAAAAAAATTAGAAAAGGAAAGACATTTTTAAATAAAAAAATTATATAAAATGTGTAAAAAGGACCGGAATTGTGAGTTTTTAAAGTTTTTTGTTTAAAAATGCAAAGAAAATACCAAGGTTTGGGGAATGGGCAAAGCTTGGAGATTTGCTCTCAACTCTGAACATTTTTATGTCTTGGTAACTAATTACCATGATTTTTCTAAGCTTGAACAGTTTGTAGGGAGACATCTATCCTTTTCTTGAAAGTATTCTGGTCAGCCTGTGATACACTATGGGACAAGAATATGATCATTGTCTCTGTGCACATCTGTATGACCCATTTGGGAGACTAGATCAGAATTCTCCCAGCCGTCGAAGGTTTGTCTTTGTTTTCTTGATGGAAATGACAAAATTGGTTTTATATAATGCGGACATGTCTCCTGATGTTGAGGAACACTACATTATTGCTTTCACACATACATAGTCCGAGAGCCTGGTAACCGAAAGGAGAAGATATTTTATTTTTCGTACTTGATTGTCCATAAACAGTCAGTCATATGTCCCTGGTCAAAACTCTCCACAAATCTCACTTTGCACCTTCACTATCAATCTGTACGGGAAACATCCTTTACCCCGCATGCGCTACAACGCATGTTATTACCCCACATTTTTTACTCTTTAAAAACATTTACAACACAAGGCTTTACACCGCAAACATTTAAAACGCATTCCCCATTGCAACTCCTCGGTGGAGTTAGAATAGTAAATTGCGTTGTAATGGACAATGCGTTGTAATGGATTGTGTTGTAAAGGCCTGCATTGTAAAAGTTTTTGCGGAGTAAAAAACGCGGGGTAATGGCACGTTGTAAATGCGTGTGGAGTAAAGTGTCCTATTCATCTGTACATGTCAGAAATTGAATGTGGGGACTGGCCAAATGAACTAAGAAGGCAATGACCTAGTATTTCTCCTTGCAGCATGGCTTTTATTTGGGAATATAATTTGAATGAAGGATCATACAATAGAAGAAGACGTTATAATATCTATCATAATAAATATGTATATTGAGAAATGATCTTTAATGTGTACCAGTCTCTAAGTCATGAAATACCAAATACTTGCTAATGTTACCAGTTGATGGAAAATAAAAGTGCCTGATGGACATTAGACTCGTAAATCTAGTGCAAAATACTAAGGGGTCGATTCCGATTCGGGCCGGAAAAAGCACCGACCGACTCGGATCCGGAAAAAATACCGACCGACACGTACCCGTGGCGCACGACACGCCAAGTACGATGCAAGGCGCGAAAAATCCGACCGACACGTACCGAAACAAAGTCGACCGACCGAGCCGCACGGAAAGCAGCAATCCGGCCGGAAAAACACGCGAATCCAACCGACCAACACGCACCCGGAACAAATCCGACCGAAACGTACACGCGAACTCCAAACCGCAAAGTACGATGCAAGGCACGAAAACCACGAGCGAGTCGGACGGAGGACAAGCCGTACGACCGACACGCATACAAAACCGAGCCGAAGCAACACAATACACCGCGACCGACGCGTACGCAGCATAGAAAACTGCACAAACACAGCGTGAACGAAACGGAGAACACCGTACGAGACCAATGCAGGGTCCGACTCGGTCACAAGAACGTTTCCAACATACACAAACAGCACAAATGAAAAATCACCCAAAAAAAGGCCAAACAAGCAATTACCAAGCCAATAAATACTGGGGGGGTGGGGACAGAGAACAAAGACACACCTACAACTCCACCTATATAAAGGACACAAATCACTACCATGAGCCTTTGCAAATGCCATTCCACTGCCAGCACCCAAGAGAAAGCAACCACACACCCACAGCTCATCCCTCACACAAGCCACACACCATCAGCACACCAACAAATACCTACCTCACATACACCCAGCAAAACACACACTCACACACCCTCACCTGCACACCAACACACACATCACCCACCATCACCACCCATCACCATGCCCCCAAGAAGAATCCCAAGTTCCTAGATAGTGAATTGGAAGTCATGGTAGAGCGAGATCCTCAGGGTGGAGCCACAGCTGTTTGGCACACTGGTCCAACAGACCCCCATGTCGCAGAAAACCAAGATGTGGGAGAGGATCATCAACAGGGTGAACGCCCAATCACCATGTCGGCGCACAAAGACGGACATCCAGAACAGGTGGTATGACGTGCGCAGGAGGGTACGGGACATGCTGAAGAAAGACTACATCAACAGCCAATACACCAGCAGTGGCCCTCCTGCCAAGCCAATATACCTCAGGCCCTGGGAGGAGAAGGTGCGGGCCATCCTTCCGCCAGTGAGCGTATATGGACTAGAGGACATCCCAGAGCCTGGTGAGTACACAACAAATGTACACAATATACTGCCACAAAACACACACATCACTGTCAAGGGAGAGTCAAACCATGCACTCATAGCAATTACACAGCAACCAGAACAGAATCATCCCAAAATGTGTATGTCAGTCAGATAAACACAACACATGCCATCAAAAAAGTCACATCCAACTGTGCCAACACATGTACAAACACAACCACAACTACAGCTAGGCAGTGGCACAAATAGAACTAACAAACACATCCACACATGTAGCAACCACAACAACACCAACACACAGTGAAGACCACTCAAAGGAAGGAATTCTGTGTATGCTGGCGAAGTCAGTGTAGCCAATAGCATCATGGGAGTCGCAGTCACACATATTGCCCCCCCCACAACTGTCCCATCAACACCACCATGATCCATGCGCACATCACAGGGAGTGGAGAAGGACTCACAAGATGGCTGACACTGGCTACTGCTGTGGGGAGCACAAGGCCCTGCTGGCAACTGTGCACCAACAAACAGCAGGACACCACTGACTGACATCCTGAGAGACAACTTACACTCCCTGCAATGCAAGCACGTTCCATGGTGGGATATCTGGCTGGCTGGGTGGGAAGGGGGACTTGCAGCACTGACCATAGTCACAAGCACCTCCCCTCACACCCCCCAACACAAACTCCACAGTACCCACCTGGTAGAATGCAATGCCCTCCATCCTAACACAAGATCCCACAAAGAACCACCACCCTGGGTTATGTTGTGTGAAGCACAGGGACACTCTTGGGATTCTTAGCCAAACAACTGCCAGGACAACACTCCCAGCCATCCTGTCAGCACAGCCAGCCCACCCCACAGGGAAGCAGAGTCAAAAGGAAAGCAGCATGGGCATGCTGGGAAGGGGGAGGAGGCAATGGCATGATGGGAGTCGTAGTCACAGACATAGCTCACCCCCACAACTGTCCCATCAACACCACCCTGAACCATGCTCACATCACAGGGAGTGGAGAAGGACTCACAAGATGGCTGACACTGGCTACTGCTGTGGGGAGCACAAGGCCCTGCTGGCAACTGTGCACCAACAAACAGCAGGACACCACTGACTGACATCCTGAGATACAACTTACACTCCCTGCAATGCAAGAACGTTCCATGGTGGGATATCTGGCTGGCTGGGTGGGAAGGGGGACTTGCAGCACTGACTATAGTCACAAGCACCTCCCCTCACACACCCCCGAACACAAACTCCACAGTACCCACCTGGTAGAATGCAATGCCCTCCATCCTAACACAAGATCCCACAAAGAACCACCACCCTGGGTTATGTTGTGTGAAGCACAGGGACACTCTTGGGACTCTTAGCCAAACAACTGCCAGGACAACACTCCCAGCCATCCTGTCAGCACAGCCAGCCCACCCCACAGGGAAGCAGAGTCAAAAGGAAGGAAGCATGGGCATGCTGGGAAGGGGGAGGAGGCAATAGCATGATGGGAGTCGTAGTCACAGCTCTACATCCCCCACCACATGGCCCAGCAAGCTCACACTCACGCATGCACATCCCACAGAGAGTGGAAAGGCCCATCAAAGATGTCTGACACTGTTGCTGTGTCGTGGGGAGCACAAGGGCATGCTGGGTACTGCACACCAACCAACAGCAGGACACCACTGTCAGCCATCTTGCCATTGCTCTCACACCCACACACACTGAACTCCACACAAAACCAAGTAAGTATGGGAATGCTGGGAAGTGGGGTGGAGGCAATGGCATGATGGGAGTCGTAGTCACAGACATAGCTCACCCCCACAACTGTCCCATCAACACCACCCTGAACCATGCTCACATCACAGGGAGTGGAGAAGGACTCACAAGATGGCTGACACTGGCTACTGCTGTGGGGAGCACAAGGCCCTGCTGGCAACTGTGCACCAACAAACAGC
The DNA here is from genome assembly GCA_963921515.1 of Calotriton arnoldi. NCBI lineage: Eukaryota > Metazoa > Chordata > Amphibia > Caudata > Salamandridae > Calotriton > Calotriton arnoldi. The sequence continues at coordinate 923,030 of CAWUFW010006858.1, forward strand.
AGGACACCACTGACTGACATCCTGAGAGACAACTTACACTCCCTGCAATGCAAGCACGTTCCATGGTGGGATAACTGGCTGGCTGGCTGGGTGGGAAGGAGGACTTGCAGCACTAACCATAGTCACAAGCACCTCCCCTCACACACACCCCAACACAAACTCCACAGTACCCACCTGGTAGAATGCAATGCCCCCATCCTAACACAAGATCCCACAAAGAACCACCACCCTGGGTTATGTTGTGTGAAGCACAGGGACACTCTTGGGACTCTTAGCCAAACAACTGCCAGGACAACACTCCCAGCCATCCTGTCAGCACAGCCAGCCCACCCCACAGGGAAGCAGAATCAAAAGGAAGGAAGCATGGGCATGCTGGGAAGGGGGGTGGAGGCAATAGCATGATGGGAGTCGTAGTCACTGATATTGGTCACCCCCACAACTGTCCCATCAACACCACCCTGAACCATGCTCACATCACAGGAAGTGGAGAAGGACTCACAAGATGGCTGACACTGGCTACTGCTGTGGGGAGCACAAGGCCCTGCTGGCAACTGTGCACCAACAAACAGCAGGACACCACTGACTGACATCCTGAGAGAAAACTTACACTCCCTGCAACGCAAGCACGTTCCATGGTGGGATAACTGACTGGCTGGGTGGGTGGGAAGGAGGGCCGGCTGTCAACCAAACACAACCAATGCAGACCATGTTCACACCCCAGAAAATACATAGAAATGCCCAAATAATGCAGGACAATGTGCCACACCAATATCAACCCCTGACTGTGACGACTTAGGACAATGCAATGTACAGGCCCGCACCCAGAGGCACAGTCACAACTGTCATGTGTGTCAACCATTGATGCCTGCAGAAACATGACATACATTTTTTTGTGTCTCCCAAAAACAGGTGATGATGGGGACACAGCAGCAGACGCTGAGGAGTCCCAGTCCCAGGCTCAAGAGGATGCCGAGCTCACTGGCGTCGTACAGCCTCTGTCCTCCTCGGACGATGAAGAACAACCTGGCACATCCGGTGCAAGTCAACATGCAGCACCAGCAGGACCACCAGCTGCAGCACCAGCAGGACCACCAGCTGCACCCCCTGCACCCACCCCTACAACGACTGTCACCACGAATACCATCCCTGCCGACATGGACAGAATAAGGAGCAACACCAGCACAGTGACCCTGGACCAACCTGGGGCCATGGACACCACCACCACCACCAACCCCCAAGGTGGACCAGGGTTATCTGTGCGTGCCACTGCACACACTGCACATGTCAGCAGGGGTGGTGGGAGGGTGGGAGACAGAGTTCGCTGCTTGCAGACGTTGCTGGTGTGCAATAGCTGATGCGTACCAGTCCAGCACCGGAGAGCTCAACCAGGTAGTGGGGCTCCTCAGAGACATTAAACAGCAGCAGGCTGCCCATCATGCCCGCTTGGACTAACACATGTCCCACGTGGAGTCACACATGTCCCGTGTGGACTCACACATGTCCTGCGTGGAGTCCAAGTGGGATGCACTGCATGAGATGACGGCGGTGCACAGGGACATTTTACAATGCCTCCGCCAGATGAACAGCAACCAGTCCACCCTCCCTGTGTGCCAACAACATCTGGTGCCGAACAAACTGCAACTGCCACAGGGAGGGAGGAGGACTCTGGCGGAGAGTCCCCTGCACCGCAGCAGCCTGCACTTGAGGGCCCCCCAAGAAGAGGGGTCGTCCGAGGAGGGAAAAGTGAGAGGCCGATGGCCAAGCGCAACTCCCAGGAAGCCTGAACCTGTTCTGGATGTTTGCCTTTGTGCACAGACTGTTCACCCTGTTGACGGCAACACTACTCCCACACATTGCATGGGGAGTACAAGTTGGACCAATGTGTCAGACAACTGTGGCCCCGATACTGGGGATCCTGTCTACCTGGACTTTCAATTCACCTAGGAACTTGGGATTGCAAGATTTATGTACAGCACAACCCATCCTATGCACTATTAACACAAATGTATCACAATAAACACACTAATACACCATACTTGCCTCTGTCGTGATTCCAACGTGGGTGCTGTTATGGGGATGATGAACTGCAAAATTACACTGTGTATGCGAACTGCAACAGCAAGGACAACACAGGCATGTGAGTACAGGCAACGTGACACACATGAGGGAGACACACCACCAGGGCTACACAACACATACACACCTAGGCCATCTGACTCATTGCCTACACTGATGTTGCCAGGGAAGACGGTGCAATGCACAGACACCACACCCATTCCCAGTTGTAGTCAAGTAGCCCACAGGTGCAGTAAGCAAATGGCAGTCAAATGTGTGACCACAGACAACGCACATCACAAAGTGAAGCACAGGTTTATTACACAGTTGCAACATGCCGTAACCACTACAGATGCAAGGTAACCCCACCTGGCAGCGGGCACACAGTCAACAACTGTAGACGGAAGGAAGTCCATGGGTGTGGCGCACATCACCTGTAGGGACACAACAGCTACCAGCCTGGATGTGCAATCACGTCGTCGGTGGACACAGTTGACCAAACGAATCTGAAAGTACCCTGTGAAGGACAGAAATGACACACAGTCAAAAGCAATGGAGTACAGGACAGAACAGCAAAACTCATGCACAATACATGTTACAAGATACCCACCCAGAACCAAGTTAGCATGTCAACACTGTTGGGGAGTACAGCCCACCTGTCACCACACATCGCAACACACATCCAGTCAAGTAGCCCATGGACACACTCCAACAGCACCAGAGCACCACCCACACATCATGCCAACTCACATCATTGACATGACACCTCAGGATACTCACATTCAGCTAAAGAAGTTGGTGATGAGCTGTGTGCGGACATCACCATCACCATCATCATCATCATCGTCACTGGCATCGTGGTCCAGGCCAGGATCCTCCACAGGTGGCGGATGTTGGTCATTGTCATCCTGGATGAGAGGCAACTCCTTCCGCACTGCCAGGTTGTGGAGCATGCAGCAGACGATGATAATCTTGCACACTTTCGCAGGGGCATATGGGAGGGACCCTCCGGTCTTGTCCAGGCAGCGGAAGCGGCTCTTCAGGAGACCAAAGGTCCGCTCAATCACTCTCCTGGTCCGACCATGTGCCTCATTGTAGCGCATCTGGGCAGGTGTCACAGGGTTCCTGAGGGGTGTCAGCAACCACGGCATGTTGGGGTATCCCGAGTCACCTACGGACAGACAAGTGCACATTAGCTGACTTGGAAAAGTGGGCGGAATACTACAGATCAGATCACACACAATGGCACAAAGTCAGTACACACCGACAAGCCAGGCACGCTGGTTCTGCATCTGTGCCATCATCCTGGGGATGCGACTACTCCTCATCACAAAGGCATCGTGTGCTGAACCAGGGAAACGGGCACACACGTGTGTGATGGTCATGTCTGCAAGACACACCACCAGTGCATTGACCGAGTGGTAGTGCTTGCGGTTCCTGTAGGCCTGCTCCTGGGCCTGTGGTGGTACCAAAGCCACATGTGTCCCATCAATGGAGCCAATTACATGCGGCATCCTCCCCAGGGCATAAAAGTCACTCTTCACGTCAGTGAGTCGTCGCAGTCTAGGGAAATAGATGTACCGGTTCAGGAAGAGCAACATTGCCGCCAAAACATCGCGGAGCACACGGCTGAACATGGTCTGTGACATCCCACCAGCAGTCGCCACAGTATGTTGGAAGGTACCAGTGGCAAAGAAGTGTAGGGCTGCCATCACCTTCACCTTGGGGGTCAGCGCTGTAGGATACGGCCGGCCAGGCTGCAAATGTGGGGACAACTGCACTGCCAAATCCTCAATCAGCTGCCTGGTGAAGCGGTACCGTCGAATGCTGTCCCGTTCCACCATCGTTGCCAGGTCTGGGAATGGCCGATGGACAGCAGGAGCCCTGCAGTGCAGAGGAGAAGTAAGCAAGATTGTCAGTCACCCCACATATGCGGCATTGAACACACTCAAGATCCCAACATACATCATTATGAGGCACAACTACATGAAGTGTGCAGTACCGGAAGGACATGTATGGTACATACATGGCCAACATCTGTCAACACGGTCCAACAGGTGGCATCAATTAGTCCCAGGTTGGCCCATTGGATATCATGAGGCCGTGTCACAGTTCCCATCTCCTGCTGCCGTGTCACAATAACCCCCACAGTGACATGTGAGGACAGATGTGCCCCAGGCACCACAGCTCAACGACAGGTACATTCCCAGGGACCCTGTAATGCCACATGGACACTGGCATTACATGGAGTATCATGTATACACCACAGCAAAACAACCATGACACCCACAGGTAGTGGCCCCACTTGCCACGGCAGGACAGACATGGACGTCTGTGACACACACGCACAACATCAGAGTCCATGCACACACAACGTGGATGTGGAGACTGTCTCCCATTGTGCACATGAAATCAGAGACATTGTAAACACTACATGCACAAAGACTGTGGAGGACCATCACTATTGTGCCACTGGGACACCCTGGCTCAAACATACCGTCCCACATGGGACTCACGGGGTATGTGACATGACATACACATACACCACTGTGAAATGTGACCATGGCACATGCACAGATATGAACAGTTGCACATCACAGTGGTCACGTACACGTAACACCCAGGATCCTGTCCCCATGAACATGTGCACAGCCTGGGGGTGGCTGCCCACAGGTGACACCCACAGGACAACATGTACACCAACATACACACAATAGGAAATGCATCCTTACATGCCTTATGATAAGGTTTGGACAGGCTGTCGTGATGTAGGTGTGCCCCTCACTCCCTGGGAGCTATCTGTGGCTGGCATATGTCCATCTGAGATAGGCATGCTGACATATGCCAGTCACATGTACAGTGATGCGTTGTACCGCAATGGACCGATCGGTGCCTCCGGCCGGCCCATTGCATTCAATGTGTGGGGGTACGCGTTGTACCCCTGTGCGCGTTGATACCGCAATGGACCGATCGGTGCCTCCGGCCGGCCCATTGCATTCAATGTGTGCGGGTACGCGTTGTACCCCTGTGCGCGTTGTACCGCAATGGACCGATCGGTGCCTCCGGCCGGCCCATTGCATTCAATGTGTGCGGGTACGCGTTGTACCCCTGTGCGCGTTGTACCGCAATGGACCGATCGGTGCCTCCGGCCGGCCCATTGCATTCAATGTGTGCGGGTACGCGTTGTACCCCTGTGCGCGTTGTACCGCAATGGACCGATCGGTGCCTCAGGCCGGCCCATTGCATTCAATGTGTGCGGGTACGCGTTGTACCCCTGTGCGCGTTGTACCGCAATGGACCGATCGGTGCGCACCCATTGACAATGGGCTTGCCTGGCAACGGACGTGTTTTCGAATTTCGAACGAGTCGGTTGCTGGAAATTCAGTTGGTCACCCACAACAATGTTGCAAAATCATGTATGCCATGAAGTTGAGGATTTGAAGGATGCTGTGGGCGTGTTTTGGTGCTGCTATTCCATGGATTGGCCAGATTCAGAAGATGCAAACGACTTGGACCTATCACTTTGGACACAAGGGACAGTATCTGCCTCTCCAGCACATATATATTGCTGGCTGTTCCCCTGAGAGCTCACTTGCCTGCACTACATGCTCCAGGACGACATCTGCCACTGCACTGCTGCTGTCTCTGCCCCTCTGGACCCTGCAATGGCACGTACTGTGGAGAGAGCCCCAGCCTTCAGCCTTGAAGAGAACCAGGCCCTGCTGGACAGCCTACTTCCACAGTACAGCAAGCTGTATGGGACACCAGGGGAGCAGGTGAGTGTTCTGTGCACTGCCTTTCTGAATGTGCATTTTGTGTGACTAGCAAGGCTGGAAGTCTGCACGCCACTGGCAAGCAGGCTCACTGAGTAGTTGTCACCCCCATAGTGTGTAGTGACTTGCACTGGACAGGTATGGTGCAGTGACAGTGCATTTGAACAAGGTTTTACTTCCCATGCAATGATACCATGTAGTGACGTCTGGCAAACTGTCCATGGTCAGCTTTGCACTGCCTGTGTCCATCATGTGCCCCTGTGATTGAGACATGTATATACAACTGTGTCATGCACGGATATGTTGCATGTGTGGTAATGGCCTTTTCACTTTGTCATCCTGACAGGTTAATGCCCATCGGAAGCAGGAAATCTGGAAGGACATCGTCCGGGCTGTCCGGTCCGTGGGGGTCTACAAGCGCCGGATCCGCAACTGCCAGAAGAGGTGGCAGGACCTTCGGGGCTGGACCCGGAGGATTGCACGGGTCCAGCTGAAGCTGTCGCCTCCTCGCAGGAGGGGCGGAACACGGACCCTGACCCCCACATGCTCCAGATCCTGGCGGTGGTCTTTCCAGACCTGGATGGGCAGCTGAAGGCCAGACAGCAGCAAGGAGGGGGTGAGTCAAAGACTGCACTGTGAACTCTGTATTACATGCTTTGTGCCCTCCTCTGGCCTGGTTCAACTGCCACAGTGCAGCAGTCATGTTGTCCAGGAGCCATGTCCCTCTATTGTGCACTGCCCACTGCTCATCTGATACCCAGGTGTGGCCCTTACATTCAGGGAATTGTGTCACTTGGGACTGTGTCCTTGCAGTTTGCTTCACTAAAGGTGGGGGACAGCATCTGTTTCCCTAACTCTGTTGTGGGCATCATGGGTGGGTCCATTGTTCACACAACGCCTATGTTTGGACATGTGATCTGCGTGTTGCTTTGATATGCGGTCCACTTGCTGAGCTGAGCCACCACATGTGCCTGGGGTATGTGGCACACGCCCATGCAGCGGGTGGGAACAATGTTTGGGCCCCAGGAGTGTGCAGATTACGTGTGTCACACATACATAGCCAGCTATCCACTGTCCAGGGCACATCCCTCATTCATGTGGAGCAGGACAGTCATGCCTACTCCAGGCCATGCAATGCACTCTGTACTCCCACTCCCGTGTATCAGCTGACATATTGTGCACAGTGATTTGACCCCTCCGGTGTCTGCCTCTGTGTCAGTGTGCTGTGGATTAGTTGCCAGGACTGCTGGGGTGTTTCTTGGTAGGGGCTCAGCATGCCCCTGGAGATGTGACCATAGGAGACGATACTTGTGTGTCACATAGGTGTTTGATCAGCTGCCCGTGCAGACTGGGGTATGCGAATGTGATGTTCAGGCAGCTGTTCCCCATTCACAGCAAATTGTGAGGGGCTCAGGTTCAGAGGGTAGTGTCACAGGTCTCCCATATGTCCAATAGGTGTGACCTGGACAGATGAGGGTTGAGATGATGTGTTGTGTGGGGGATGTACATGTGCACTTGTGCAGCTCCAGGACTTGCATTCCCCATGACCTACTATTGTGACACAGTGCATAGTGTTGTTGTCTGGCTGCCAAGTCATACATCACTGAGACAGTGATGTATGACTTAGCAGTCATGCATCTGCCATGGCATGTGTCAACTTATTTGTGGTCCTGCAGGGGAGTGACATGTGCTACATGCACACCATAGTGGCGCTGGCTATCAGGACATGGGTGCATCATGGTGTCTGTCGCTGGTATGCATCACATGCATTTCCTATTTGACTCTGGGCATCCCTTTCATCCGGAAACCTGTACTGACTCAGTGGCAAGAGCTGTGATGTGTCCACACCGTGTCCTCTGCACTGTCCAACTACTGTGTACTTGGTGCATGTGTCCACACTGGGGTGTTGCAATCCAACAGACACCAGACAGATGGGTGCAAGGCCATGTGGGATGTGAGTGCCATGCTTGGCATCAGACTGACAATTGGCTTCTCCTGTTCAGTTAGGGCACTTTTAGCAATGTACAACTAATGATGCCAGGGCTTGCTCTGTGATGTGCTGTGCTCACAGTGGTGTGTGCGTTTGGTGCAGGTGACTGATGTCTGTCTGTTTCCCCATTGTTTGCAGATACATCCACGGCCACGGAAGGGGACAGCTCCATGGACCAGGAGGAGCCAGAGAGCCAGACTGGGTCAGCAGCCGAGGAGTGGTCGGAGGGACCCAGTGGCACGGAGGGCGAGGGAGCCACACCGAGGAATCCTCAGCACCATCCACCTCAACTGAGGACCAGAGCAACTCGGAGGATGACTCCCTTGTGGAGGCGGGTGTCAGCAGCCACCACACCCCAGCTAGTGTTGCTGTCCCCGCCACCACCAGCACCACCACCGCCCTCCCATCGGCTCCCATTCCCAAGGTCCGTGGAGGCTCCCATGTTCGGGAGCGTGTCTCCTTTGGCCCAGGCACCGCACCCCCTGCCCCTGTGTCCCCTGCTGCCCTGAGTGAGGAGTCTGTGTACCTCCTTCGCCAGCTCCATGTAGGGCAGACAGCCATGCTGAGTGTCCTCCATGCACACACCGCACTGTTGACTCAGCTGGTGTCGTTCATGGAGGGCATCTCATCGGGCATGTCTGACCTACAGAGGGGCAACAGGTCCATGGACTCCTCCCTGATGGCAGCAGTGTCCCTCCTCAGACAGTCCCTCACCCCTCCTGCCTCTGCTCCATCCACACTCCCCAGCACCTTGCCCGTCCCAAGCACACACACACCGGCACAGGCACACACCAGCACACACACATCCAGCACACAGACACACATGCCACAAACTAAACGCACACGCACGCACAGTCAGGGGACTGAAACCAGACTCACAGGGGATGGGGCCCTGGTACACACACACGCATCCACGGGCACTGCACAGTCCTCAGTTGCCTCTCCCTCCAAAGCACCCTCCCTTGCCTCACCTGCAACCCCAAAGACCCAGCGCCTCTTCCTCAGTGACCTCGGCCTCTTCCCCTCCGATCCAGCTGCCCCAGCATCCAAGGGGAAGAGGAAGCCCCCCCACATGGAGCAGAGTGCCCCTCGCCCCCGGACACCCTCCCCCAGGCGCAGACAGACTGAGGCCCCCACCCGCAAGTCCCCCGGAGTGGTAAGAGCAAGACCCCGCCGCCGCCCTGCAGCTCAAGCACCAGGTCTCCTTCCTCCATCCCTCAGGCCCCCACTCCACAGGTGCCCCCACCACACCCTGCCCCAGGTTCCCCCACCCACAGATATACCATCCCCAAGAGGCTCCGGCCTTCTCCCCCTGCCACTTGCTCTCTCGGCACCACACCCCCGCTGCGCTTGTCTGTGCCACTGATGTGGTGAGGGTGTCCTCCCCCTCTGTCCAGCCCACCTTGCCTGTTCCCCATTCTCCTCCCCTGGTGGTAGGCACTGCAGTGGAGTCCACTACCACCCTGTCTGACTTGGGCACTGCAGTGGCGGACCTGTCCACTCCATCTGCAGGGTCCACTGCAGTCGTGCCGGCACCCACAACATCTGAGTCATGCCCCCAGTTGTGCCGGCACACACCATGTCAGACACCTCCACTGCAGTTGTCAGTGGCTCTCCAGCACCCACCACCCCTTCCCTGCTTCCTCCTGGTGAGCCCTGATCCTGTCCCTGCGGTGCCTGGCCTACCCCCCGGTTGCCCCTCCTAGTGGATTGTCCCTGGTTTTGTGCAGGCATGTGTAGGGTGGCATCTGCCACTTTCACCCACTTGTGACTTTGTTGATGGACTGGCCATTGGCCTTTGTTTATGTTCTACCGGACTTCTACTTTTAATGCCACATATGCTGAATAAAGCAACTTTCTGTTCTCTAGTGCTTTTGCTTCTGATGTACATGATGTTGATGATGCTAACAATGCCCTTGCTGCAGTGATGGTGATATTTGGTCTCATGATAATGAAGTGTTACTGTGCAGGAACCCATGTGGTCCAGGGGGAATGTGTCCTATCCTGTGGTGTATCCATGTCATCCATAGCAGCATCTGAGGGTGTCATGTGTTCAGTATTTGGCAATGAGATTTCCTACTTAGATTGGCAACTTCACATCTGTGGCTTCCACCCCTGCACATCTGTTGTGCCTGCCATTGTTCTATTCGTCTACTTCCCTGACCGTGTGGCCATCTCCAGTGAACATGCAGGTTTGGGCATCAATGGGGAAGGACTCATCTGTGTTGTCAGTGCAACATTGCTATACAAGTGTGTTGGATCTGTGCTGATGATTCCGTTGGCACTTCCATGACCAGGCTGATGGGACGGGAGCCCTCATTTGGTGCTAATTGTTGATTGTGTGTCCCATTGCTGCCATGGTATGGTATCTGTTCGCCTCACATCTGCAGTCTCCACAGGGTATCTGCATGTGTGTGCCCATTGGTGCAAATATGTGGGTCTGCATTCGGATGGTCACTTCTGTCATTGTGTCATTGATGATTGTTGACGGTGTCAGCCCCCATGGGTGTTGTTTGTCTGCACATGGCCAAAGTTATGTCTTATTTGCACTGCAGGATTTGGCTCCCCCAATTTATGTTGCAATGGGACACATACACAACTTTGCCACTGATGTGTTTGTTGTTCTGTGACCAGGAATCATCCATGCAGTTTGGCAGTTGCACCTCTTACTTTGTCAACACTTGCCTTTTGGTCACTGTGATGATGGGTGTTTGGACCCCATTGCCACAATGTTCAAAATGTGCTGCAGCTATGGACCCCACACTTGCCTTTTGGTCACTGTGATGATGGGGGTTTGGACCCCATTGCCACAATGTTCAAAATGTGCTGCAGCTATGGACCCCACACTTGCCTTTTGGTCACTGTGATGATGGGGGTTTGGACCCCATTGCCACAATGTTCAAAATGTGCTGCAGCTATGGACCCCACACTTGCCTTTTCGTCACTGTGATGATGGGGGTTTGGACCCCATTGCCACAATGGTCATGGCCTGCTTGCGTTGTGTGTGCCACACACATATTTGTGTGGCACATGTGCTAGGGGGTCACATTGTATGTTAGAAGTCATGTTCGGTGTTGTAGGCATTTGACACAGTCTACACACGCTTGTCATGGTGTTGGGGGGATGTCTTCTTCTTGCATTCCCTAGGTTGTGGTGTGCTGGTTGTGTCATGCATTGTCCATCCTATGGGTGGGGGTGGTAGTGGTGGTAGGCATCCTGCCCCCCCTGGGTGAGGGTGGTAGTGGTGGTGGGCATCCTGCCCCCCTGGCTAAGGGTGGTAGTAGTGGTAGGCATCGAGCCCCCCTGGGTGAGGGTGGTAGTAGTGGTAGGCATCCTGCCCCCCCTGGCTAAGGGTGGTAGTAGTGGTAGGCATCCTGCCCCCCTGGGTGAGGGTGGTACTAGTGGTAGGCATCCAGCCCCCCTGGGTAAGGGTGGTAGTGGTGGTAGGCATCCTGCCCCCCCTGGGTGAGGGTGGTACTAGTGGTAGGCATCCAGCCCCCCCTGGGTGAGGGTGGTACTAGTGGTAGGCATCCTGCCCCCCCTGGGTGAGGGTGGTAGTAGTGGTGGGCATCCTGCCCCCCTGGGTGAGGGTGGTAGTAGTGGTAGGCATCCAGCCCCCCTGGGTGAGGGTGGTACTAGTGGTAGGCATCCTGCCCCCCTGGGTGAGGGTGGTAGTAGTGGTGGGCATCCTGCCCCCTGGGTGAGGGTGGTAGTAGTGGTAGGCATCCAGCCCCCCTGGGTGAGGGTGGTAGTAGTGGTAGGCATCCTGCCCCCTGGCTAAGGGTGGTAGTAGTGGTAGGCATCCTGCCCCCCTGGCTAAGGGTGGTAGTAGTGGTAGGCATCCTGCTCCCCCTGGGTGAGGGTGGTAGTAGTGGTGGGCATCCAGCCCCCCCTGGGTGAGGGTGGTAGTAGTGGTAGGCATCCTGCCCCCCCTGGCTAAGGGTGGTAGTGGTGGTAGGCATCCTGCCCCCCCTGGGTGAGGGTGGTACTAGTGGTAGGCATCCTGCCCTCCCTGGGTGAGGGTGGTAGTAGTGGTAGGCATCCTGCCCCCCCTGGCTAAGGGTGGTAGTGGTGGTAGGCATCCTGCCCCCCCTGGGTGAGGGTGGTAGTAGTGGTGGGCATCCAGCCCCCCTGGGTGAGGGTGGTAGTAGTGGTAGGCATCCTGCCCCCCTGGCTAAGGGTGGTAGTGGTGGTAGGCATCCTGCCCCCCTGGGTGAGGGTGGTACTAGTGGTAGGCATCCTGCCCCCTGGGTGAGGGTGGTAGTAGTGGTAGGCATCCTGCCCCCCTGGCTAAGGGTGGTAGTAGTGGTAGGCATCCTGCCCCCCTGGGTGAGGGTGGTAGTAGTGGTGGGCATCCTGCTCCCCCTGGCTAAGGGTGGTAGTAGTGGTAGGCATCCTGCCCCCCTGGGTGAGGGTGGTAGTAGTGGTGGGCATCCAGCCCCCCTGGGTGAGGGTGGTAGTAGTGGTAGGCATCCTGCCCCCCTGGCTAAGGGTGGTAGTGGTGGTAGGCATCCTGCCCCCCTGGGTGAGGGTGGTAGTAGTGGTAGGCATCCTGCCCCCCTGGCTAAGGGTGGTATTAGTGGTAGGCATCCTGCCCCCTGGCTGAGGGTGGTACTAGTGGTAGGCATCCAGCCCCCTGGGTAAGGGTGGTAGTGGTGGTAGGCATCCTGCCCCCTGGGTGAGGGTGGTACTAGTGGTAGGCATCCAGCCCCCCTGGGTGAGGGTGGTACTAGTGGTAGGCATCCTGCCCCCCCTGGGTGAGGGTGGTAGTAGTGGTGGGCATCCTGCCCCCCTGGGTGAGGGTGGTAGTAGTGGTAGGCATCCAGCCCCCCCTGGGTGAGGGTGGTAGTAGTGGTAGGCATCCTGCCCCCCTGGCTAAGGGTGGTAGTAGTGGTAGGCATCCTGCCCCCTGGGTGAGGGTGGTAGTAGTGGTAGGCATCCTGCCCCCCTGGGTGAGGGTGGTACTAGTGGTAGGCATCCAGCCCCCCCTGGGTAAGGGTGGTAGTGGTGGTAGGCATCCTGCCCCCCCAGGCTAGGGGTGGTAGTAGTGGTAGGCATCCTGCCCCCTGGGTGAGGGTGGTAGTAGTGGTAGGCATCCTGCCCCCCTGGGTGAGGGTGGTACTAGTGGTAGGCATCCTGCCCCCCCTGGGTGAGGGTGGTAGTAGTGGTAGGCATCCTGCCCCCCCTGGCTAAGGGTGGTAGTAGTGGTAGGCATCCAGCCCCCCCTGGGTAAGGGTGGTAGTGGTGGTAGGCATCCAGCCCCCCCTGGGTAGGGGTGGTGGTGCGCATTCAGGCCCCTGTGTGCATATGTGGCATTGGTGATGGGCATCCCGCCCCTATGGTGCTGCTGTTGCAAGTATATTCTGCATCCCTGTGTGTGTGTGTGATGTGTCGTGTACGTGTTGTATGTGTTTTGTGGTTGGTGTCTGGCTTACCTTCTGCGCCGTACGTGTCCGTGCCTGTTCCGGTAGTATATGTAGAATATTGGTATGATCGGGACGAAGGGATTCTAGGTTGGTTCATGTCGATCGTCCTTCTCGTTGCTTCGCGTCGTCCTCGTCGCTTCGCCTCGTCCTCGTCGCTTTGCCTCGTCCTCGTCGCTTCGCGTCGTCCTCGTCGCTGCCGTGTTCGTCTCGGAGCCGTGGATCGTGTTGTGGCGCGAATCGGAGCTTATGTGCGCCTCTTCCGGATGCTTTGACGTGCCGTGCGTAGCGACGGGTTCGGCGCGTACGGAAAGCGCATCGTACTTGTCCGGCCGGACGGGGCTGCATTTTTCCTTCCGTGCGACTCGATTCGGCGTTTCCGGATTCGCCTCGGTCGGAGAACAGGACCTGGTTTGGGTGAGTACGGCTCGGCCGGATTCTTTGCTGTTGTGCGCATCGTACTTGCTCGTTCGGTGTGCTGTACGGATCGGTCGGGAAACAGGCTTTCGCATGACTTTTTTCCCGACCGAATGGTATTGGGTGCGCCTCCGACCGAGATCGGAATCGGCCCCTAAGTCATAATTTACAATACAAAAACTGCATTGTGATTTGTAAATGGCACTACACATCACAAGGCAGATGTAAATCTGTGTGTTACAAGGGAAGGGGGGGCTGTAAACGAATGTTTCCGCACTAATGATTCGTAGTGGCATGTAAACATGCTTTGCATTTACTTTTGTGCTTGCAAAGCTTTTAATGGTTGCTGACTGCTTCTGGCAAAATACAAACTTCTACCACGTGTAACCTGTCAACCTGTCAATATTTGACAGCTTGCACTATCTGTGTGCAGGCTGCTTAGAGCAAGATGAGCAGACATTGGCCCTGGACTCCCTGATAATAAATTCACACTGTCCCACTGTTTGTGGTATTGTGAGCTTTGCATCCTTAAGGAACAGGTATCACAATACCTACAAACTGGAAATGCAAATGTTTGAATGGGGGGGGGGGTCTACTGTCCAACGCAATATATTTTGCTGCGACAAACATTCCTTGTGCTTCCGGCGCAATATATCCGAAGTTCATTTTTTCAACTTAAAATTTCTGTCCGGGAAAGTTCTTTGTGGTAGTGACCCAGACAGAGGCTAAACAAGCCTGTGCATAATGTTAGCCAATATTATCCTATGAAGGGGAAACAAAAGAAATCCTGTTCCAAAATAAGCATTGCTTTCTAAACTGTTCCAGCAAATTTCTCAGTACAGACCAATACCACTGGCATGAGTCAACTCACAAAAACCTATTCTTTAAGCATATTGTTTTTTGTATGATTTCTTGTAAGTGGGAAGATCCTAACTCACAATGTACAATTAGCAGACTTATAGCTGTTTAGTTTCTAAAACAAAAAACTGTGGGGCATATGTACAAGCCCCTATCACCACGTGAATGTCACTTTTTGTGACATTTCCGTGGCGATAGGGGCTTCGCCTTATTTATAAGGTAGCGTTAAGTCACTTAACATGGCTTAACGCTGTCTTGTAAATAAGGCACCCTTTCACGCAATGCTTAGCATGAAAGGGATGGTCAGTGGGTGTTGCGGTGGGCGTTCGAATGCAACACCCATTGATTTTGATGCTGCCCCCTATTTACAAGGTCAGCGCCAAAATTAAGACCAGGGAAAACCTGGTTTTAAGAAGGTGAAATGAAGAGAAATGCTTTATTTCTCCTCGTTTTTGCTTTTTCCATGTGTGCTGCCTTGTGCAGCACACATGGAAAAAGCTAAAAGCCCTGGATTGTTTATGTACAGACCCTTCCTGCACATAAACAATCTTTAAAAAAAATACATTTTGTGACTTCCATGTGTGCTTAAGCAGCACACATAGAATTGACAAAATTGCATTTCAAAATTGTTCATGTGCAGGAAGGGGGACCTTCCGGCACATAAACAATCTTATCCTGCACGCAGACACCCTTGCACTATGGTGCAAGGGTGCCTGCGTAGGTACTGCACTGCTAAGTGTAGCGCCAGCGCAGGGGGAAACGCAAGACTGCACCATATTGTTGTAAATATGGTGCAGCCTTGTGTTTCTGAAGTGGTGGAGTGAGGTGTTAAGCCATGACAGCTAACGCCTCACTCCGCCACTTCTGTTGTACATATCCCCTGCGTTTTTAGACGTAGGTTACCAAATCCTTCTGTAGCATTAATGTTCTTAATTAAAGTCTTTATAGATGAATTGGTAAAATTTCAGGAGATTCTTTTTGTAATTAAAGATATGTATAAATGTTCATGGTGAAAAGGAAATGATGGACTCATTAAGTTCAGGCAGAGTGCAAATAAAACAAAAGAGAATCGAGACAGATGTAAAATATTTCTCAAATAAAAATGTTTACATTACACCCTGGGTGGAAAATAGCTTACCCTGTCCTGACTTTAAATAATTTAACGAACACTGTAGTACCAATGTCCAACTATGAAGTTCTCTTTAAAAATACAAATATATGTGTAACCTCCCAGGGAGAACAGTACAGATCAAACATTTGCAGGATAATGGATGTATGCACAGAAGGGCAGTTTATTATGAGAAACATAACTGTAATTTACACCCTCTTACAGAAGCCAAGCCATGCGCTCTGTTTTAATTAGCAGCCTTCTATTTTCATTTTTCATCTGCCTTTATTTTACTTGCGCAAATGTGTGGAATAATTCAAATAATTCCACTCAAAAAGCGTGACTGCATCATTGATCAGGTAAAGACAGCATTCATTTTCAGGAAGAAGGCACAAGATCTCCTGTCAGGAAATTAATAGTGCAATGCTAGATCAATTAATTTTCTGAAGCTCCATGCTACTTGTGAGGCATCCAATAAGCTTTTAACCAGTCACCAAACAGTTACCCTTGTTTGCATCTAACTGCTTTTGTCTGCTGAAGATTCAGGGGCGGGTTAAACTTTGGTTGGTGCCACACCAATCCACCAGGACAACAGAGGCTTTGGCTACCAGCCACCAGTGGGGGAATAAACACCAAAATTCAAGGTCCCCCCTTGCTTATGAATCTGATTTAGATTTTGGCAGATGGGTTACTCCGTCACAACGGTAACAGATATCCTGTCTGTCAAAATATAAATACCATAATATCCAATGGGATTTATATTTCAGTGGATGGGATATCAGTCACCGCTGTGCCGGAGTAACCCGTCCGCCGAAATCTAAATCAGGTTCATAAGAACTCTTTTGGACCTTGGAGACTTTCTTCAGTTCTGGCCAAAACAACAGCTGTTCTCCCTTACTCAGGAAGACACTGAACTTCCTAACCGAATTTAAAACAACAGTCTGAAAAAAACACTCCAGTGAGCAGAAGGTAATTGTGCCTTATTCTATGCACTGCCTTTTGTCAGGGCAGTAAGTGCCAAGGGCACGTATATTGCGAGTTAGCTGATATGTTCGAGAAGGAAAGAGGAGTAAGAAACTGATATTATAGAAATTAGTGGCACTTACTTGACTTGTGGTGACATGGGCTCTGTCATTTGGCAACCACAGAAAAAAACCCGAAGAAATCTTAACAGAAATCTTAGCAAGCTCGCATTGGAACCGGTTTTTGCACTTGCAACTCCTGCCACAAAGTCTGATTCCAGTCGGTGGGAGCTTCAAAAATGCTCCTGCCAGTTGGAAGCAGATTTTTCTGATCTCTTGCCCACACTGAAGCAGGCAGGGAAACAAATCAAGATACTGCTCCCTGCTTGGAGGGAGCAACTTAATCTACTACTCCCTTTGTGCAGGAGCAACGCCAGCTCGCCCAGCATGCAGGGAGGCGGCTGGGACCTCAGGGGCCCAGGGACTCACCCTGCAGCCATGAACGTGTGTATGGTGGGCTCCCTGGGTGGGCACCAGGGCACCCACTTTTAATTATTGCGGGCCCCAGAGCCCTGGAGGATTGGGTCCCCAGGGCCTAAGGATGTTCGGAGAGGGGGGCACATGCGTCCCTTCCCTCTAAAATACATAAGGCCCTGGGGGATGGGGTCCCCAGGGGCTAATGAGGCTTGAGAAGGGGGGCTGCACCCCCCTCGCCCTAGATTTTGGCTCTGGGGGAGGGGGTCCCTGTGGGCTAAAGAAGGCTTGGGGAGAGGGTTTGTGTGGCTGGCTCCCATTTATTATTGTATTTGGCCCCATGGGATGTAGTCCTCGGGGCCTATTAAGACTTGGGGAAGGGGCTGCATGCCCTCCTTACCTATTTACTTGTATTTGGCTCCAGAATATGGGGTTCCCCGGATGAATTAGAATGGATCAGGGAGAGGACTGCACGCCCCTCCCCTCAATATTTATTTTTTGGTCCCAGGCGATAGGATACTTGCGGCCCTAAGACCAACCCTATGCTACGCACGGGAAAGACTGTGCACACTTGGCAGCCTACTGTGGGTTTGGTCAAGGCCTGGCGGCAGTGCAAGCCCAGTTATCAACCCCTGGCTGCACACAAGCTCAACGGCTATGTGCTGCTTAGGGTTGGCTGCCTTTCGGAAATTGGAAGCAGGGCCTGGCTGAAACACTGGCCCTGCGGCTAACCAGACACCACACATGAGCAAAGGCCATGTGTGGAGTGGGGTTGTCTGCCTCTGGGTGGCTGCCCGCAGGCAGTTGAATGCTGTCATTTGAGGTGTCATCAGTGATTTCATAAATGATGTCATTGAACATGTCTTGAGTGATGTAAACTACTTTAACCTGTTTTTTTCAGTATATATATATATATTATCTACTGGCGGTCGCCAGTAGATAGTTATAGTTAGGACCTTTATCCATAGGAAATCCGCAACATTCTATTTGAAATAATTCTTGCGCCGGTTGACGAATCTTCGCGAAAGCTTCCAACTTGTTGGGGCGCTCCGCTCCTACCGTGAACGTCTCGGGTTGATTCGTCAAGCGGGGGCCGAGAAAAAGGGGGTCCCAAAACGCGTTTTCTCCGTTTTCTCCATGTTAATTCCCATAGGAAATTTTAGCCACGGCTACAGCCCGAACTGCTGAACGGAATTACACCAAATTTTGCAAAAAGGTAGCGCTTGGTTCAGAAAGCGACCTTTTTTTAAATGGTGTAAATCCGTTCAGTGAGTTACGGAGAAATTAAAAAATAAGAGTGAAAAAATCGATTTCCCATAGGAAATTTATGCAAGGCTACAGCAAAAACTGCTGAACGGAATTACACCAAATTTGGCAAAAAGGTAGTGCTTGGTTCAGAAAGCACCCTTTTTAAAAATGGTGTAAATCCGTTCAGTAGTTGCTGAGAAAATCCAAAATAAAAGTTTTGATATTTAGAGGCACGGAGGATCCGCGCACCCTCCCGACCACGAGCTGCATGCTAATTGGCTGTCAACACTCCAAACCAGGAAGTGTTGGCAGCCATCTTGTTCCTCGGTAGAACCGAGGAACAAGAAAGCAGTAAAAAAAGTGCGCAATACGCAAAAAGAAGGCAGGGTAGAAACACCCTGACACCTAGGCACCACAGAGCTGCGTTGCAGAGAGGTGCAAAAAGGGGCGTGGCCTCTGAACACCTCTCTGCAATGCAGCTCTCTGGCGCATACTGGAGGTATCTGGTGGGCTAGTTGGCCCCTTGGGACCCTCGGGATTGAGGAGGAATTAATTCTCCAACTTAAAACGCGCCACAGGGCGTGTTTGCAGACATGTCACCTCAGGCCCCACCCCTTCCTTCACCATTGTGCAAATATTCCTCTAAAATCAGCCGAACTACGAATTCCGATTTACTCACCTGTTATCAGGAGAGAACCCAGTGCTGCATCTTTTAGCCCAGCACTGACCCTGAAAAGTAATTCTAACCGTACTTACCAGTAACTTGAATTTCCTTCCATAGGCTAACATTGACTGGTTTCACTTGGAAATTCTTCTAAGTGTGGAGTTTTGGAACTTTAAAATATTCCTCTAAAATCAGCCGAACTATGAATTCCGATTTACTCACCTGTTATCAGGAGAGAACCCAGTACTGCATCTTTTAGCCCATTACTGACACTGAAAAGTAATTCTAACCGTACTTACCAGTAACTTGAATTTCCTTCCTTAGGCTAACATTGACTGGTTTCACTTGGAAATTCTTCTAAGTGTGGAGTTTTGGAACTTTAAAATATTCCTCTAAAATCAGCCGAACTACGAATTCCGATTTACTCACCTGTTATCAGGAGAGAACCCAGTGCTGCATCTTTTAGCCCAGCACTGACCCTGAAAAGTAATTCAAACCGTACTTACCAGTAACTTGTATTTCCTTCCATAGGAATCCATTGTCTGGTTTTCAGCAGAAAAGTTTCAGTGTCGATTTTCACAAACTACAAATATTCCTTAAAAATCGCCTGTATGACTTAAACGCATTCTTTCAACTGTTTACAGGAGATGCACCAGTGCTGGATCCAGGATCCACCACTGAGTAAGAAAAAGTAACGATAACACTACTTACCTGCTAAGTGAATTTCCTCCCATATGATAACATTGGTGATTCTATGTGAAAAAGTTTCTAAGTGTCAACTTTTAAAATACAATAATATTCCTTAAAAATCAGTACTGTAACCAAAACGCTTTTACTCAACTGTTTACAGGAGATGTCCCAGGACTGAATCTAGGATCCAGTCCTGTGGTTAGAAAAGTAATCCATAAAGTAACTAATTGCATTTAACTAGAAATTCACATTGATCTCAATGTTGCATTGTGTTTGAAATTGTGTTGCCCATTGCAACAACTGTAACTACTGTACTTAAAAGTCTATTGCCTATTTGCAAAGAATTTAAACTAAAGTAATTCATTCTGAGAAAGTATATCTTGTAATGTAATGTATAATGTAATTACAATGTAATTTAAAAAATAAATAGTTTATAAAAATGTAGTAAATCAGTATCAAAAAAATAAAGATAACAATTAATACATTTAAAAATTGTCATTTACAAAACCTTGGAAATTCACTGAAAAAAACCATAGGTTTCAGACATGTTATAGTTAGGAATTAGCATTTAAAAAACCTTTGAAATTCACTGAAAAAACCATAGTTTTCAGGCACGTTATAGTTAGAAATTAGCATTTAAAAAACCTTTGAAATTCACTGAAAAAACCATAGGTTTTAGGGACAGTTATAGTTAGTTGGACATTGCACTCGTACAAAACCCGTGAAATTCCCCCGTTATAGTTAGTTCAGCTAACTATAACTCGCGCCCGCAATGCACTGCTGATGACGTCACATATTACATCACTCATGACATGGTCAGTGACATCACTGATGACATCACTGATGACATCTCAAATGACATCACTGATGACATCATCCATGTGATAATTTCATGCATCTTCTCACACCCTAATATAACTTTTGATACACCCATTGTAAATTACAGACTGCCATTCTCAAAACCATAGACACTCCAACACCAATAACTACATACCCACTCACTGATTCTTAGGTCTACACCCACATCCACTCACTCACCCGTACAGTCACTCATACTTACGGTCACTCAGTACAGGACTATCATATGCACTCATACACCTACATAGACATTCACACACCGCCACTCATCCATAGAGGTACTCACACACCTAGTCAGTCATGCAAATAATTAATCACACTGCCATTTACTCACGTATACAGTTATACACACACCAGCTCACTTACTCATACAAAAACTAGCACATTCTTACGCTCTTATACAATCACTGATACAAGCACACACTCATCCATACAGTCACTCTCACTATCACAATCACAATCACACACTCTCGCTTATAGCTATTTATATACTCCAACACACATATATACTGCCTTTCACATATGTAGTTACTCACACATGTACCACTGAGATATACATTCACTCACTAACACACCCATACACACACTCACCCACCCATACAGTCCATCACAGATGCACTCTTGAAACCATGCACCCAGTGAATCACCCACTGATACATCTATGTGCAGTCACACACACCCCATCCACACAAACACTCAGGCACCCATACAGATACTCAGACAACCAATCAATAACTCATAGACACTCATGTAGCTATTTACAAACCCATGCAGCCACTTACACACCAACAGACAGACGGATAAAGACATTCACACAGTTTAGTCACTAACCCATGCATTTAGTAAGATACGTTTAATCACTCACTTATAGAGTCAGTCACGCACCTACTAAATCATCCATCCAGACACTTATACACCCACTCATTATTCAATACACCTTGGCATATATATTAAACATATTTAAACTTTATAGAAACACACAGTCACTGCATGATGTCATCAGTGATGTCATTTGAGATGTCATCAGTGATGTCATCAGTGATGTCACTGACCATGTCATGAGTGATGTAATATGTGACGTCATCAGCAGTGCATTGCGGGGCGCGAGTTATAGTTAGCTGAACTAACTATAACGGGGGAATTTCACGGGTTTTGTACGAGTGCAATGTCCAACTAACTATAACTGTCCCTAAAACCTATGGTTTTTTCAGTGAATTTCAAAGATTTTTTAAATGCAAATTTCTAACTATAACGTGTCTGAAACCTATGGTTTTTTCAGTGAATTTCAAAGGTTTTTTAAATGCTAATTTCTAACTATAACGTGCCTGAAACCTATGGTTTTTTCAGTGATATATATATATAGAGAGAGAGATAGATAGATAGATAGATAGATAGATAGATAAATAGATATCTGACTAATAGAAATCCTATGTATGACTAGTAGAGAGTCTGCTTGTGTCATTTTAAAGAGACACATTTTTTCTGAAAGGTGTGTGCTCAATATACAAACATATTAAATTGAATTTGAAAAGGGTGACAACAATACACTGATTACTTTATGAAGAAAAACAAAATTGCAGATTATATGCCCTAATTGATGCATTTTTATTTTTATTTTGGTGCACACTACAATGTAAAATATCTCTAGGTATCAATTTTCTTAAAGCAATCTTACTTACAAATTACCATACCTTTCTTTGTACGGTGTTGATATTTATAGCGCAGTACAAACTGAATGATAACTAGGCCCAGGCAGATGTCTACAGCTTACCAAAACTTGCTAAATAAAGTAGAAAATGCCAAATGGTGCCGTATCCAGGGCAGGTCACACTGTTACAATCTAGCCATTCTAGCTTCCGCTAGGACCATCTTTTGATCCACAAGAGAAAATGAGCGATTATCACAAGATTCTCCAAATAGAGGAGTCCCAGTTCTGCGTGTGCAATATGACTTGCAGTGGTTTTGGCAACAGCTAAGAGCCCACACAGGAATTTATTATCTTGGGATTGCAGACGTCTTAAATTAACGAACCCCAGACTCCTGCCCCATATGTCCCAATGGGGATACATTTGCTTTTATACAGGAAGATCAACTGTTTAATGGGCTTGCGGTCTAATTACGATTCCTGCGCCCAATTTTGCAATCGAAAGGTTTTGTATCCTATAAAGATGGCTTCCAATTTTTACGGTGCTTAGAAACAGAATTTACTTGCTATTCAGTGATCAGCTATATTCATTTGGCCATAAAGATCAGAAAGACATACGTTTGTCCTAACTAGGGGGGTCATTATGATGGCGGACGAACTTCAGTGCACCCCTGCACAAGGGGGCCCTGGAACGGGCCCCCAGAATCAATCCCCCAGCCTTTGAATGGCGGAGGAACCGCCATTGAAAGGCTGGCTTGCTGCAGCATCCTAATGTGGCGGACGGTGCCTGCTAGGCACTGCCACCATTCTAGGTATGCTGGCCGGGCCCGACAGGCAATCGTAACGATTGCCTGTGTCGGACCCGTGGCGGACGGGCTTTCCGTCCGCCAGCACACCGCTCGCCATCCTAATCTGGCAGGCAGAGAATGACTGCACGATGGCGGTGAACCCGTCACCGGCAGGATGCCGGTGGCGGATTTACCACCATCATAATAACCCCCTAGGTCTTAAGACATTTTAACCAAGGTGGAGACCCTGCCTTTTCCTTTTAACAGCGTGGACCCTTTTTGAGGTTTTTAAGTTATAAGGTTAACTCTGAGGGAGCCACCAGAGCTGTGCAGTGATACATTTTTTTGTGTACACATTTATAGAACAACTGCTTCCAGGTGGTGTTTCATATTTCTGTTCAATGCAGGTGTTTTTATACATATATATATCTGTAAGTTTATGGTTTTTTTTATGTGCTTTTATGGCAACATTGGCCGAATAAAGTGTTATTGACTGACTGATTGGCTGGCCTCTAAACAGGCAAAAACTAACTTTAAGTCAGTGCGAGCAATGATGGTCTCGCAGAAGATATGCCTCAGTAGTCTTTAAAATATATAGGTTAATGGCAGAGACAGCATATTCCTTTGTGACCTCATTGTATGCACCATTGACTGCATTGGCACATGAATCAATGACCTCAGATAGCATATGCCTCAGTGGTTACAGGCAGTCTAAATATCAATGTCACAGGCAGTAATGAGCATTAATTACCACATCCAGCAACATCTATCAAAGGTACCAGATATTATATGCATCCATGACTCTATATAGCGAAGAGCATCCATATTCCAGAGCAGAAATGTGTTTTATTGCGACTTAAAAGCAATATGCATCAATGGCCCAGGAAAATACATACATAACTGAATGACGCCCGCAGGTATATGTGTCATTGTCCATAGGCAGTAGCTGCATCAGTTACCTCAACCATTTATGTCAAGTGGTTTCAAGGCAGTGTATCAATGGCCATTGACAGCAATATGAAGTAATAGCCAAAAGCTGTAACGTGAATCAATGACTGGCCCAGACAGTAAATTTGCATCCATATTGTGTCAAGCATCAATGATCCCAGGCTCAATGGAGCACAAAAGTCTCAGTGTGAAAAAGAGCATCGATACCTCCAGAGAGTACATGAATCAATGCACCAGACATGACTCATCATATACGACTCTGGGCTCTAAAGAGTATCAATTGCCCAAGACAGTAACACATATATATGGTCACACAGTCGTCGATGAGGATTTGCAATGTGAAGTCCAGCATCGAGGATGCATTGTGCAGTCGAGGTGATGAGTCGGATTCGAGGACCTTTGAGGCTGCGGTGCAAGAACCTGCATCGTCAATAAGGCTGCCATCACTGAGAGATTTGCAGTGCAAGGGCCTGCGCTGGGAAAGCTTTACACAGGCGGCAGTTTTAATGCCGGCTGCGAGGTAACTGCACAGTCATTGTATTTGGAGACTCACAGCAGAGGCGATGCATCGGTTCTGCTCTGGATTGCAAAATGCAGCCGAGGAGATGTGTTGGTTCTGCTACATCCACAGATGGGCTGGCAGGTGGTCACCTTCAGGCCACTTCGAAGGGTCTAGGACTATGGTGGCACAACTTGGCTGGGTTGGGCTAACAGAAGGCTGAGTCCAGGTGCTGGGTTCACGGTTGTTGTGGCCTTTTGTCCCTGAGTCTCTAGTCAGGAGGCTAGCCAACTAGCCCTTGGAGTCACCTTGAGGTCTTGGGTTCCGTCCTTCTCAACGAGGCAAGAGGGCAGCAGGGAGCAGGTCAGCCCAGCAAGGAAGCTGTCCATCCAGGCAGCAGACCAGCAGGGAAGCAGTCCAGCAGAGTTGCAGTCCTTTCAACAGCACAGTAGTCCTTCTTCCTGGCAGAGTAGCCTCAGGTGCAGAAGTGTACTGAAAAGGTGGTGTCTGAGATCCAATATTTGTACCTTGTGCCCTTCCTCTGGAAGGTGGGAACATTTCTAGAAATCTTCTTTGAAGTCCCCAGGCACCCTCCCTCCCCTGTCATGGCTCCAGACTAACTACACCGGGTATGTAGCCCTTTGCTTGGAGGCAGAACACAGCCTATTTGAGTGTAAGTAGGGCTGTGTCAACTCCTCCCACCCATCCTGCCAGTAATGCCCCATCCAGGCACACCTAAGCTCTCTATTGTGTGTGACTGTCCAGGAGGAATACACAAAGTCAATATGTCAGCTACACCAAGACATGTGACCCAGGAACAGGCTATAGGCACTGAATGGCTATGGCAGGAAAATGCCAACTTTCTACAAGTGGCATTTTCAAAATTGTAATTTAAAATCTGACTTTACCATATGAGAGGTGTTACTGAATGAATCGTTAGTTTTGTGGCATGCATAAGTAATGGGTCTACATTTATCCTCTACTGAGAATCAAACACCCCTTTGTAGAGCTTGACTCTCATAGGGAAGCGAAGCAGAGCAGTCCAAGGCCTACTCAAGAGAGGTAGTGTGGGCTAGTTATCACCATTTACAGATACACAATAATAACACTTAATAAATGATTGTCCAGTCTGTGTGTTGTCTGTAGAAAAAGAAAAAAGTACATTTATTACACACACACTACTCAATACTATGCAGCAATTTACAAATATACACAAACTGATGGAAATACCTCTTGATGACATTGGGTAAACATTCTTGCCCCTCCCAAAGGGGGTCTAGTACCACAACTCACATGTCTAAACATTAACTTGTCCCTAAATGCAAGCTTTGAAATTAATTTGGAGTAAGAGCATTTAATACTGGCACCAAAGTGAGTGGCTGTCAACTTCATTATCCCAACAAGCATTTCATCATAGGAATAAATGCAATATTTACATATAAACATGACTGAGAACACTTAATACTGTCAATAAAGCATATCTACGTTGTTCATGAGTGACTGTTAATCTCATTATTCAAATAAAGCATTAGCAAGAGGAAATGTCTAGGCATGACTGTGAGATCTGTATACTCATCATAACTTTTAGCATGACTAACACAATTTAACCATGGCTCTTAAAGAGCATCACATTTATAATCATAACACCAGGCAACTATAGACCTTCACCCCTAGAGGATGTTATGCAAAATCAATCAATCAATCAAGGTGGCTTGTAAAGCGCAACTACTCACCCGTAAGGGACTCAAGGCGCTGGGGTGGGGAGCTGCTGGTCCATCGTAGGCGCTGTGGTTCATTCGAAGAGCCAGGTCTTGAGGTCCTTCCTGAATTGAGGCAGTGACGGTGATTGCCTGAGGTGGAGAGACACGTCTTTGGTGTGAGGTAGGAGAAGGATCTTCTTCCGGCTGTGGTCTTGCGAATACGTGGGATGGTAGCCAGGGCCAGTTGGGTGGAGCAGAGGCCTCTGGTGGGTGCGTGGAATGTGAGGCAGTGGTTGAGGTACGCAGGTCGCAAGTTGCGTGGGGCTTTGTAGGCTTATGTGAGGATCTTGAAGGTGATACTTTTGTTGACTGGGAGCCAGTGGAGGTCTCACAGGTGGCTGGTGATGTGGTTGCAGTGGGGGATGTTGAAGATGAGTCTAGCGGAGGTGCTCTGAATGTTCTGCAGTTTCTTGAGGAGTTTCTGGCTGATGCCAGCATAGAGTACATTGCTGTAGTCGATTCTGCTGCTTATGAGTGCGTGGGTGACCGTCTTTCTGGACTCTGTGGGGATCCACTTGAAGATCTTTCGGAGCAGACATAGCGTGTGGAAGCAGGGTGATGAGATGGGGTGGATCTGGTAGTTCATGGTGAGTGAAGAGTCCAGGATGATGCCGAGGTTTCATGCGTCATCAGTGGGTGCAGGGGGTTCCAAATGCTGCGGGCCAAAAGGAGTCAGCCCAGGCAGAGGGGGTGAAGCTCATGATGAGGACTTCAGTCTTCCCTGAGTTGAGCTTGAGGCAGCTGTTCTTCATCCAGGTGGCGATAGCTTCCATCCCACCATGGAAGTTGTTCTTTGCAACTGTGGATTCATTGGTGAGGGAGAGAATCAGCTGGGTGTCATCAGCATAGGAGACAATGTTGAGTCCATGGTTCCTAACGATGTATGCAAGAGGGGGTCATGTAGATGTTGAAGACAGTGAGGCTCAGGGAGGAGCCCTGAGGCACTCTGCAGCTGATCTTTGTGGGTTCTGAGTGGAACGATGGTAGTCTGACTATCTGTGTTCGGCCGGTGAGAAAGGAGTGGATCCATTCCATGGCTTTGTCGTGGATGCTGGAGATGTGGAGTCTTGTGCATAGGGTGCGGTGAGAGACGGTGTTGAAGGCGGGAGAGAGGTCCAGGAAGGTGAGGGCTGCCGTCTCGTATTGGTCAAGGAGAGTGCAGATGTCATTTGTGGCAGCAAGGAGAGCTGTCTTGGTGCAGTGGTTGCTTCGGAAGCTGGATTGGGAGAGGCCCAGGATGTGGTCTGCTTTGATGAATTCGGAAAGTTGGGCGTTGATGGCCTTCTCGATGACCGTGGCTGGGAAAGAGGGAAGAGAGATGGGTCTGAAGTTCTTGAAGTCCGTCGGGTCAGCAGAGGGTTTTTTCAGCAAGGGGTTGATCTCTGCATGCTTCCAGTCTTCCAGGAAGATGCCGCAGTTGATAGGAGCAGTTGATCCTGCAGCAGAGTTTGGGGGCGATGGTGGTGCCGGCCCTGTTGAAGATGTGATGCCAGCAGGGGTCCTAGGGTGCGCCAGAGTGGATGTTCTCCATGATCATGAGGGTGGCGTCAGGGATGAGGGGAGTCCAGTTGAGTAAGGTCTGTTGGGGTCCGGTGTTGTAGGGTGCAGTGGCTGTGGGTGTGGTGGGCAGGTCTTGGGCGTTGAGGCTGTCGAATCTGTTGTATATCTCCTTAATGTTGTAGTGGAAGTAGGTGCCGAGGTTATTGCAGAGGGCTTGGGATGGTGGAATGTCTGCTGTCTCTGTGCTGGGTCTGGCAAATTCTTTGACTACAGTGAAAAGTTCTTTACTGTTGAGTGCGCTGGTGCTGATTCATTCTTGTAGGGCCGCTTTCTTCGTTGTCCTAATAAAGTGGTGGTGTGCAGTGACAGTGGTCTTGAAGGCTGAGAACCTTCCAGGGTCTTGCTTCTCTTTCATCTCTTCTCGAGCCGTCTACAGGTGCATCTGAACCCATGAAGGGTGGGAGAGAACCAGCTGGATTTCTTGGAGTGTCGCCTGCTTGGGGCTTTCTTCAGGGGGGCCAGAGTTTCGGTGCAGTTTGAGATCCATTGGTGGAGGTTGCATACTGAGGTGCTAGAATCTGTGGATGTCGGTGGAGGGGTTTTGCTGAGGGAGGTGGTGAGCTGTTCTTTGGTGATCTTGTTGTAATATGCACTCCTAGCATTATTAGGCACATAGCCCTTAAAGAAAATCACTTTTATAATTATAAAATGTGCAATTATCACCTTTCACCCAGAGAGAGTGTTTACACAACATGAAACCTCATATTGAACACCTTCATGCTCCAGGGACTGCAGCCATAGTTTTTGCCCTTACAGGGCGCATCAAACCCAGAAGTAGAGCAAAGCTCCAGCCTTGGGAGTGCTGGAATATAGCAAGACAATCATGGAGGGGTATTCTTTTGTAGTCCCCCCAACTTAGAGGGGAGGCTGTGCTGCTCCTGCAGCTACCCCTTGCACTTTATGGCCTCATTGGTTGTGACCCCGTCGTCCTGAGGCCACCACAAAGGGAGAAACAAGGCAAATACAGGCCAAAGTGAACAAGCCCCGCAGGGCATTATGGGTGCTCCTTGCGAGTGCCTACATTTTTTTATTAGTGGCTCTTCTGCTGTGCCAGGGAGAGCCAAGCCTTACTTTTCCTTCCTTCTTGATTTTTGTTCTTTTTTTAAGCGGCCTTGTGCCCGACCTCTTTTTTTCAGGGTGCCCAGTCTCACCTGGGCACCCCACAAACCACTTTACTCATTTGGGGGCAGCTTGAGGAGCCCAACCCAAGCTGCTCCTGCGGACTCCCTATGCAGCTAGCACTCTGGTGTGCTGTTGTGGGAGCCGGTAGAATCATTCTGGTCTGCACACTCCTGCGGGCAGACACACACTGGATGGCTGGACTTCCCGCTCTCCCCAGTCACGGGTGCAGGGATGGTGCCACCACACCCCCTTTCTCATCTGTACACGGGGCCGAGGGATGGGGTCTTAGACCCCTTTCTGCACTCACCGGGGAATGTGATGGTGCTTGCTCACCATTTTACTTCTTGGGCCTAGGGATGAGATCCTGGGTCTCTACCCGCTTCTCACGGGGGAGCACAGTGGCACTTTCCCCCATCACTTGGCCCTCAGTGGTCTGGAGTTTGGGTCCCCCATTCATAAAATTGGCCTCTGGGATGGGGTCTCCAGGCCCGTGGGAGCATCAAGAAGGGGGCCCCATGCATGCCCTCCCCTGGCCCCACTGCTTGCAGCAATCCCCTGTGCCCTGGCCCATCCCTGGGGGATCGAAGGACTTGGCCGTGGAGCTCAACATGCTCCAGGCCTCACTGATAAGAGGTAAAAGCTCATCAAACTCCACAAGGTCATCTCTCGGGCCCCGTTGGGGTGTTTTTGACGCTCTTGATCTCATTTTACTCCTGGTGGGGATCCCTAGCCACCTGGAGCACTTTTGTCAGGCCTTCTGGCCTCAAAAATGACTAACTTTGCAGGGAACTGGTTTCACTGGCTCCCTGCACCAGCCTTTCTCTTTTCTTCTCCTCTGGGCTGCCCTCTTTCCTTGCACAGAAGCCCATTCCTTCCCCTGACTAGTCCTTAGGGGGTGTAAGGGGACCCACTTCCCGGGTTCTGGGGAGTGCCCCATTGGTCTTGGGGTCAATCAATGTTAGAGTCCTTAGGCCAGATGGCAGTCAGGGGGTCCTCCTTCCAATTGTCCATGGCGTCACCCTGTAGTCCCAGTGTCTAGAAGAAAAACACAACCAAGAGAGAGTGCTCTCCCCCCCTGTGCAGAACCTTTTAAGTGGGAGTGTGAGGTTCCAGAAGGGAGGTACCTTTGGCCTATCCTGATGTGCCACATCACCTCTCTGCCCCTGTCTTAACTTCCCTGCACAACCTGCTGGGATATTTCAAGATGGCGTCACCCGGGAGTCACTTGCCACATGTGCCCTGGGGGTTACAGCTCCACCCCTTACTGACATCACTGTCAGGGCCTGCCCCGGCAAAACTTCAAAGGAGCCACCCTCCTGGTTTAACTCCAGGGTCGGGCTCCCTCGTTTCATTTATTGAGCTTGCGCCGGCGTCTTCCTGGCACAGGATGACAGCTGGCTGATTGATGCAGAGCAGCCCACCCCACCCCTTCTTACTCAGGAGCTGACTTAAGCACTGTTAATTGCTCCCTTTGTGGGGGGGAGGCCTTTGTTACTGCTGCTGGAGAGAAAAGCAATTAACCCAGCTTAGCAGGGTGATAAAAGGCCTGAGCTCTGATCCTGGGCTGAGTCACAGAAATATGACATTCCTGGATGACCCATAAGCTGTACAGATATTTCTTTGGACTTTAAAAATTGTTATTTTCACATAGGTTACATTGTACATTGGTATGACTCTGGTGTCAGTAGACCAAGGGGTACTGGAGCTGCACTCTAAGACAGCCTTCCCCATAAGTGTATAATTTAGTGTTACTGCAGACAAGATGGTAAACCACACTGACCTTCCCTATCTGTATACACCATCATTATAAGGGCTATCCCAGGTCAATACCTAAACCTGCATATTCCCTTCTGCACCTGGATACCTGTGTGCAGTTCCTGGGCTGCACACAATAGGAGACTCCCATTTGCACCCCTCACACATGTGCGGACGTGTTCACGTGTAACCAGCCAAGTGCCTTTTACCCTTGCTGCGTCACAGTGGCCATATCTTAAAATGTGGATATTCACTGTAAACACATGCAGTCCATTTTACCATGTGTTTACTGTGGGTGAGTCATAGGTTATGAGGCTCCCCCCAGAAAGAAGTAAAAAACCAGGTGATTAAAAAGCAAAGCATTCGGGCCGATTAGATGGGCAGAACCACCTTCTCACAAGAGGATTTTTCTTTACAATTCCAAAGACACCAATTATGAACTGATGACCTGTACCCATTTGGAAATTACAGCTTATTGAATGTAATAAGGTAACTTTAATGTTATCCTATGGGAGAGGCAGGCCTTGCAATAGTGAAAAATGAATTTGAGTTTTTCACTAGCAGGACATGTAACACTTAAAATTACATGTACTACTTTTTAAAATTTGCAACCTGCGATTTAGGCTGTTCTGAGCCTAACCTACGGTGGCTTATATATAATAATAATAATGAAGGTTTGGGACTGACAAAAGTTTTTTTTTGCCCGGTCAAGATGGCACTTTAAAACTGCACACACAAAATGCAATGGTATGCCTGAGACATGTTTAAAGGACTATATAAGTTGGTAGCACAATATGTGCTGCAGGCCCACTAGTAGCCTTCAATTTACAGGCCCTGGGCACAGGTAGTACCACTTTACTGGGGACTTATATGTAAATTAAATATGCCAATTGGAGATAAGCCAATGTTACCATTTCTTAAGGAAGGAGCACATGAACTTTAGCACTGTTCAGCAGTGGTAAAGTGTGCAGAGTCCTGAGGCCAGCAAAAGGAGATCGGCAAAAAATGGAGGGGGAAGGCAAAATGTTTAGGAGGAGACCACCCTATGGCTGACAGTTCCACCACTTATCTGTTTTCAATAGTGACAATTTTTGATGATTATGGTCTCTTATTGAATTATAATCCCAGTGTATTTTCCTCCTACCTAGTTTTGTGAAACTATTGCTCCTACTGGTATATAAGAGTGAGGAGCATATGGCAACATGTTTTATGAATATTGCATGGTGTAAGCAGAACTGCAGGGTTATGACATTTTCATATGATAGCATGCTGGTACTTACACCTAAATCTTTTGTAAAGCTGTCAAAGATATTTTCCTTTGGTCGTATGGACCTTTGTTAGTTGACTTGAAGCGCTGTAAGGGAGAAAATATCTTAAACATATTTCCAGCTTGTGAAACCACTATGGGGCACATGCATCAAAGCTTTCTGCGATCGCAAACGGTGCGATTCGCAAAAATCGGCCGTTTGCGTTCGCAAAATTAGCTTTTGCGATGCATTAAGGGCCAAGGCCCTCGCAATTTGAGAATTCGCAATTAATTGCGAGTTCTCAATATGCGATAGCATTTAAGGAATCGCAAATTGAGATTCCTTAAATGCAATGCATTAAAGTAAAAAAATTAGCGATTTCGCTAATAGAGGCGCAAATTACCATGAAGTTGAACTTCATGGTAATTTGCTAAAAGTTTGAAAAATGCACTAAAGTGCATTTTTCTAAGTTCCATTTACACACACACATGCCCTTGGGGCGTGTGTGTGTGCAAGATGTACTCATATGTAGATTTCAGGGTGCAACAGGGTGTCCTTTTGACACCCTGGCACCTTGAAATTGCATTCTCAATTTGCGATTCTCTAATTGAGAATCGCAAATTGAGAATGTCTTCCCATTCATTCCTATGGGCCTCTTGGCCCATAGGAATAATTGGGGAGATATTCCTTAATTGCGACTCGCAATTTGCGAGTCGCAATTAAGGAATGTTTAGGAATCGCTATTTTTATAGCGATTCCTACATGCATAGGCTTTTGCGATTCCTTAATTGCGAATCCTTAATAATCGCAATTAAGGAATCGCAAAAGCCTACCTTGATGCATGTGCCAGTAAGACTCCACAATAAGGCCAGGAATCAATAATTAAGATGAAATGGGTTTATTTTAGAATATTTATCAAACCTGTATATAGACAGAATAAAAATAAATTCACAATATATAATAATATAGTCTGCAGGTTAAAATGTCTCAATAAGGTGAACTGTAGTGATATTAGATTGAGAATAGTAACAGTCACAAAAATAATAAAGCAAATTGTCACAAACAGGTTTCCCATAAAGAAATGCCTTTTTTCTATTATAAACATAAATAGAGGATAGATTTGCTAAAGGGAATTTCTATCCAGGGAGCACAGAAGGTGTCAACTGCAAATATATAGGGGTTCCCCTGAAAAAGAATCTGTTCCTAAGTCAGGGACAAAACAATAAATTGTACTGGAAATTCTTGGGCAACTATAAGTTTCAACAATCACTTCATGTTATTCCAATATTCTTGGGGCATACTAACCAATGACCAAAGACCCTGAATTATTCAATTATAGTACATTTATTATATTAAAAACTGTTATTTATATCTATATCAATTTACATACATATTATGATTTAAACTTCTTCTAAAACATACCATTCATACTACATATCAAAAATATCTCAAACATTCAATCATACATCCCCTCTCATCCTTCCATACAGTACATTGTATCACCAACACATGATTATTTCAATGTCCATACACAGATATAACATGCCTTTCTTTTTTGGTTGGTAGAGACTTAATCAACTGGCATTCAATAAAGGAAAGGAGTTCTTATTTTAAATTTTAATATTCAGTCCAGAATCCTTGTTGTTCAGTATGATAAATAAACAATCACTATACAATATATTCTTCTTTCTTCATAAGGCATCTTGTAACTTAAGGGCTGTATAATTCATTCCTTTTATTTATCAAGGCTGAATAATCCAATTTCCTATGTGCGAATCGGCTAACAGCCTTTGTCAGGAAGCCATGTATTTATCAGACAAATCCTGTCACTGATCGGTGGGTACATTCAAAATCAGGGATGTCCTGTGGCTGTATCTATTTCCAATGTTCAATTATGCAGATCACAGATCTAATAGGTCTCAAGCAGTTCCAGCCTGGGGCTGCAACCATTACGGAACACTCTGAAGCACTTCAGGATCATGCAAATATTCCAAGCAGTTCCCGTATGGAGCTGCATCCATTACTGGCACTCTGAAGCACTTCAAGATCACACAAGTATTCCCGGCACGATGGTGAAAATAAACTGGGCCAAGGGGGGTGGCCCTGCCTCTTCCTGTCGCTGACGGGCGCAGGACGGGCACTGCGGGACAATGAAACGTGCTATGTAGCTCTGATACAGCTGTCCACTTGATGCTTGTACGAGGGACCGCCACCTGGTGCCTTGGGGATAATGGTAAGTGAAGTCCTGCCACGTCAGCCACATAGGTTAGCCCCAGCATAGATAGACAACAGATTTGCTAAAGGGAATTTCTATCCAGGGAGCATAGAAGGTGTCAGCATGGAATCAAACTTCAGTAAAAGTTAGAGGAAATAGAAAGAGCATTTAACACAAAGATTCACACTTCAGGAAAAGCCCCACAAGCGAGATCTGTCCTTTTCAGAGTCAGTGAAAGTTTGCGTGACTAACTATGGAAACACCAATTAAATTAATAGTAGCTTCAAAAACATCCTTATCTCTTCTTACTCTATCTGGAACCAACCAATTTGTTAAATATGAAAGAAATCAGTACACTCTCTTAAGATCCCATTTCATTGCAATTGGGACCTCAAAGGTCAACTTTGAGCTTCCCACCATTCTAGGATGTGATAAACAGAAGGCCTTCTTTGACCATTATTTGTTCAAATTGCTGCCAGATTTCTCCATGCAGGCCTCACTATCAGTCATCTAATACAGACAATGAGTATTTCTCTAAACACACACAAAAAGCAACTGGAATTATTGTACTGAGTGAGTTGATCCTTCTACTGAACCTCTTGGGTATCCAAAGATATTGGATTAGATGCCTCATTCACTTAATCGTGACATGCTTCCTCATCGGCGCCTATCCACACCCTGGTAGGATGGCGCCACCAAGGCGGGCTCAACCAAAGATGGAATGGGAGTTCTTAGATAAATCATAACTGGATAAGCAGGGATCCAGGTGGAATGTATATTATCAACCAATATCTACAGGTACACCACTAAATTCCTTCTTCATTAACAGGTTACCTGGGATATGATGAAAAAAGAGCCGCAGAACTACTGTGACCATGATGCACTTGCAAATCACGTTGATGTCCACTGGGGGGGGTTCAGTATTCAGAATTATTTAAATACCTGCAAAGACTCTGTTACCCTGCTCGACACTTTGCCTGTGATCAAGAACTGTTGAGTTCGAAATGCGGAAGGCTGGATTTCTTCATTCAATATTTTATATGCTGGCTCTGCTGTGTTTGAATAAAGATTGACACCTTTTGGGAGTGCCAGCCCATCGAAGGACACCTTCCTGTTTCTAATATTTTACGGCCGTTCCAGCCGTGGGGAGACACCACTGCAAAATACTGGCTGGTCCGGAATTACATTGATGCTCGGTCACATTTGGAGCAATAGATGCTTTGATATGTCCAGAAAACCGAGGATTTTAGTATTCAATTGGCCCACTGGAGGGATAACAAAGACTGTGTTTTTATTTTTAGTGTTCAGCAAGGGTAAACCCACTTGGGGAAGAGCCGTAGAACTACTGTGACCATGATGCACTTGCAAATCACGTTGTCGCCCACTGGGGCAGTTCAGTATTCAGAATTATTTAAATACCTGCAAAGACTCTGTTACCCTGCTTGACCCTTTGCCTGTGATCAAGAACTGCATAGTTTGAAACACGTAAGGCTGGATTTCTTTATTAAATATTTTATCTGCTGGTTCTGGTGTGTTTGAATAAAGATGGACACCTTTTGGGAGTGCTACCCCGTCGAAGGACACCTCCATGTTTTTAATATTTTACGTCCGGTCCAGCTATGGGGAGGCACTACCGCAAAATACCGGCGGGTCCGGAGTGACATTGATGGTTGGTCACTTTCAGAACAATAGGTGCTTTGATATGTCCAGCAAACCGAGGATTCTAGTATTGAATTGGCCAACTGAAGGGATAACAAAGAGTGTGTTTTTCCTTTTAGTGTTCAGCGTGGGTAAACCCACTTGAGGACAGAGCCGCAGAACTACTGTGACAATGATGCACTTGAAAATCTCATTGACGCCCACTGGGAGCGGTTCAGTATTCAGAATTATTTAAAAACCTGCAAAAGACTCTGTTACCCTGCTCGACACTTTGCCTGTGATCAAGAACTGCATAGTTCGAAACTTGTAAGGCTGGATTTCACAATTCAATATTTTATCTGCTGGTTCTGCTGTATTTGAATAAAGATGGACACCTTTTCGGAGTGCCACCCCTTCGAAGGACACCTTCCTGTTTCTATTATTTTACAGCCGTTCCAGCTGTGGTAAGGCACCACTGCAAAATACCGGCAGGTCTGGAGTGACAATGATGGTCGGTCACATTCGGAACAAAAGGTGCTTTGATATGTCAGGCAAACCGAGGATTTTAGTATTGAATTGGCCCACTGGAGGGATAACAAAGACTGTGTTTTTATTTTTAGTATTCAGCGTGGGTAA
Organism: Calotriton arnoldi; assembly: GCA_963921515.1. Classification (NCBI taxonomy): domain Eukaryota; kingdom Metazoa; phylum Chordata; class Amphibia; order Caudata; family Salamandridae; genus Calotriton; species Calotriton arnoldi. The sequence goes on from CAWUFW010006858.1 coordinate 959,363, forward strand.
ACCCACTTGGGGAAGAGTCGCAGAACTACTGTGACCATGATGCACTTGCAAATCACGTTGACGCCCACTGGGGGCAGTTCAGTATTCAGAATTATTTAAATACCTGCAAAGACTCTGTTACCCTACTCAACACTTTGCCTGTGATCAAGAACTGCATAGTTGGAAACGCGTAAGGCTGAATTTCAATATTTTATCTGCTGGTTCTGGTGTGTTTGAATAAAGATGGACACCTTTTGGGAGTGCCACCCCGTTGAAGGACACCTTCCTCTTTCTAATATATATATATTATCTACTGGCGGTCGCCAGTAGATAGTTATAGTTCGGACCTATTATCCATAGGAAATTCGTAACATTCTATTCCCAATAACTTTGGCGTTGTTTGACGAATCATCGCTAAATTTTCAAAACTAGTGGGGCGCCCCGGTCCGCTCCTGTCTTGAAAGTTTCGGGGTGATTCATCAAGCGTGGGCCGAGAAAAAAGGGGGGTCCCAAAACGTGTTTTCTCCATGTTAATTCCCATAGGAAATTTTAGACACGGCTAGAGCCCGAACTGCTGAACGGAATTACACCAAATTTTGCAAAAAGGTAGCGCTTGGTTCAGAAAGCGACCTTTTTTTTAAATGGTGTAAATCCGTTCAGTAATTGCGGAGAAATTAAAAAAATAAGAGTGAAAAAATCAATTTCCCATAGGAAACTTTATGCAAGGCTACAGCCAAAACTGCTGAACAGAATTACACCAAATTTGGCAACAATGTAGTGCTTGGTTCAGAAAGCACCCTTTTTAAAAATGGTGTAAATCCGTTCAGTAGTTGCTGAGAAAATCCAAAATAAAAGTTTCAATATCTATGGCCGCAGTGGATCCGCGCACCCTCCCGACCACGAGCTGCATGCTAATTTGCTGTCAACACTCCAAACCAGGAAGTGTTGGCAGCCATCTTATGCCTCAGTAGAACCGAGGCACAAGAAATCAGTAAAACAAGTGCGGAAAACGCAAAAAGGGGGCAGGGTAGAAACACCCTGACCCCCTAGGCCTGCTCAGGGGGTCGCACAAGGACCCCCAGGGCCAAAGAATTTTTTTAATTTTTTTTTTTAATCGGTGGGATTAGCTTAAGATGCGCGGATCCCGCCGTGAAAAAAAAAAAGAAGCGCGGCCTCCCGCGCTTCGTTGTTATTTGGCCCCCGGGTGGGCCAAGTCCCGGGGGCATGCAGGGGTTAATGAAAAAATTGGGTGGGGGGGCCTCTAAGGCCCCCCCCAGCTCCGGGGACTGCCACCCCCTGGGGCTTTGAATTAAAAATGGTGCGGTAGGGCACTCGGCCCTCCCTCAGCCCCGGGGACCGCCACCCCCCGGGGCTTCTTTTTAAAAAAATAAAATTACCTGTGTGGGGGGGCTTGAGCCCCCCCACACGCCCTGGGGACCACCACCTCCCTGGGGCACTAAGAATTTTAATGTGGGGGTCCGTTTCGGACCCCCGAGCCCCGGGGACCACCACCTCCCCGGGGCTTTGCACATGTTGGGAGGGGGGCCGCGCAGCCCTCTTCCTAGAGCCTGTGATGGCCCTGGGGACCACCACCCCCCAGGGCCTGCTCCTGCAGTGTCCTGGGGTGCCCACCCCCGGGATACTGCTGTTTACTATGACAGGGCAGGAGCCTCGCGGCTCCCGTCCTGTCATAGCAAACTTGCTTTGGATTTTGGAAGAGAGAGCAGGAAACCTGCTCTCTCTTCCAAAATTCAAAGCAGATTGCTTTTCCACACGGGGAGCTGCATCTAAGCAGTTCCCCGTGTGGAAAAGCAATGCCGGCTCCCGCAGGAGGCGGGGAGCCGGCGGGACCGTGGAGGGATTGGGGACCCTCCCACGGTCCCCAACGGAGAGGGCCAGCCCCTGGGGATGGGGTCCCGGGGCTACAAGTGGCCAAGGAGGGGGGCCACGCGGCCCCCTTCCCCTAAATTTACATAAAAGAAATAAAAAAACGTTAAAAAACAAAGGCCGGCCCGGGGGATGGGGTCCCCGGGGCCATAAGTGGCCTGAGGAGGGGGGCAAAGCAGCCCCCCTCCAAAACATTTAAAAAAAAAAAAGGCCATGCCCCAGGGGATGGGGTTCTCGGGGCCAATTAAGGCCTCGGGAGGGGGGCCACGTGGCCCCCTTCCAAATTTTATTTTTAAAAAAATGGGGGCAGGCCCTGGGGGATGGGGTCCCCAGGGCCAATAAATTAGAAAAAGAAGGGGGGCCACACAGCCCCCCTTCTTAAAAATAAAATAAAATAAAAGACCGGCATCGCGCTGGAGGCCACGCCCCTCCTTGCAGCACTCTGCAAACGCGCCCCCTGGCGCGTTTGCAGATGGGGAACGAATTCCCCTTGAATACTGGGAGTCCCTGGGGCCAACTAGCCCACCAGGAACCTCCAGTATGCGCCAGGGGCTGCGTTGCAGAGAGGTGTTCTGAGGCCACGCCCCTTTTACACCTCTCTGCAACGCAGCTCTGTGGCGCTTAATGGAGGTAGCTGGTGGGCTAGTTGCACCCCAGGGACCCTCTGGATTCAAGGGAGTTAATCCCCCAACTTAAAACGCGCCAAGGGGCGCGTTTGCACAGTGGTGAAGGGAGGGGGTGGGGCCTGAGGTGACATGTGTGCAAACACGCCCTGTGGCGCATTTTAAGTTGGGGGATTAACTCCCCTTGAATCCTGAGGGTCCCTGGGGTGCAACTAGCCCACCAGCTATTTCCAATAAGCGCCACAGAGCTGCGTTGCAGAGAGGTTTAAAAAGGGGCGTGGCCTCTGACCACCTCTCTGCAACGCAGGCCTGTGGCGCTTACTGGAAGTACCTGGTGGGCTAGTTGGGCCCCAGGGACCCTCAGGATTCAAGGTGACTTAATACCCCAACTTAAAACACGCCACAGGGCACGTTTGTACAGTGGTGAAGGGAAGGGGCGGGGCCTCAGGTGACATGTGTGCAAACACGCCCTGTGGCGCATTTTAAGTTGGGGAATTAATTCCCCTTGAATCCTGAGGGACCCTGGGGGCCAACTAGCCCACCAGGTACCAACAGTGCGCGCAACAGGGCTGCATTGCAGAGAGGTGGTCCAGGCCACGCCCCTTTTTACACCTCTGTGCAACACAGCTCTGTGGCGCTTTCTGGAGGTACCTGGTGGGCTAGTTGGACCCCAGGGACCCTTAGGATTCAAGGGGACTTTATCCCCCAACTTAAAACGGCCAGAGGGCGTGTTTGCACACATGTAACCTCAGGCCCCCTCCCTACACCAGTGTGCAAACGCGCCCCATGGCGCGTTTTAAGAGGTAGTTTTAATCCCCCTGCCCTATTATGTACTAGGGAGTTACAGAGGAGGTCATGTTAATCACAGGGGTACCCCAACGCATAGTGTTCCCTAGTGTATGTATTTGTTTTAACTGTATTCTAAGTGTCTTTTACCATAGCACTGGCTCTAGGCCTGGTTAGTCAGAGTCAGTTACCACCAGTACCCGTCTGGAAAAGGTGTGGGCACAGGATGATTTTGCAACAAGGCCTCTTTCTGCTCCTCTGTTGGTTCTTTCTGCACATGTCTTGCTTCTTCCTGGATTTTTCTTCGTCTTTGTGGACTTCTGTTTCTTTCGACATTTCTTTTGCTTCTTTCTGTGCGTTTTTCTTCTTTCTTCACATGTCCTACTTCTGTAGGCATAGTTACAAACTAGCATTTGAAAAACCTTTGAAATTCACTGAAAAAAACCATAGGTTTCAGGCACGTTATAGTTAGAAATTAGCATTTAAAAAACCTTTGAAATTCACTGGAAAAACCACAGGTTTCAGGCACGTTATAGTTAGAAATTAGCATTTAAAAAATCTTAGACATTCACTGAAAAAACCATAGGTTTTAGGGAAAGTTATAGTTAGTTGGACATTGCACTCGTACAAAACCCGTGAAATTCCCCTGTTATAGTTAGTTCAGCTAACTATAACTCGCGCCCCCGCAATGCACTGCTGATGACGTCACATATTACATCTCTCATGACATGGTCAGTGCCATCACTGATGACATCACTGATGACATCTCAAATGGCATCACTGATGACATCATCCAGTGACTGTGTGCTTTAGACACGGCTACAGCCCGAACTGCTGAACGGAATTACACCAAATTTGGCAAAGAGGTAGTTCTTGGTTCAGAAAGAACCCTTTTTGTTAAATGGTGTAAATCCGTTCAGTAGTTGCTGAGAAAATCAAAAGTAAAATCACATATATATCTGGGCGGAGCCTAACCACACATGTCATCGTGAGATCTGATTGGCTGTCAGCACTTCATCCTGGAATTGCTGGCAGCCATCTTGGGACCAATATAAATGATAGTACCCCATTGAAATGCATTGTAGTGAATCAAAGATTTTGAGGGTTACCAAAAGGAGAACTATAAAGGGTGATAACAGACTTTAGTTACATTAGAATTCATTTGTTGAAGGTACCATACTAATTTCAGGAATTGTGGTGTGTTCTAAGGTGATTTTACCCTGTGAAAAACCTTCTGCTGGGATATCATGAATCATGTTTGAGAGAAAACTATTTTCACATGCTTGTCCCATAGAGTTTTGGAAGGTGCTCCAGAAGCTAAAATGAGAGCATATTTTCTGTAAATTCACATTATCTTTCTCAGTCATGTGAGAAGGAAGTCTGACATTCTCAGTAAAACATGTAGATCCAACAAGGGCAGAGACTGTCAGTTGATTCCTTTGTGTTCTACTGCAGCTTCCCAGAGTGTTCTAAAGAACAACTAGAGTGCTAACAGCCTTACTTATGACAAAAGTATGGCACACCTGAAGCCATCTTGATTGGAATAAACTGGTAACACTTAAAACATTTAATTTAAAAAGGAACAAAATGATGGGGTTCATTTTGTCATAGAAATTATGGGTAGTGCTGTAGAAAGAAAAATGAGGACAAGTTTCAAGTGTGATCTCAAATATCTTCCTGTTATATTTCAACAGGAGCAGCCTGTCAGTTGATGCCTTTGTGTTCTACTGCAGCTTCCCAGAGTGTTCTAAAGAACAACTAGAGTGCTAACAGCCTTACTTATGACAAAAGTATGGCACACCTGAAGCCATCTTGATTGGAATAAACTGGTAACACTTAAAACATTTAATTTAAAAAGGAACAAAATGATGGGGTTCATTTTGTCATAGAAATTATGGGTAGTGCTGTAGAAAGAAAAATGAGGACAAGTTTCAAGTGTGATCTCAAATATCTTCCTGTTATATTTCAACAGGAGCAGCCTGCCAGTTGATGCCTTTGTGTTCTACTGCAGCTTCCCAGAGTGTTCTAAAGAACAACTAGAGCGCTAAAAGCCTTACTTATGACAAAAGTATGGCACACCTGAAGCCATCTTGATTGGAATAAACCGTTAATACTTAAAACATTTAATTTAAAAAGGAACAAAATGAGGGGTTCTTTTTGAAATAGAAATTATGGTTAGTGCTGCAGAAAGAAAAATGAGGGCATGTTTTAAGTGAGATCTCAAATCCTCTTCTATTTCATTAGAAAATTCTGACATGCAGACTGAAACAATCACTTTCAATACCAGCAGCAGACTTCCAGTTAACTCCCTGGTGAGCAGTAGCTTTACTACTGTGATCTAATGAGCAACTAGAGTGCTAACATTCTGAATTTATGGCAAATGTGAGACACATCTGAATGCCTTCTTGATGGAATCAAAGTAAAAAACTGAAAGCATTTCCTACTGAGGAGACTGCAGTAAATGAGGAAATTAGGAAACTTCATAACAAAGAAGTCTTCCAAGATGGCCACCAGAGAAAAAAGAGCCCACATGTAGCACAAATATTACCCAGATGTAGCCCACATATAGCCCAATGACAAAAGTGTGCAAAACACTTTTTATTTTTAGTTTTTTTGCAGTTTTATGTAGTGCAGACTGGTCAGGTATTGGAGCGTTGCATCTTAAAACATGACCCCTACACTACACAAACACCACTGCACTACCTAAACCCTAAAACACTACCCCCAACACGACCCCCTACACTACCCAAACACCACTGCACTAACCTAAATCCTAAAACACTACCCCCAGCACGACCCCTACACTACCCAAACACAACTGCACGACCCTAAAACATGACCCCCTACACTACACAAATACCACTGCACTACCCTAAACCCTAAAACACTACCCCCAGCACGTCCCCCTACATTACACAAACACCACTGCACTACCCTAAACCCTAAAACACTACCCCCAGCACGACCCCCTACACTACACAAACACCACTGCACTACCCTAAAACATGACCCCTACACTACACAAACACCACTGCACTACCCTAAACCCTAAAACACTACCCCCAGCACGACCCCCTACACTACACAAGCACCACTGCACTACCCTAAACCCTAAAACACTACCCCCAGCACGACCCCCTACACTGCCCGAACACCACTGCACTGCCCTAAACCTTGAAACACCAGCCCCTGCACGACCCCCTACACTGTTCGAACACCACTGCACTGCCCTAAACCCTGAAACACCACCCCCAGCACGACCCCTACACTGCCCGAACACCACTGCACTGCCCTAAACCCTGAAACTCCACCCCCAGCACAACCCCCTACACTGCCCAAACACCACTGCACTGCCCTAAACCCTGAAACACTACTCCCAGCAAGACCCCCTACACTGCCCGAACACCACTCCACTGCCCTAAACCCTGAAACATCACCCCCAGCAAGACCCCTACACTGCCCGAACACCACTGCACTAAACCCTGAAACACCAACCCCAGCTCAACCTCCTACACTGCCCGAACACCACTGCACTGCCCTTAACCCTGAAACACCACCCCCAGCACGACCCCCTACACTGCCCGAACACCACTGCACTGCCCAAAACTCTGAAACACCAGCCCCAGCACGACCCCCTACACTGCCCGAACACCACTGCACTGCCCTAAACCCTGAAACACCAGCCCCAGCACGACCCCCTACACTGCCCAAACACCACTGCACTACCCTAAACCCAGAAACACCACCCCCAGCACGACCCCCTACACTGCCCGAGCACCACTCCACTGCCCTAAACCCTGAAACACCAGCCCCAGCACAACCCCCTACACTGCCCGAACACCACTGCACTGCCCTAAACCCTGAAACACCAGCCCCAGCACGACCCCTACACTGCCCGAACACCACTGCACTGCCCTAAACCGTGAAACACCAGCCCCAGCACGACCCCCTACACTGCCCGAACACCACTGCACTGCCCTAAACCCTGAAACACCAGCCCCAGCACGACCCCCTACACTGCCCGAACACCACTGCACTGCCCTAAACCCTGAAACACCACCCCGTGCACGACCCCTACACTGCCCGAAAACACCACTGCACTGCCCTAAACCCTGAAACACCACCCCCAGCACGACACCCTACACTCCCCGAACACCACTGCACTGCCCTATACCCTGAAACACCACCCCCTGCACTACCCCTATACTGCCCGAACACTACTGCACTGCCCTAAACCCTGAAACACCATCCCCAGCATGACCCCCTACACTGCACTAACACCACTGCACTGCCCTAAACCCTGAAACACTACCCCCAGAAAGACCCCCTACACTGCCCGAACACCACTGCACTGCCCTAAACCCTGAAACATCACCCCCAGCAAGACCCCCAACACTGCCCGAACACCACTGCCCTAAACCCTGAAACACCACCCCCAGCAAGACACCCTACACTGCCCGAACACCACTGCACTGCCCTAAACCCTGAAACACCAGCCCCAGCACGACCCCTACATTGCCCGAACACCACTGCACTGCCCTAAACCCTGAAACACCACCCCCTGCACGACCCACTACACTGCCCGAACACCACTGCACTGCCCTAAACCCTGAAACACCACCCCCAGCACGACCCCCTACACTGCCCGAACTCCACTGCACTGCCCTAAACCCTGAAACACCACCCCTGCACGACCCCCTACACTGCCCGACACTACTGCACTGCGCTAAACCCTGAAACACCACCCCCAGCATGACCCCCTACACTGCATGAACACCACTGCACTGCCCTAAACCCTGAAACACTACCCCCAGCAAGACCCCCTACACTGCCCGAACACCACTGCCCTAAACCCTGAAACACCACCTCCAGCAAGACCCCCTACACTGCCCGAACAACACTGCACTGCCCTAAACCCTGAAACACCACCCCCAGCACGACCCCCTACACTGCCCGAACACCACTGCACTGCCCTAAACCCTCAAACACCAGCCCCAGCACGACCCCCTACACTGCCCAAACACCACTGCACTGCCCTAAACCCTGAAACACCACCCCCAGCACGACCGCCTACACTGCCTGAAAACCACTGCACTGCCCTAAACCCAGAAACACCAGCCCCAGCACGACCCCCTACACTGCCCAAACACCATTGCACTGCCCTAAACCCTGAAACACCAGCCCCAGCAAGACCCCCTACACTGCCCGAACACCACTGCACTGCCCTAAACCTTGAAACACCAGCCCCAGCAAGACCCCCTACACTGCCCGAACACCACTGCACTGCCCTAAACCCTGAAACACCACCCCCAGCAAGACCCCCTACACTGCCCGAACACCACTGCACTGCCCTAAACGCTGAAACACCAGCCCCAGCAAGACCCCCTATACTGCGCGAACACCACTGCACTACCCTAAACCCTAAAATACTCCCCCCAGCACGACCCCCTACACTACCCGAACACAACTGCACTGCCCTAAACCCTCAAACACTCCCCACCAGCACGACCCCCTACACTACCCGAACACCACTGCACTGCCCTAAACCCTAAAGCACTCCCCCAGCACGACCCCCTACACTACCCGAACACCACTGCCCTAAACCCTGAAACACTACCCCCCGCATGACCCCCTACACTACCCGAACACCACTGCCCTAAACCCTGTAACACCACCCCCAGCAAGACCCCCTACACTGCCCGAACACCACTGCACTGCCCTAAACCCTGAAACACCACCCCCAGCACGACCCCCTACACTGCCCGAACACCACTGCACTACCCTAAACCCTAAAACACGACCTCCTATACTACACAAATACCACTGCACTACCCTAAACCCTAAAAAACTACCCCCAGCATGACCCCCTACACTACACAAACACCACTGCACTACCCTAAACCCTAAAACACTACCACCTACACTACACAAACACCACTGTACTACCCTAAACCCTAAAAAACTACCCCCAGCACGAACCCCTACACTACCCAAAAACCACTGCACTACCCTAAACCCTAAAACAATACCCCCAGCAGTACCCCCTACACTACCCAAACACCACTGCACTACCCTAAACCCTAAAACACTACCCCCAGCAGTACCCCCTACACTACCCAAACACCATTGCACTACCCTAAACCCTAAAACACTACCCCCAGCAGTACCCCCTACACTACCCAAACACCACTGCACTACCCTAAACCCTAAACCACTACCCCCAGCACGACCCCTACACTACCCAAACACCACTGCACTACCCTAAACCCTAAAACACTCCCCCAGCACGACTCCCTACACTATCCAAACACCACTGCACTACCCTAAACCCTAAATCTACCCCCAGCATGACCCCCAACACTAGACAAACACCACTGCACTACCCTAAACCCTAAAACACTACCCCCAGCACGACCCCCTTCACTACCTAAACACAACTGCACAATTTGTTACAGGCGTTGCAACGCAGGACTGTGGTGCTTACTGGAAGTACCTGGTGGGCTAGTTGGGCCCCAGGGACCCTCAGGATTCAAGGTGACCTAATCCCCCAACTTAAAACGCGCCACGGGGCGCGTTTGCACAGTGGTGAAGGGAGGGGGCGGGGCCTCAGGTGACATGTGCGCAAACACGCCCTGTGGTGCGTTTTAAGTTGGGGAATTAATTCCCCTTGAATCCTGAGGGACCCTGGGGGCCAATTAGCCCACCAGGTACCTTCAGTAAGCACAACAGAGTTGCGTTGCAGAGAGGTGAAAAAAGGTGCGTGGCCTCGGAACGCCTCTCTGCAACTCAGCTCTGTGGTCCTAACTGTAGGTACCTGGGGGGCTAGTTGGGCCCCAGGGACCCTCAGGATTCAAGGGGACTTAATCCCGCAACTTAAAACGCGCCACGGGGCGCAGTTGCACACATGTCACCTCAGGCCCTCCTCCCTTCACCACTGTGCAAACGCGCCCTGTAGCACGTTTTAAGAGGTAGTTTTAATCCCCCTGCCCTATTATGTACTAGGGACTTACAGAGGAGGTCATGCTAATCACAGGGGTACCCCAACGCATAGTGTTCCCTAGTGTATGTAGGTGTTTTCACTGTATTCTAAGTGTCTTTTAGCATAGCACTGACTCTGGTTAGTCAGAGTCAGTTACCACCAGTACCCATATGAAAAAGTTGTGGGCACAGGATGATTTTGCAACAAGGCCTCTTTCTGCTCCTCTGTTGGTTCTTTTTGCACATCTTTTGCTTCTTCCTGCACTTTTCTTCGTCTTTGTGGACTTCTGTTGCTTCTTTCTGCATTTCTTTTGCTTCTTTCTGTGCGTTTTTCTTCTTTCTTCACATGTCCTACCTCTGTAGGCATAGTTAGAAACTAGCATTTAAAAAACCTTTGAAATTCACTTAAAAATCATAGGTTTCAGGCACGTTATAGTTAGAAATTAGCATTTAAAAAACCTTTGAAATTCACTGAAAAAACCATATGTTTCAGACACGTTATAGTTAGAAATTAGCATTTAAAAAACCTTTGAAATTCACTGAAAAACCCATAGGTTTTAGGGACAGTTATAGTTAGTTGTACATTTCACTCGTACAAAACCATAGAAATTCCCCGTTATAGTTAGTTCAGCTAACTATAACTCGCGCCCGCAATGCACTGCTGATGACGTCACATATTACATCACTCATGACATGGTCAGTGACATCACTGATGACATCACTGATGACATCTCAAATGACATCACTGATGACATCATCCAGTGACTGTGTGCTTTAGACACGGCTACAGCCCGAACTGCTGAACGGAATTACACCAAATTTGGCAAAGAGGTAGTTCTTGGTTCAGAAAGAACCCTTTTTGTTAAATGGTGTAAATCCGTTCAGTAGTTGCTGAGAAAATCAAAAGTAAAATCACATATATATCTGGGCGGAGCCTAACCACACATGTCATCGTGAGATCTGATTGGCTGTCAGCACTTCATCCTGGAATTGCTGGCAGCCATCTTGGGACCAATATAAATGATAGTACCCCATTGAAATGCATTGTAGTGAATCAAAGATTTTGAGGGTTACCAAAAGGAGAACTATAAAGGGTGATAACAGACTTTAGTTACATTAGAATTCATTTGTTGAAGGTACCATACTAATTTCAGGAATTGTGGTGTGTTCTAAGGTGATTTTACCCTGTGAAAAACCTTCTGCTGGGATATCATGAATCATGTTTGAGAGAAAACTATTTTCACATGCTTGTCCCATAGAGTTTTGGAAGGTGCTCCAGAAGCTAAAATGAGAGCATATTTTCTGGAAATTCACATTATCTTTCTCAGTCATGTGAGAAGGAAGTCTGACATTCTCAGTAAAACATGTACATCCAACAAGGGCAGAGACTGTCAGTTGATTCCTTTGTGTTCTACTGCAGCTTCCCAGAGTGTTCTAAAGAACAACTAGAGTGCTAACAGCCTTACTTGTGACAAAAGTATGGCACACCTGAAGCCATCTTGATTGGAATAAACTGGTAACACTTAAAACATTTAATTTAAAAAGGAACAAAATGATGGGGTTCATTTTGTCATAGAAATTATGGTTAGTGCTATAAAAAGAAAAATTAGGACATGTTTCAAGTGAGATCTCAAATATCTTCCTGTTATATTTCAACAGGAGCAGCCTGTCAGTTGATGCCTTTGTGTTCTACTGCAGCTTCCCAGAGTGTTCTAAAGAACAACTAGAGTGCTAACAGCCTTACTTATGACAAAAGTATGGCACACCTGAAGCCATCTTGATTGGAATAAACTGGTAACACTTAAAACATTTAATTTAAAAAGGAACAAAATGATGGGGTTCATTTTGTCATAGAAATTATGGTTAGTGCTATAGAAAGAAAAATTAGGACATGTTTCACGTGAGATCTCAAATATCTTCCTGTTATATTTCAACAGGAGCAGCCTGTCAGTTGATGCCTTTGTGTTCTACTGCAGCTTCCCAGAGTGTTCTAAAGAACAACTAGAGTGCTAACAGCCTTACTTATGACAAAAGTATGGCACACCTGAAGCCATCTTGATTGGAATAAACTGGTAACACTTAAAACATTTAATTTAAAAAGGAACAAAATGATGGGGTTCATTTTGTCATAGAAATTATGGGTAGTGCTGTAGAAAGAAAAATGAGGACAAGTTTCAAGTGTGATCTCAAATATCTTCCTGTTATATTTCAACAGGAGCAGCCTGCCAGTTGATGCCTTTGTGTTCTACTGCAGCTTCCCAGAGTGTTCTAAAGAACAACTAGAGCGCTAAAAGCCTTACTTATGACAAAAGTATGGCACACCTGAAGCCATCTTGATTGGAATAAACCGTTAATACTTAAAACATTTAATTTAAAAAGGAACAAAATGAGGGGTTCTTTTTGAAATAGAAATTATGGTTAGTGCTGCAGAAAGAAAAATGAGGGCATGTTTTAAGTGAGATCTCAAATCCTCTTCTATTTCATTAGAAAATTCTGACATGCAGACTGAAACAATCACTTTCAATACCAGCAGCAGACTTCCAGTTAACTCCCTGGTGAGCAGTAGCTTTACTACTGTGATCTAATGAGCAACTAGAGTGCTAACATTCTGAATTTATGGCAAATGTGAGACACATCTGAATGCCTTCTTGATGGAATCAAAGTAAAAAACTGAAAGCATTTCCTACTGAGGAGATTGCAGTAAATGAGGAAATTAGGAAACTTCATAACAAAGAAGTCTTCCAAGATGGCCACCAGAGAAAAAGAGCCCACATGTAGCACAAATATTACCCAGATGTAGCCCACATATAGCCCAATGACAAAAGTGTGCAAAACACTTTTTATTTTTAGTTTTTTGCAGTTTTATGTAGTGCAGACTGGTCAGGTATTGGAGCGTTGCATCTTAAAACATGACCCCCTACACTACACAAACACAACTGCACTACCCTAAACCCTAAAACACTACCCCCAGCACGACCCCCTACACTACCCAAACACCACTGCACTAACCTAAATCCTAAAACACTACCCCCAGCACGACCCCCTACACTACCCAAACACCACTGCACGACCCTAAAACATGACCCCCTACACTACACAAATACCACTGCACTACCCTAAACCCTAAAACACTACCCCCAGCACGACCCCCTACACTACCCGAACACCACTGCACTGCCCTAAACCCTAAAACACTCCCCCCAGCACGACCCCCTACACTACCCGAACACCACTGCCCTAAACCCTGAAACACTACCCCCGCATGACCCCCTACACTACCCGAACACCACTGCCCTAAACCCTGTAACACCACCCCCAGCAAGACCCCCTACACTGCCCGAACACCACTGCACTGCCCTAAACCCTGAAACACCACCCCCAGCACGACCCCTACACTGCCCGAACACCACTGCACTACCCTAAACCACGACCTCCTAGACTACACAAACACCACTGCACTACCCTAAACCGTAAAACACTACCCCCAGCACGACCCCCTACACTACACAAACACCACTGCACTACCCTAAACCCTAAAACACTACCGCCTACACTACACAAACACCACTGCACTACCCTAAACCCTAAAAACTTCCCCAGCACGAACCCCTACACTACCCAAAAACCACTGCACTACCCTAAACCCTAAAACAATACCCCCAGCAGTACCCCTACACTACCCAAACACCACTGCACTACCCTAAACCCTAAAACACTACCCCCAGCAGTACCCCTACACTACCCAAACACCATTGCACTACCCTAAACCCTAAAACACTACCCCCAGCAGTACCCCCTACACTACCCAAACACCACTGCACTACCCTAAACCCTAAACCACTACCCCCAGCACGACCCCTACACTACCCAAACACCACTGCACTACCCTAAACCCTAAAACACTCCCCCAGCACGACTCCCTACACTATCCAAACACCACTGCACTACCCTAAACCCTAAATCTACCCCCAGCATGACCCCTAACACTAGACAAACACCACTGCACTACCCTAAACCCTAAAACACTACCCCCAGCACGACCCCTTCACTACCTAAACACAACTGCACAATTTGTTACAGGCGTTGCAACGCAGGACTGTGGTGCTTACTGGAAGTACCTGGTGGGCTAGTTGGGCCCCAGGGACCCTCAGGATTCAAGGTGACCTAATCCCCCAACTTAAAACGCGCCACGGGCGCGTTTGCACAGTGGTGAAGGGAGGGCGGGGCCTCAGGTGACATGTGCGCAAACACGCCCTGTGGTGCGTTTTAAGTTGGGGAATTAATTCCCCTTGAATCCTGAGGGACCCTGGGAGCCAATTAGCCCACCAGGTACCTTCAGTAAGCACAACAGAGTTGCGTTGCAGAGAGGTGAAAAAAGGTGCGTGGCCTCGGAACGCCTCTCTGCAACTCAGCTCTGTGGTCCTAACTGTAGGTACCTGGGGGGCTAGTTGAGCCCCAGGGACCCTCAGGATTCAAGGGACTTAATCCCGCAACTTAAAACGCGCCACGGGCGCAGTTGCACACATGTCACCTCAAGCCCTCCTCCCTTCACCACTGTGCAAACGCGCCCTGTAGCACGTTTTAAGAGGTAGTTTTAATCCCCTGCCCTATTATGTACTAGGGACTTACAGAGGAGGTCATGCTAATCACAGGGGTACCCCAACGCATAGTGTTCCCTAGTGTATGTAGGTGTTTTCACTGTATTCTAAGTGTCTTTTAACATAGCACTGACTCTGGTTAGTCAGAGTCAGTTACCACCAGTACCCATCTGAAAAAGTTGTGGGCACAGGATGATTTTGCAACAAGGCCTCTTTCTGCTCCTCTGTTGGTTCTTTTTGCACATCTTTTGCTTCTTCCTGCACTTTTCTTCGTCTTTGTGGACTTCTGTTGCTTCTTTCTGCATTTCTTTTGCTTCTTTCTGTGCGTTTTTCTTCTTTCTTCACATGTCCTACCTCTGTAGGCATAGTTAGAAACTAGCATTTAAAAAACCTTTGAAATTCACTTAAAAAATCATAGGTTTCAGGCACGTTATAGTTAGAAATTAGCATTTAAAAAACCTTTGAAATTCACTGAAAAAACCATATGTTTCAGACACGTTATAGTTAGAAATTAGCATTTAAAAAACCTTTGAAATTCACTGAAAAACCCATAGGTTTTAGGGACAGTTATAGTTAGTTGTACATTTCACTCGTACAAAACCATAGAAATTCCCCGTTATAGTTAGTTCAGCTAACTATAACTCGCGCCCACAATGCACTGCTGATGACGTCACATATTACATCACTCATGACATGGTCAGTGACATCACTGATGACATCACTGATGACATCTCAAATGACATCACTGATGACATCATCCAGTGACTGTGTGCTTTAGACACGGCTACAGCCCGAACTGCTGAACGGAATTGCACCAAATTTGGCAAAGAGGTAGTTCTTGGTTCAGAAAGAACCCTTTTTGTTAAATGGTGTAAATCCGTTCAGTAGTTGCTGAGAAAATCAAAAGTAAAATCACATATATATCTGGGCGGAGCTTAACCACATATCATCGTGAGATCTGATTGGCTGTCAGCACTTCATCCTGGAATTGCTGGCAGCCATCTTGGGACCAATATAAATGATAGTACCCCATTGAAATGCATTGTAGTGAATCAAAGATTTTTAGGGTTACCAAAAGGAGAACTATAAAGGGTGATAACAGACTTTAGTTACATTAGAATTCATTTGTTGAAGGTACCATACTAATTTCAGGAATTGTGGTGTGTTCTAAGGTGATTTTACCCTGTGAAAAACCTTCTGCTGGGATATCATGAATCATGTTTGAGAGAAAACTATTTTCACATGCTTGTCCCATAGAGTTTTGGAACGTGCTCCAGAAGCTAAAATGAGAGCATATTTTCTGTAAATTCACATTATCTTTCTCAGTCATGTGAGAAGGAAGTCTGACATTCTCAGTAAAACATGTACATCCAACAAGGGCAGAGACTGTCAGTTGATTCCTTTGTGTTCTACTGCAGCTTCCCAGAGTGTTCTAAAGAACAACTAGAGTGCTAACAGCCTTACTTGTGACAAAAGTATGGCACACCTGAAGCCATCTTGATTGGAATAAACTGGTAACACTTAAAACATTTAATTTAAAAAGGAACAAAATGATGGGGTTCATTTTGTCATAGAAATTATGGTTAGTGCTATAAAAAGAAAAATTAGGACATGTTTCAAGTGAGATCTCAAATATCTTCCTGTTATATTTCAACAGGAGCAGCCTGTCAGTTGATGCCTTTGTGTTCTACTGCAGCTTCCCAGAGTGTTCTAAAGAACAACTAGAGTGCTAACAGCCTTACTTATGACAAAAGTATGGCACACCTGAAGCCATCTTGATTGGAATAAACTGGTAACACTTAAAACATTTAATTTAAAAAGGAACAAAATGATGGGGTTCATTTTGTCATAGAAATTATGGTTAGTGCTATAGAAAGAAAAATTAGGACATGTTTCACGTGAGATCTCAAATATCTTCCTGTTATATTTCAACAGGAGCAGCCTGTCAGTTGATGCCTTTGTGTTCTACTGCAGCTTCCCAGAGTGTTCTAAAGAACAACTAGAGTGCTAACAGCCTTACTTATGACAAAAGTATGGCACACCTGAAGCCATCTTGATTGGAATAAACTGGTAACACTTAAAACATTTAATTTAAAAAGGAACAAAATGATGGGGTTCATTTTGTCATAGAAATTATGGGTAGTGCTGTAGAAAGAAAAATGAGGACAAGTTTCAAGTGTGATCTCAAATATCTTCCTGTTATATTTCAACAGGAGCAGCCTGCCAGTTGATGCCTTTGTGTTCTACTGCAGCTTCCCAGAGTGTTCTAAAGAACAACTAGAGCGCTAAAAGCCTTACTTATGACAAAAGTATGGCACACCTGAAGCCATCTTGATTGGAATAAACCGTTAATACTTAAAACATTTAATTTAAAAAGGAACAAAATGAGGGGGTTCTTTTTGAAATAGAAATTATGGTTAGTGCTGCAGAAAGAAAAATGAGGGCATGTTTTAAGTGAGATCTCAAATCCTCTTCTATTTCATTAGAAAATTCTGACATGCAGACTGAAACAATCACTTTCAATACCAGCAGCAGACTTCCAGTTAACTCCCTGGTGAGCAGTAGCTTTACTACTGTGATCTAATGAGCAACTAGAGTGCTAACATTCTGAATTTATGGCAAATGTGAGACACATCTGAATGCCTTCTTGATGGAATCAAAGTAAAAAACTGAAAGCATTTCCTACTGAGGAGACTGCAGTAAATGAGGAAATTAGGAAACTTCATAACAAAGAAGTCTTCCAAGATGGCCACCAGAGAAAAAAGAGCCCACATGTAGCACAAATATTACCCAGATGTAGCCCACATATAGCCCAATGACAAAAGTGTGCAAAACACTTTTTATTTTTAGTTTTTTTGCAGTTTTAAGTAGTGCACACTGGTCAGGTATTGGAGCGTTGCATCTTAAAACATGACCCCCTACACTACACAAACACCACTGCACTACCCTAAACCCTAAAACACTACCCCCAGCACGACCCCCTAAACTACCCAAACACCACTGCACTAACCTAAATCCTAAAACACTACCCCCAGCACGACCCCCTACACTACCCAAACACCACTGCACGACCCTAAAACATGACCCCCTACACTACACAAATACCACTGCACTACCCTAAACCCTAAAACACTACCCCCAGCACGACCCCCTACACTACACAAACACCACTGCACTACCCTAAACCCTAAAACACTACCCCCAGCACGACCCCCTACACTACACAAACACCACTGCACTACCCTAAAACATGACCCCTACACTACACAAACACCACTGCACTACCCTAAACCCTAAAACACTACCCCCAGCACGACCCCCTACACTACACAAGCACCACTGCACTACCCTAAACCCTAAAACACTACCCCCAGCACGACCCCCTACACTGCCCGAACACCACTGCACTGCCCTAAACCTTGAAACACCAGCCCCTGCACGACCCCCTACACTGTTCGAACACCACTGCACTGCCCTAAACCCTGAAACACCACCCCCATCACGACCCCCTACACTGCCCGAACACCACTGCACTGCCCTAAACCCTGAAACACCACCCCCAGCACGACCCCCTACACTGCCCAAACACCACTGCATTGCCCTAAACCCTGAAACACTACTCCCAGCAAGACCCCCTACACTGCCCGAACACCACTCCACTGCCCTAAACCCTGAAACATCACCCCCAGCAAGACCCCCTACACTGCCCGAACACCACTGCACTAAACCCTGAAACACCAACCCCAGCTCAACCTCCTACACTGCCCGAACACCACTGCAATGCCCTTAACCCTGAAACACCACCCCCAGCACGACCCCTTACACTGCCCGAACACCACTGCTCTGCCCAAAACTCTGAAACACCAGCCCCAGCACGACCCCCTACACTGCCCGAACACCACTGCACTGCCCTAAACCCTGAAACACCAGCCCCAGCACGACCCCCTACACTGCCCAAACACCACTGCACTACCCTAAACCCAGAAACACCACCCCCAGCATGACCCCCTACACTGCCCGAGCACCACTGCACTGCCCTAAACCCTGAAACACCAGCCCCAGCACAACCCCCTACACTGCCCGAACACCACTGCACTGCCCTAAACCCTGAAACACCAGCCCCAGCACGACCACCTCCACTGCACGAACACAACTGCACTGCCCTAAACCCTGAAACACCAGCCCCAGCACGACCCCCTACACTGCCCGAACACCACTGCACTGCCCTAAACCGTGAAACACCAGCCCCAGCACGACCCCCTACACTGCCCGAACACCACTGCACTGCCCTAAACCCTGAAACACCACCCCGTGCACGACCCCCTACACTGCCCGAAAACACCACTGCACTGCCCTAAACCCTGAAACACCACCCCCAGCACGACACCCTACACTCCCCGAACACCACTGCACTGCCCTATACCCTGAAACACCACCCCCTGCACTACCCCCTATACTGCCCGAACACTACTGCACTGCCCTAAACCCTGAAACACCATCCCCAGCATGACCCCCTATACTGCACTAACACCACTGCACTGTTCTAAACCCTGAAACACTACCCACAGAAAGACCCCCTACACTGCCCGAACACCACTGCACTGCCCTAAACCCTGAAACATCACCCCCAGCAAGACCCCCAACACTGCCCGAACACCACTGCCCTAAACCCTGAAACACCACCCCCAGCAAGACACCCTACACTGCCCGAACACCACTGCACTGCCCGAAACCCTGAAACACCAGCCCCAGCACGACCCCCTACATTGCCCGAACACCACTGCACTGCCCTAAACCCTGAAACACCACCCCTGCACGACCCACTACACTGCCCGAACACCACTGCACTGCCCTAAACCCTGAAACACCACCCCCAGCACGACCCCCTACACTGCCCGAACACCACTGCACTGCCCTAAACCCTGAAACACCACCCCTGCACGACCCCCTACACTGCCCGAACACTACTGCACTGCGCTAAACCCTGAAACACCACCCCCAGCATGACCCCCTACACTGCATGAACACCACTGCACTGCCCTAAACCCTGAAACACTACCCCCAGCAAGACCCCCTACACTGCCCGAACACCACTGCCCTAAACCCTGAAACACCACCTCCAGCAAGACCCCCTACACTGCCCGAACAACACTGCACTGCCCTAAACCCTGAAACACCACCCCCAGCACGACCCCCTACACTGCCCGAACACCACTGCACTGCCCTAAACCCTCAAACACCAGCCCCAGCACGACCCCCTACACTGCCCAAACACCACTGCACTGCCCTAAACCCTGAAACACCACCCCCAGCACGACCGCCTACACTGCCCGAACACCACTGCACTGCCCTAAACCCTGAAACACCAGCCCCAGCAAGACCCCCTACACTGCCCGAACACCACTGCACTGCCCTAAACCCTGAAACACCACCCCCAGCAAGACCCCCTACACTGCCCGAACACCACTGCACTGCCCTAAATGCTGAAACACCAGCCCCAGCAAGACCCCCTACACTGCGCGAACACCACTGCACTACCCTAAACCCTAAAATACTCCCCCCAGCACGACCCCCTACACTACCCGAACACAACTGCACTGCCCTAAACCCTCAAACACTCCCCACCAGCACGACCCCCTACACTACCCGAACACCACTGCACTGCCCTAAACCCTAAAACACTGCCCCCAGCACGACCCCCTACACTACCCGAACACCACTGCACTGCCCAAAACCCTAAAACACTCCCCCCAGCATGACCCCCTACACTACCCAAACCCCACTGCACTGCCCTAAACCCTGAAACACTACCCCCCGCATGAACCCCTACACTACCCAAACACCACTGCACTACTCTAAACCCTAAACCACTACCTCCTACACTACACAAACACCACTGCACTACCCTAAACCCTAAAACACTACCCCCAGGACGACCCCCTACACTACACAAACACCACTGCACTACCCTAAACCCTAAAACACTACCGCCTACACTACACAAACACCACTGCACTACCCTAAACCCTAAAAACTACCCCCAGCAGTACCCCCTACACTACCCAAACACCACTGCACTACCCTAAACCCTAAAACACTACCCCCAGCAGTACCCCCTACACTACCCAAACACCATTGCACTACCCTAAACCCTAAAACACTACCCCCAGCAGTACCCCTACACTACCCAAACACCACTGCACTACCCTAAACCCTAAAACACTACCCCCAGCAGTACCCCCTACACTACCCAAACACCATTGCACTACCCTAAACCCTAAAACACTACCCCCAGCAGTACCCCCTACACTACCCAAACACCACTGCACTACTCTAAACCCTAAACCACTACCCCCAGCATGACCCCCTATACTACCCAAACACCACTGCACTACCCTAAACCCTAAAACACTCCCCCAGCACGACTCCCTACACTATCCAAACACCACTGCACTACCCTAAACCCTAAATCTACCCCCAGCATGACCCCCAACACTAGACAAACACCACTGCACTACCCTAAACCCTAAAACACTACCCCCAGCACGACCCCCTTCACTACCTAAACACAACTGCACAATAGTTACAGGCGTTGCAACGCAGGCCTGTGGTGCTTACTGGAAGTACCTGGTGGGCTAGTTGGGCCCCAGGGACCCTCAGGATTCAAGGTGACCTAATCCCCCAACTTAAAACGCGCCACGGGGCGCGTTTGCACAGTGGTGAAGGGAGGGGCGGGGCCTCAGGTGACATGTGCGCAAACACGCCCTGTGGTGCGTTTTAAGTTGGGGAATTAATTCCCCTTGAATCCTGAGGGACCCTGGGGGCCAACTAGCCCACCAGGTACCTTCAGTAAGCACAACAGAGTTGCATTGCAGAGAGGTGAAAAAAGGTGCGTGGCCTCGGAACGCCTCTCTGCAACTCAGCTCTGTGGTCCTAACTGTAGGTACCTAGGGGGCTAGTTGGGCCCCAGGGACCCTCAGGATTCAAGGGGACTTAATCCCGCAACTTAAAACGCGCCACGGGGCGCAGTTGCACACATGTCACCTCAGGCCCTCCTCCCTTCACCACTGTGCAAACGCGCCCTGTAGCGCGTTTTAAGAGGTAGTTTTAATACCCCTGCCCTATTATGTACTAGGGACTTACAGAGGAGGTCATGCTAATCACAGGGGTACCCCAACGCATAGTGTTCCCTAGTGTATGTAGGTGTTTTCACTGTATTCTAAGTGTCTTTTAGCATAGCACTGACTCTGGTTAGTCAGAGTCAGTTACCACCAGTACCCATCTGAAAAAGTTGTGGGCACAGGATGATTTTGCAACAAGGCCTCTTTCTGCTCTTCTGTTGGTTCTTTTTGCACATCTTTTGCTTCTTCCTGCACTTTTCTTCGTCTTTGTGGACTTCTGTTGCTTCTTTCTGCATTTCTTTTGCTTCTTTCTGTGCGTTTTTCTTCTTTCTTCACATGTCCTACCTCTGTAGGCATAGTTAGAAACTAGCATTTAAAAAACCTTTGAAATTCACTTAAAAATCATAGGTTTCAGGCACGTTATAGTTAGAAATTAGCATTTAAAAAACCTTTGAAATTCACTGAAAAAACCATATGTTTCAGACACGTTATAGTTAGAAATTAGCATTTAAAAAACCTTTGAAATTCACTGAAAAACCCATAGGTTTTAGGGACAGTTATAGTTAGTTGGACATTTCACTCGTACAAAACCATAGAAATTCCCCCGTTATAGTTAGTTCAGCTAACTATAACTCGCGCCCCCGCAATGCACTGCTGATGACGTCACATATTACATCACTCATGACATGGTCAGTGACATCACTGATGACATCACTGATGACAAAACCAAAGGGGATGATGGACGGAGTGTTGAACATTGCAAGCACTCACCCCCACTCAACTGATCTGGGTTTAATCCATCATCATTCTTTAGCTCACTCCGCCACCCCAGTTCAGAAATGGCCATATGCAAATCAGTCTGACCCTGTGCCTCATGGGAACAGTCCAGCCCGAACTGCCAAGCCATGTCTTCCCTGGACCGGAAACAAGCATCCTGGGACCGGTTTCTGGCTTACAGCCGTCATCAGCCAGGCTATCTTGAATCCAGTGGCAAAGTGAGCAAGGGACCCACGTCTGGGCATACCCTGCCAACTTAGGGCGAACATAGCAAAACCAAAGAGGATGATGGACGGAGTGTTGAACATTGCAAGCACTCACCCCCAGTCAACTGATCTGGGTTTAATCCATCATCATTCTTTAGCTCACTCCGCCACCCCAGTTCAGACATGGCCATATGCAAATCAGTCTGACCCTGTGCCTCATGGGAACAGTCCAGCCCGAACTGCCAAGCCATGTCTTCCCTGGACCGGAAACAAGCATCCTGGGACCGGTTTCTGGCTTACAGCCATCATCAGCCAGGCTATCTTGAATCCAGTGGCAAAGTGAGCAAGGGACCCACGTCTGGGCATACCCTGCCAACTTAGGGCGAACATAGAAAAACCAAAGGGGATGATGGACGGAGTGTTGAACATTGCAAGCACTCACCCCCAGTCAACTGATCTGGGTTTAATCCATCATCATTCTTTAGCTCACTCCGCCACCCCAGTTCAGACATGGCCATATGCAAATCAGTCTGACCCTGTGCCTCATGGGAACAGTCCAGCCCGAACTGCCAAGCCATGTCTTCCCTGGACCGGAAACAAGCATCCTGGGACCGGTTTCTGGCTTACAGCCGTCATCAGCCAGGCTATCTTGAATCCAGTGGCAAAGTGAGCAAGGGACCCACGTCTGGGCATACCCTGCCAACTTAGGGCGAACATAGCAAAACCAAAGGGGATGATGGACGGAGTGTTGAACATTGCAAGCACTCACCCCCAGTCAACTGATCTGGGTTTAATCCATCATCATTCTTTAGCTCACTCCGCCACCCCAGTTCAGACATGGCCATATGCAAATCAGTCTGACCCTGTGCCTCATGGGAACAGTCCAGCCCAAACTGCCAAGCCATGTCTTCCCTGGACCGGAAACAAGCATCCTGGGACCGGTTTCTGGCTTACAGCCGTCATCAGCCAGGCTATCTTGAATCCAGTGGCAAAGTGAGCAAGGGACCCACGTCTGGGCATACCCTGCCAACTTAGGGCGAACATAGCAAAACCAAAGGGGATGATGGACGGAGTGTTGAACATAGCAAGCACTCACCCCCAGTCAACTGATCTGGGTTTAATCCATCATCATTCTTTAGCTCACTCCGCCACCCCAGTTCAGACATGGCCATATGCAAATCAGTCTGATCCTGTGCCTCATGGGAACAGTCCAGCCCAAACTGCCAAGCCATGTCTTTCCTGGACCGGAAACAAGCATCCTGGGACCGGTTTCTGGCTTACAGCCATCATCAGCCAGGCTATCTTGAATCCAGTGGCAAAGTGAGCAAGGGACCCACGTCTGGGCATACCCTGCCAACTTAGGGCGAACATAGCAAAACCAAAGGGGATGATGGACGGAGTGTTGAACATTGCAAGCACTCACCCCCAGTCAACTGATCTGGGTTTAATCCATCATCATTCTTTAGCTCACTCCGCCACCCCAGTTCAGACATGGCCATATGCAAATCAATATCTGAATAAGGGGAGTGCCATGGAGGAAATGGACATTGCTGGATTCGTAAAGACCCTAGTTAGTCAGATCTTGGCCGATAACACAGTGCTTATTATACAGCTGGGCAGAGTCCATAGAGTAGGTCACACAACCGTAACTGTTTACGCACTCAACTAAAACCAGAAGCAGTTCCTGCAGGGTGCTGTTACTAAGATCCTCCAATCCCAGGATCCTAAGATGTTGAGGGGGGCAACCTCAACCAGGTACTGAAGAATTACCTTGACAGCTCAGTTTGACGCTTCAGCCAGGCAGGGGCTGTCTCTAGTAGGGCCTTTGCAGGGCTGCGACCAGAATGTGGAGGCCTGGAGTACCTGTTGAGCCTCTCATATCCAGATCTTAGAGACTATGCATATTTCTTTGCTGCTCACAAAACATATGTTTGTTTTGATTATGTTTTCGGTACCGTGGCACTGCAGACGGCTCTCCGGGAAGTGCGTATAGAGCCCATGTCGCTGTCCAAGCATGCACCACTGTCTATTCCATTAGAGTAGACGGGAGGGGTTAGGCAAGTCTCTGGACCATGGAGATTCTAGGACAGCATTATTCAAAGGTCAGACAATGTGACAACGATTACTAAAGATATCTTGAATTTTATGGAGGACAACAATACCAGAAATGGCGCGATAGTCACGTTATCGGGAGGAGTATGCACTACTGTGTCTATAACACAAATTCTACATGGGGGGGGACCAACGCGTTAAGTTGTTGGCACACAAGCTGCACTCTAAACTGACCAATGACAGAATACGCATCATTCTAAACAAAAGAGGTGCAGAGGTTACTGGAAATGAGGAAGTAGCTGTGACATTCAGGGATTTTTTATCAAACTTTAAACTTATCGCATGATAGGCACAACAATGGAATTGGTCCATAATTGTGAGGTGCCCAAATTACTAGGCTTACTCCACTTCAGGCAGCGAGCCTGGTGGAACCCATTAGAACTGAGGAGGTCATCTAAGCCATAGTATGGCTGAAATCGTTTAACCCCTTTGGCACGGACGACTTTATCCTGTTATACTATAAAGCCTTCTGTCAATCCCTGATGCCAATCCTCACTACACTTTTTAGCTCCTTTACGGACAAAGAGATGTTAACATACTCTATGTTAGAGGCACCAGCAGTCACAGAAACAGTAGTGATCAACCACTGTCTCCTTTTTCAACAAAGGGAGGTCTGATTTAACTCAACTGCACCAGTATTGACTCTTATGATTGGGATACTATTGCAGCCCTAAAAATTACCAATCTGCCTAAGGCGTTTTTCCTATTCCAAGCTCTACCACTCAAACCTCTACCTAACACTCTGAAAGCACTGCAGACTGCAAATATTCACTTCGTATGGAGTGGAACGAGGCTGTGCATTCATCGTAAACAGCTCGTTAGATCTGTGGCAGAGGGGGTACTGGGAATTTTGTGCGGGCTGACATCTCACACGTCCACGATGACAACTATAACTTGGATGTTACCCTGGACGTCCAGCCAAATAGCTTTCTCCATTGGCAGGAAGCTGAATGCAAAAGAATCAGGCAAATGTTTGACGTGGATGGGTTTATCCCATTTGATAGCAGGGGCGGCTCCTCCGCTAAGCGTAAAAAGAAAAAGAAAATGATAACGCAGCATTAATAATGTTACATTATTATCATTTTCTTCTTCTGTAAGGAGCGAGCCAGGTTTGGGTGGGTCTGGGCTTGCTACAGGGAGAGGGAGGAGGAGTGGTTGCTGCTGCACCAAGTGCGCATGATGGTTTGGCCGGCCGTCTTTGGCCGGACAAACCATCATGCGCACTTAGCATGTTCTCCACCGGCTGTATTATACAGCCTGGGTGGAGAACATGCACGGCCTCCCAGTCCCCATCTGAGCACTGAACCACAGCACTCAGACCAATCACGATGCTGCTGTCAAGGTGAGAGGAGCGTCGTGATTGGCTTAGGGAAGCCTGGTAACCAGGGTGCTGCCAGAAGAACAGCGAGGACGGAGAAGAGGCTGCGGCTGGTGACCATCGACCACAAGGTAACTCTTCTTTTTTTTCAAATCCCCCCCCGCCCGCCACCATTCCCTACCAGCTGCCACTGTTTGATAGAATGAAAACTGACTACGGGTTTCCAGAATTTGAATGCATACTCTATTCCCAGATCTGACACTGGTTTACCCACTCCTCCATTAAACCTTATGCTTAAAGGGTGCTCATTCCCTTTGAAAAATTGATCTAGCTGAAAGACGGCGACAGGAGCAAAATGCCCAAACTATTTAACCTCCTGGCACAGCCGCCCTATAGGGGAAGAATGCAGGGCAGAAACGATGGAAGGCAGAGCTAAGGCCGTCTCTCTCTCTCATAAGGAATGGGAAGGTATTTTCTAACACGCACGTCACATGGCATACAACGCCTCTACCATAGAAATAGCTCTTAAGATAGTGAGATATTGGTATCTGACTTCAGACCGAGTACATAGATGGTGCCCAGCCCGCAGAGAGCAATGCTAGTGAGGTTGTGGCACAATGAGATCTCTGCTCCGTGTGCTTTGGAGCTGGCCAAAGCTGCCTCCATACTAGGATTTTACCCTGAAAAAAGTTGATAACTTTCTCAAAACTCATATTCACCAATTACCAGCATATGTCTAGTCAGGGCCAGCTTTAGGGGAGTGCGGCTGGTGCTACTGCACTGGGCGCTGACCTGTAGAGGGGGGCGCTGTGACCTCAGGGGGGCACTGTGCTTAGCAATATTTTATGATAGGAAAGATGAGGGGCACTTTTGCAGGTGGTAGTGAGAGAATCCAAGGAGGCGGTCATGGGACTTGGGGGCGCCAAAAATGATTGTCAACAGCGCTAAAGACGGCCCTGTGTCTGGTTCGGGTTACGTAACCCATTAACATATCCAATGAAATTCCTGAAGGGGGACAAATCGCTTTCGCACTGGGGGCAGCGCCACAAGCAATCATTTCCCTGTGGGGTACTGACAGGCTCCCAACACAAAGCACATGGCTACATAGGATTTGGTATCTACTATGGATGGAGAAGGTAAAACTTTTTGTAGAACTGATAATGGAGACATACAGAGAAATGAGTGCCCTATATATCATTCTCCTCTCAACTGAATTCAACAAGCTGACACGCCCTAAACATCTTGAATTACTTCACCTGCCGACTGGCAGCAATAGCCAGTCAGAACCCTGTGAACTCCTTATTAAACGTTAAAACTGTTAAGTTTCTGCGGATAGCTGTGACCACACTGGACAATGTTAATTCCATCTGTGCTGCAAACAACATGACGTCAAGTGTCTCAACTTAGGCACCCCTCTTATTTTGTCCTGAACACTGCATTTTTTCTAAAAAATCTTAACTCCCGAGCAGGCTGAGACTGCTGGTCTGCGCTTGCAAAAATGTTCTGATACACATTACATTTCAAAAATCCCATTGCACATGGCACAATTGCCAGCACTGTGTGCCTGAAATGGGCTTGGTATCATCTATGCTACTTTTGCATTTTTAAACATTGGGGCATATGTAGAAGGAGTTAGCTAATGCGGCAATATTTTTATCGCCCTATTAACAATCTGTCGCTAACAGCCGTTAGCGACAGATTTCTGGCGATACCGGCCGTTTCCAGCATCGCCACCTATGTTAGGGATAACTATCGCTAATGATATGCAAGGTAGGCGTTCCCATGCAAAAACGCACGCTAACCCCACTTCGCGATATTTACAATGATCGCCTGGACCCGCGATACGTTAAAAAAACAGCTGCTAAAGCCCTTTAGCTGCTTGGACTTAAGACCAGAAAATAGCTGGTCTTAAAAATGGAGATAACACTTGGGGCCTCATGTCAGCAGGTTTTGGTGCTGGACAGCGCTGCAAGCAATGTTGCTGTGCTGCCCTGCGACAAAACTACAGGGCAGGAATGCGCACCATCAATAAGATAGTGCGCATTCCTGGGCCTCACTCATGAAAAGTGTTGCAGCGCTGCGACAAGACAGTGTCGCAACACTTTTCACTACGCACTTCTTGCGACTCCATGGGTGCACTGTTTTCACTGGAGAGCGCTCCATGACGCAAGTAATGACAGATACGTCAGGAATCCTGACGTATCTGTCTGCGCTAATGTCACGCATTGCTGCTGTTGTGTCACAAGCATGACGCAACTCCAGCAATGCATGGGGCCAGCCTATCCCTGTGGCAATGTGTCACCCTTACACCTGCCATCAGGCAGGCGTAAGGTACTGACGCAGTGCCGTCCTACAATAGTCGCAGTGAAATCTGAGGGATTTCACTGTGCCACTCCTATGAGGCCTTGTCACGTGGGAACGCACACCATGCGTACATCATACCTGATGCAGGTATGATGTGGCACAGGGCTTCACAAGGTCACGCATATGCCTACATGCATCACTTTGCAAATACGGCGCTACGTGGTGCTAGTTTTGCCTGGTCCATTCTTGAGGAGTGCCAGGGTGTCGGCGCAGTTGGAGATCCATCGGTGGCGGTTGCGCACTGCGGTGTCATCGTCTGTAAGCATTAGCGAAGTGGTGGTGCTGAGGGAGTTGACGAGACGTTCCTTGGTGGCCTTGATCCAGCTGCGAGGGGGGGCGATGATGGCGGTGGTGTACAGTGGGCATGGTGAAGACGTGATGTATACAATGATGGTCGGTCCAGGAGAGTCCGGTGGTGTGGCTGTAGTTGAAGTTCCCGCTGGCGGAGGAGACGTGCTTGACCGTGTGTCCTGCTATGTGGCTTGCTGCAGTGACTAGCTGCTTGAGTCTGATGTTGGTGAGCTTCCCCAGGAGGGGGTGGTGTTCTGGTCACTGGGGTTGTCCAGGTGGAACTTGAGTTCACCGAGTAGGATGTCGTCGGTGGATGGGAGAGCCTGGGGTGCAAGGAGGTCTACAATGGTATCGGAGAATGTGGGGCCATGGCCCGGGGGGCCTGCAGATGAGGGTGCCGCAGAGGATGGGCTTGGGGTTGGTCCGGATCTGGGAGTTGAGGTGCTCCATGGTCACCGTTGGGTCATTAGAGTGCGTGGTCAGTCAGAGTGTTCTTCTTTAGGTGATGGCAATACCTCCTCCTGGAGGGTCAGGGTGGTCCTTGTGGGTGATTCAGTAGCCGTCAGTGATGGCGATGGCGATGGCGATGTCCGGTCCAGAGCAGAAGTTGGTCCTGGCAGGCGATGTGGCATCCAGCATTGATGGCAAGGAGGGTGCTGGCGTCGTAGCGGTGGAGTGTCCGAGAGGAAGGGTTCTTGGTGCTGAGCGCGGTCCAGGGGCAGACGGACGCAGACGGGCTTGCGTATGGCTTGCCTTTGGCACGGGAGACGTCCATTACAACGCAGGCATTACATCGTAATGCCTTTACAACGCTACTCCAACCATGCAGGTGCCTTTACATCGCATTCCATTACAACGCATTGTGAGGTCAGTAATGGGGTATTTTTAAGTTTTAGGGTGGGTATGGGTTACGTGTGTTGGAGATGAAATTTGGGGTGTGCTTTGGGGTCAATTCTTGAAATTTGGGTGTGTTTCGGGATCAATTATGAAAATTCAGGTGTGTTTTGGGGTCAATTATGCAATTTGGGGTGTGTATTTGGGTCAAATATGAAATTTGGGGTGTGCATTTGGGTCAAATATGATTTTTAGGGTGTCTTTTGGT
Source organism: Calotriton arnoldi (assembly GCA_963921515.1). Lineage (NCBI taxonomy): Eukaryota > Metazoa > Chordata > Amphibia > Caudata > Salamandridae > Calotriton > Calotriton arnoldi. The sequence continues at coordinate 989,505 of CAWUFW010006858.1, forward strand.
GGCTCACAGATGAATTTTAGGGTCCACGGTTTGCTTTGGGGTGCAATGGTTAGTTTTAGGGTTGCACTCACTGAACTGGGAATAGTAATTTTTACATTTCCACTATGCAACACCTTCCCTACTGTTGCAATATGCCTAGTATTAGTATGCATTGTAATGGCATGCGATGTAATGGTATGCGTCATAACTTCCTATATACCTTTGGCACACCAGTGGTACGCCCGCTGCGCATGGCCGCACAGCGGCTGCCATTGAGAAGTGCTGCGGGGGGGGACTGGACAGCTGGGAGGTGGGAAAGGCCAGAAAGAACACTGGATGGGGCGTGGACGCAGGGGTGTGTGTGTGAGCGGGTGTTGTAAATATTTAAATGAGGGAAATCTTACCTCGATGCCGGTTCCTGTGTCTTCGTTGCTCCTGCTCTCCTGAGTCTGCTTCCAGGAAGAGTAAGTAGGCAGCCAGGCTCCCTCCCCTGAGCCAATCACAACGCTGCAATGCGGCGTTGGGATTGGTCATTGGCGCCGGGACAAGGCATGCAGCCAGGGGCTGGAGGGGTGGGCATGTTCTCCATGCAGGCTGTAATGCAGACTGCATTGCGAACAGGGAAGTGCGCATGACTGCTTTGGGCGGCCTGAGTGGGCCGACCAAACAGTCATTGTGCACTTGAGTGGGCATGCCAATTCGCCCCTGCTCTGCTCCGTGAGTGGAGCAGCCCTAGCAAAGGAAACATAGCACGATTACATCAGGAAGTTATCATCATGTGATGATTTTTCCTCTTCTTGCACTGCTTGAAAGCAGTGGGGCGATGCTCTTCCGCCATAGCGGATGAGCCGCCACTGGGGGTGCGTCATCTACAGGGCTAGGCCTGGGCGACTCGACCCACGGGCCTCCTCCGCTACGCGTCCCACCTTCTCCTTACCTGGACATTGACACTGTGGCGCAATCCGCTGCACTCTCTCCAAATCTGTGACTCAGCCAGCAGGAGCCTCAGCCAGGTGGAATTTCACAAGCCTGGGTACAGCAGTCGCCGCCAAGTCCGCTGGTGAACCTCCCGATGCAGTTGATGCAGCAGGGCCCCCTTAGGCGTGAAGTTTCAGTGCTTCCGCCACACAAGTTCAGCGCAGCTCAGGGGCCTCACCCTCCACAGCGTCCGGCCAGCCCAACATCACCCGATTTTCACTAACATTGAGGGACTCTCAGTAGGGGCCCCAACACAACTACCATGGTCAGATAATTTTCTGATCCCCCTTTCATGGGCCATTGCGGGGCCACCAACCTTATTTAACAAGATCACTACGCAGGAACGTCCATGGTCCAAACTTCCCGTTGAACAGTGGATCTCAGCTCTCGACAACACCATACCCCCCAAAAATGCAAACCTGACTGTGGCCAATAATATGTTTAACAAATGGATCGAGCTCTCGCTAGACCATGCTCTCCCTAAACAATCATGCCTCAAAAAAAACAGATCTAAGATCTCGCCATGGTACTCTTCGAACCTTCGCAAACTTAAACAAGCTTGTAAAACGTTAGGAAGGGAATGGAGAAAGGACTATGCAGCACCCACCCAACAAAAATATAGGGCGAGTATTAAAATCTACCAAAGCGAAATTAAATAGGCACAAGCCGCGTACTATGGGGAAAAAATCGTTGTTGCCGCTAACGCGCCGCGGGAAATTTTCCGTATTGCTAAAACTCTCACTAAACCCCCGTGCCACAAGCTATCACAGACGGCTCTCTCACTCGTTGCAATAACCTGGCAGAATTCTTCTACAAGAAGATTCATGACATATATCTTACATTCCCGTGCTCAACAGCTCACGCTGACCGGTATTCTTTGGATACGCATCCCCCAGGTACACAAGCAAAGCTGGATTATATCCCTCTTCTGGATCCTAATTCTCTAGAAGCCATTCTGGTCCGGGTTAAATCAGGATCACCCAGGGTTCCAGCCCACCCGCATGTTCTGAAATTAGCGATGGGTGCTATTCTCCCAGTGATTCAAGAACTCATCAACACTTCCATCTCCTCAGGAGTGGTTCCCTTACCATGGAAATGTGCCATGGTAAAAGCATTATTAAAAAAAAAAAATCTGGACCCAGGGACCTTGGGGAACTATCGGCCGATTTCCCTACTCCCAGTAATTAGCAAAATCTTGGAAAGACATGTAAACTCAGTATTATCTGAGTTACTAGAATTAAATAACTTGCTTCATCCTTCACAGACGGAGTTCCAGCCCCTTCATGGAACAGAGACAGCACTTCTAGCGGTGGCTGAAGAGTCCAGGAGGATCCTGGACCAGGGTGGCGTAGCGGCCATAATCCTCCTGGATCTCAGCGCCGCATTTGACACTGTTAATCATGAAATCCTAATCCGCAGACTAAGGAGATTGGGAGTCTCAGGAGGTGTTGTCACATGGCTACAATCCTTCCTAGAAGACAGATCCTTTCAGGTCTTCGAAGGAGAAGTGGTGTCTAAGCATATGGCCCTCAGCTGCGGTGTGCCTCAGGGATCTTCCCTGAGCCCCATGTTATTCAATATATACATGAGGCCGCTAGCTGAGATAGTCCAACCATTTGGTATAAAAATTGCCACATACGCCGATGACACACAACTTGTAATGGCCTTAAACCGCCCAGAAAATACATCTGCAAGCTTAGGCCCTTGCTTAGAGGAGGTCGCCAAATGGATGGAGCTCTCATGTTTAAAACTGAACGGAAATAAGACGGAGCTCATGCAGCTGGGCGACTCCCCAACTTCTAACATAGGGTTACTGTGGCCAAATTGTTTTGGCCCTGCCCCATCACAAAAAAAACAGATCAAAAGTCTGGGCATGTGGCTGGACTGCTCCTTGACTTTTGGATACCAAACAGCCAAACTGTCTGCGACTTGCTATGGCATCATGAGGATGCTCCGGAAAGTTCTTCCCCTCCTCCCATTCCTGGCAAGAAGGATAATGGTCCAGGCTCTCATTCTTTCACGAATGGACTATGGAAATGCACTTTATCTAGGAGCTCCTAAGGCCACGATAACCAGACTACAGATTATTCAGAATTGTGCAGCCCGTTTACTCCTGGGTTTCCCTTATCGGCAATCGGCCAAACCTGCTTTCAAAACTCTACACTGGTTACCAATATCAGAAAGAATCAAATTCAAAGCACTCTGTATTACCCATAAGTCTCTCGGGAGGAAGGGACCGGTGATCAACCAATCTATGATCATCCCTTACCATCCAAACAGAAGCCTCCGCTCAGCAAACAGGTTGCTCGCAATAGTGACAAAAATAAAGAGAGTAAGAAGCGGCGGCCGCTCCTTCTCCTTTAATGGGGCTAGATTGTGGAATGCCCTTCCCCCCCACATACGACAGGAAACCAATCATCTGTCTTTCAGGAAATTACTTAAAACCTGTATCTTCCAAACCACTGTTCAGTAGAGGTGTTCTCTCAGTCCGCGTACGCAAACAGCGCTGGGATGCCTCAGGGTAGCTATGCGCTCTATAAATGTTTATTTCATTTCATCATCCAGCCTGTGATGCAGAGAGGCACCGCCCACCATTGGTAATCCCCTCCGTGCACCCCGGTGTAGTGGTGGATCGTAGTATGCGATGCAGACCTCCCTACGTTGGTGCGCAGGAGCGCCTCTACCATTCACAGCTCCAAGGGGCGCAAGGCGGTCTTCTCACACAGGTCAGCAACTTGTCTCCATGCGACCTGCCAGACTTCACCACCAGGTATGGGCGATCATCGCACCTCAATGTCTACAGCCACGGCCATCGACTCCACAGCTCCTCCGCATCCCACTCCCGGCTCCAGACGCAGGTCCAGTGAGGCATCCAGGCTCCAGACGCAGGTCCAGCGAGGCATCCAGGCTCCAGACGCAGGTCAAGCGAGGCATCCAGGCTCCAGACGCAGGTCCAGCGAGGCCTCCAGGCTCTCATCCTGGTCATCCTGGATGTTGGGTGGCTTGCAGGGGTTGTTGATGTGTGCTGCACTTGGCCCTGGCTGCTACATTCTGCATTTTTTTGGTTTTTATGCCTATTTTCTATTGGAGGTTGCATTAGAGGCAAAAAAAACTCACATTGGGCTGACTAACATGAGGTTTTTTTTCCACTAATGGGTCTATCGGTAGTTTTCGCCCGCTAACACCGGAATTCCTATCGCCATCGCGCTAATGTTAGCGGCAGTTTTCACCGCAGATCCCTGATACTATCGCCATGTAGGACGGCTTGTAAATAAGCCGCTAACATAACGATAGCTTTCAGCGGTAAGCGGCGATAAAAAAACTGCCGCTAACTAGCGTTAGAGATAGTTATCGCCAGTCCTTGTACATATGCCCCATTGTCTTTTAGCAATCTAATATGCTGCAAATCCTGTTTTTCCGTTTTGACAACTGCTTAGCCTAATCTTTTTCGTGCCTTAAACGGGCTTGGTATTGCCTATGCTGCTAATGCAATTTAGCCCATTGCCTTTTAGCAATCATATATGCTGCAAGTTCTGTTTTTCTGTTTTAAGAATAGCTCAGCTTACTTTATTGTACAAACTCAGACCTGCTTGTTCTTCTTATGGAACGTTTTAACTTTGTATGCTGAATGCTTTTAATATGTACATCTGTTTGTTAAGCTTTTTATCAAATGTTCAATAAACTACTACTACTACTACTACACCTGCTGCCCTCGTATGATGATTCCGCACAAGCAAGCCCTGTTGCACGGCAGAGTGGGGGACAAGGAGGGCAATTCATTAAGCACCTTTTACCTACGCAGCTTGATGGTGAGTTAGTGGCACTTAGGAAGTGTGTGTCAGGGAGTTGATGGGGGAGAGGTAAGGGGCATATTAACAAGGGCCGGCGATAAATATCGCAAAGCGCGCTTAGCGCTTGCATATTTATCGCTGGCTATCTCTGTAATTTATCGCCCGGTTAGCGCGTTATCAACAACGCGCATCGCCGAGGCGATAAAAATTCCAGAGATAGTGTGGATATCGCCGTTTTCCATGGTGGAAAACGGCGATATCCTAGATGATAGGGCCTGTGGTCTTAGCCACAGAATCCACCGCCCATGTTAAGTATGCCTTAGTCAGGAATTTAACAGACGTTAAATTCCTGCATTAAGGCATACTTAACGCGATTTAAAAAATCGCTACCCTTCCTTGTTAATATCGCGAAGCTGCCTTCGCAATATTTTCCCTGGTTGGTTTCACAGCCACGCCTACTTTGCATCTCATTAGCGATGCAAAGTTAGGCGTGCTGAAACGGGAGCGCTAAGTCAGCAAAACACGCGATAGCGTGTCTTTGCTGATAAGGCGATGAAATTATCGCCGCTTTTCGCCTGAAAACGGACGCAAAAGCGGCGATAATTTCATAGCGCCGCCTTGATAATATGCCCCTTAGTTTGTTAACGGGGCAATGTCTCATAATGCCCTAAGAAACAGCACACACCTGTCTCTGGGTTGTAAGCGACTTATTTTGCTATACGTTTTGCTCCTTTATTAGCTACAGCTCTGAAATTCAATAAAAGAGAATTGATCCATACTTGAGAAAAACTGTCAAAAAGCATCCCTAATATTGTATTAGCAATTATTATTGCAAAATCTTTTTGCTGACGGTCTCAGGCGCAGGTGGTTCTGCCAACCACAATGTGGCATAGGCATTCATTTTTGATGTGGCTGTTCTATACTACTTTAAATAGGAAACAATGTTACCTGTGCAGTAATACCCTTGCTCCATATGTTGTACCGGTTCGACGCAATATATCTGGTGATTTATGTTTTTAATAAGCCAGAAAGTTTTAATTTTTGCCTAGAAAAAAACACACCGATATAAGCATTTGTAATGAATCATAACTGTGAAAGGAACAGGGATACATCATTTCTACATTTGTGTATGTGCATGTGTGTAATGTACATGCAGACATTGCACACAGACGTGATTTCCATATGTTGTGGAAATAAGGCTTTCCAATGGGCATGAGAGAAGTGTAACCAGGGCATGCAATTAAAGTTAGAGGCACACTCACCAAACAGGAAGCACGTTGGGAGTCAGAAAGATATACAAAATCAGTCCAAGTCTTATCTGGGTCCCCACTTACACCAAAATGGTTGAGACATATTCTTATCAGAAAGTTTGGGAAAGTGCATGCATTTGCCTACTAATTAAGGCATGGGGTAAGAAGGAAAAAACTGTTTGTTAATAAGTATTCATATTGCAGAAAATAATTGTGCAATGAAGGGAGTATATATTTTCTTAAAAGAACCATAGCCTTCCCAATTGTACTCATTGCACACTGAGCGGAAAACAGTAATGCCGCTGTGCAGTTGAATAATAAAAGGTATACTTTTTGCATGTGTCACAATCCAGTGTTGTGAAAACCCAGACTATGGTAAACTATGGTCATGCCCAGACTTGTTTTCTGAATAAGGTACTTTATCAGTCTTACAAAACTACAGTATCTTTACGAATCTTGCTTTAAGTGTTTCATAGTCTAATGGCACGACTAGATAATGAGAGCTGCCTTTAGACTGCAGGCTTTTAAGGAGGTTTTATATGGCTGCATACTGCTTTATTGCTCTCTCTTGAGCCGTTTTCTGTTGATCTGAGGCTATTTTTGTATTTTATTTTAGCAAGATATATTCTGTGTGATATTTCTAACCGGAGAGTCTGGTTCATGAAAGCAAACATTTGTTTGTGACACTGTCCAATGTTAGTGACCGTTTGCCCAGGTCAATAATATTGTCCCCTAAGAGTTCCTTGCTTTCATCTAACATTGGGACCTTGGATTGAGGTCAGCATAGCATTATAAATCAACCCTTCGAGAGGTCATGTGCGTTCTGACAGTCTAATGATTTCTCTTCACCATGTGACAGTCCTCTGACTCAATCATGCACACAAATGACAAATCATTATCCATGATGACGAAAAGTTCATTGTGAGCTCTCAGCATTTATCACCACAGTAATTAGTGGTTTTAACATGATTATTAGATGATGGAATGGCAGAAAACATTTACAGACTTTCTTTACGATCATTTATTGGCGTTTAACACATTTTCACGAAATAATTTGATTTGTTAAAGGACATTTTTGAGTCACGAGATAATTCGAAGCACATGTGACCTTTTTACCCGAATTGAGATTTTGATACCTCATTTGCCCATATGGACTTTGCGGCGCTTAACCATCCATCTCATGCACTTTTGCAAGGAGAGCTCGCATCCTAGGTGAGGAGCTTTTTCATTTCCATGACTGCACTTTCTTAGAATCTCGAGTCTCACCATGCTGCCTCGATTTTCAGCACCCTTTAGGCTCGTTTAGGGTGTGGTGTAAATTCCACCTCATGCAGTAATACCCTAACCACATTTGGTAGGTGCGTTAATACCCAATATTTTAGAGTACAAGGCCTTGGTAATTCATGCAAATTTGATTGAGCATGCGCAAAAGTGCGTGTTTATACCACAACTGATGTGCTGCACATTTTCCAAACAGACGCCAAGCGCAGAATTGTGGCTTGGCACAAGTACATGGTTTTCTCACCTTGTAGTTGAAATTTCAACAATTGCTAGTGTTAATAACCTGCTTTTTGCCAGTGCTTGATTTGTGGTGGTGGCTCAAGGGGGCTGGCACAAGCTCCCATTTTTTGGGAACCAATGCTTGCTGGACTTGCCCTTTTGGCAAGTTCACCCCTAAACTTTTTGCCCTTTTCTGTGACCTGGTGTTGGTGGTGCCTCTGGGCACTTTCGCACTGTGGTCCAGTGGAAAGTGCGTGCGCTCTCTGTGTTACATTGGTGAGATTGGCCTGCCCTCCCATAGGAATGCATTGGGGATTCCCTGATCAGTGTGTGTCAGTGGTAATTCATGGTATGGGAGGAGCAGAGTGGTCGAGTTTGGTATGTATGAAATTGTGAGAATAAATGCTGCGCAATGGTGTGCGCAGATTTATTATGACTGTTGGAGAAATGCCCCTTTTAGAAGTTGGCATCTCTGTGTGCTATGTGTCTGCCTGCCTGATGTGAATTGCATGTCTGGCTTGTGAGTGACAAGGGCTGGGAGGTGTGTGTGGCTCCAGGAGGGGCAGGGTGAGTCAGCGCTGGGCTGAATAGGACACCTGGGTTGGGAGTAGTGGGAGGAGTAATCCACTGACTCTGAATAGGAGTGTGCTAGCCCTGTACAATGCAGGCTCCGCCCCCTGTGGTGTGTCTGATCACCTAGCCCCCACCTGACAAAGGGGAAGAGGAGCTTGCAAAACAAAGTGCTCCAAATCCCCCCTGAACCAGTTGCATCTGGTTCCCCCATGCCCTGCACTAAAGACAAAGGAAATGTTGATATAAATATAGGGGCTGTGACCCCATGATGTTGTTCAGTTCTTGTTCCTGAAACCTGCCGGGGCGTGCTGCTGCTGGGGCCCAGGGAGGGGGGGGGGGCTGCCATGAGGGCTTGCCTCCCTGGGCTCTGCATTGCCCCCTTTTTATCCCTGAGGACCTGGGAGACCTTTTGGCTAAGGAGTTGTGGCTCCTAGCGCCCTGTGAGCACTCTTATTTTAAGTCTACTAACCCCTAAATGGAGGGGAGAGCGTGGGCTTCGCAGCGCGGCGCTGCAGCCCTTGGAGAAGGGAATCCCGTCATGAGGGATTCCCCCGTGAGGCCGAGGAGCGGGTGCCCACCCCGCAATTTTGTGTTTCTAAGCGGGAGCCCACCCCGCTTTATGATTGCCTAAAGTCGCGGGTGCCTACCCCACATTTTTGCCACATTGAGTGGGTGCCCACCCCGCTGTATATTTTTAATGAAGAGGGAGCCTACCCCTCATTGCCGCCAAGAGAAAGGAGGAAAGATTTCCGCCGCGATCCACAGCCCGCCTGGTTGTGGGCGGGGCCTTGTGGACGGAAGCGGAAGGGCAGTGAGGCTGGAAGCACCGCGTTCGAAGACCCAGGCGGGAGCCCACCCCGCACTGGGACGTGCTGCCGAAGAAGTCTGGAGCCTTGCGGGCTCCACATTGTCCCGGGTCCCAGGAGGGGGCCCGGGTGAAGTGAGGAGAGGAGCGGGCGAGGCGAAGCACACGAGGCCTCCACCCGCAAGAGAGGAAGTCGTCTGGAGCCTCGCGGGCTCCTAAGGAGAAGTGGGGCACGTCCAGCCGCAGAGTGAAGAGGAGACCTGAGGAGACCGAGAGCGGCACCAGTGAGTCCCGGTGAGTGGGGGCTCGAGTTGTGTGGTGTCGATCACGGCACAAAGTCTGAGCGGCCCTGCCAGGCAGCGGGCCGCTCCAACGAGGAGGGCACATAGTTGGCGAGGGCCCAGAGGGGCCCGTGTCCCACCCCAGCATAGCGAGGCACATTGTCGGTGCCTGAGTGGTCCCGCAGGAGAGTGGGCCACTCCAACAAGGGGGCATCTTTGTTTTTAGAGCCCGTGGGGGTCCTGAGGGCACAGAGGTGCTGGGCCCCCTTCACGAGTGATGTCACAGCTGCGCCGCCGTAGCGGGCAGCTGCCACATGGGCGCATTTGTTTGTAGGGCCCAGGGAGGGGTCCAGAGGGCCCAGAGGGGCCACGCCCATTTGGCCACATTTTTGCGATAGAGTACCTGAGTGGGACAGGAGGCACAGTGGTGCCAGGGCCTTCACTTGATTCACAGCTGTGCAGCACTTAGTGCCAGCTGCTACGTTTAGGCCACAGTTCTTTGGGGGCATGTTTGAGAGATAGGAGTGAGATGCACTCCTTTGCCCCAGCGTGATGGCACACTTTGGATTCCGCTGCCTTGGCAGCAGCCCTGACATTCTGGACAGAGGGCATCTGAGCTCTAGAGAAGGCCAGGTGGCCAGGGGGGCCAGAGATGTATGTGATATTAGGAAATGTGATTCTCCACTGTGATTCATGCCTCTAAATGCGTTTGGGGATGAGATCATTTGCATAATGTGTTCATGCTGGTGAGGTTATTTCCTACTGTGAGTTTTACCCCTAATGTGAGTTATGCTTAGGAGGTTAGGGTCTAATGCGTTTAGACTTATGAGATGATTGCATAATGTGTTTATGCTCGTGAGGTTGGCGCAGAATGTAATTCACGCCTAAATGTGATACTGTGCATAATGTGGTTTATGTTACAGGATGATGCTGAGTACAGTGGTTAACAGTGATTACTGGTTGTACGTTTATGATATGTCCTACATTTACTAAGTTCACTTTGTGATGGTTCTGACAGCGGTCCAGTTGGCCCTGTCAGGTGTACATAATCCCTTGTAGATATTACCCAGTGCCAGGTGGCACAATGTATATTATGTGATTACTATTCTAGTGTGTTATGAGAATACAAAGGCTATTTTTGATATAACCTTGTGTGGAGTTCCTTTTGTGGTGTGCCTGGTATGTTGTTGCTGTGTGCGTCCGCAAACGCTTTACACATGGCCTCCGGGATAGGCCTGACTGCTCGTGCCAAGCTACCAAGGGGGTGAGCAGGGGCTATCTTAGGCGTGTAACTCCCTCGCCCTGACTAGAGTGGTGGTCTCTGCCTGGCTTTGGCGCAAGCCTTAGCCAACCAGAGATCCCATTTCTAACATTGGTTGTCAGCGGTGAGGATAGGACTTGCGTTTGCGCAGTACCACAGCGACAGCTGGTTACACTACAAGCTCTGCATTTTAGATAGTCACATGGATGGGAATTATTGTTTCTGAGTATGTTTAAGTATCATTTCTTTGAAATGTGTTTTAGTGTTGCACTATGAGTTGGGGGTCCTGCCAAGGACAGAAACCAGAGAATCTGGAGGATTGACTGCCCTTGTGCAGACTGCTATTTCTTGGGTTGGCCTGAAGCTGAAGGAGTGACTGCCCCTGTGCTGTCTGCTATTTCTAGGGTTGGCCCATAGTGGTGACTTAATTGGCATGGAGTAACTGGCTCGGGAGGGTAGATTATCCCCTAAGTGCAGTGTGAGTTTTCTGGAATCCCCAGTAAGGGCGGGATCCAGTGGTGGCAGCGAGATGAAGTCCAGTGCACGAAGTCCCAGTTCCCAGAGTATGGTACCTGGTTCCCGGTTAAGAGGGGGTCAGGTTGAGATTCAGGGGCAGTAAGATACTGTCTCACCAGTCTGGGGGGGGCGTATGTGGATGAGTGGTGTGTTGCACTGGACGATTGGGTGTGAGTTCTCTGAATAAGGAGCTTGCATGGGAGGTGGACCTCTGGCGGTGTGCTAGAGGGTCTGCAGAGGCATTGGGGAGTGATCTTACAAGGAGTGGCTGAGGTGTCTTCCAACCCAGAGTGGTGGAAGAGGTTCAGAGTAGCCCAGCTAGGTCCCAGTGTAGTGGGAGTGGTGTAGGGACTCACGTCCTGTCTCAGTGGAGAAGGAGTGAGTGTGGGGCTGCGTGTCCCAAGGTGCCCGAAACCCCGTCTCAGGGCCTGGATGGTTCCCAAGGGGAACACCAGGTTGGGATCCTAGGCTGTACTAATAGGCCATTTGTGGGGGATCTCCCAGTGTCTAGAGAACGTGGAGCCTCTGTAAGCAGAGCTCCAGTGGTTCTGGTGTCTGGCGATGCCACTCCTAAGTGGAGGGTGTAGAAGTCCAGATGGAGGGGTAAGAGGGGGAAAGAGTCCCCAGTGGAAGAACCAGTGGGTCAGGGGCCAGCCAGAAGGGCTGAGTCGCCAATGATTGGCCATGATGACGCCACTTCTGTCCTAGGGGATCGTCATGCACTGTCAGATGGGCAGGAGGTTGTGAGATCGGCGCCAGGCAGACTGTCACACGACACATTAGTTATGTGTCACCCTCAAGTGGGGGCATGCGTGCTCCCCGTGAAGTCCTGGTTCGCCGGGCATCTGACCAAAGGGTTCCTTCCCTGGGTTGGGGAGCCAGGACCAGGTGTTTCCTGACCTGGATGGCAGGGCAACTGTAATCAGTGTCCTAACCGGTTTGCCTTCTAGGGGTACCACTCCAGAGGGGTGGTGCAGGCCTAGCCGGGATCTTTAGGGTCCCTGGCTGAGTGTGGTAGTACTACCCTGAAGGCAGGTGGGGCCCATCTTAAGTGAAGGGACCCTGCTCTTCAGAAGGGAGGGTGCAGAACTCTGGAAGGGGGTGCAGAGGGAGGGAGTCCTCGCCTCTGACCCCGGTGCAGCCGGTGAATGTCGATCCCAGGTGGTAGACCAGTTGATGGAGAGAGGTCCTGAACCGGTGGGAGAGTTGTGTTCTGCTGGGTGCTTCTCCTGGGAGAGCGCAGAACCCCGGAAGTAGAGGTAGGGTGAGGAGACGCTTCGCCCGTGACCTCTGGTCAGCCTGAGGGTGCGGTCCCTAGGTTGGAGGATCAGTGGTAGTTTGGAACTACACTGAGAGGAAGAGTGGAGAATGGCTATTATGTGCCAGGGGTTACTGCCCCCACTCTGTGGATTGGCAAGGACCAGTGACATCTGGATGGCCTAGTGCCTGGTCCTGGCTGTGGACAACTAGGGAGTACCAGTGGGGTAGCCTAGTTGGGCCTGAGAGTTCTTTTTCAGAGGGAACCAAGTGGGTTCAGAGTGGCGTAGAACCGGAGGGTGTCCCTGCAGTGAGAGCCCGCATCCGTGTTCTATCGCCCGAAGCAGGGAAGCCCATCAAGGTAGTGATTGGTCTACCCTGCGTTTTGGCTGGAAGGGGGTTGTGTTGGACTTGGCCCTTTTGGCAAGTTCACCCCTAAACTTTTTGCCCTTTTCTGTGACCTGGTGTTGGTTGTTTTAGGCCTCTGGGCACTTTCGCACTGTGGTCCAGTGGAAAGCGCATGCGCTCTCTGTGTTACATTGGTGAGATTGGCCTGCCCTCCCATAGGAATGCATTGGGGATTACCTGATCAGTGTGTGTCAGTGGTAATTCATGGTATGGGAGGAGCAGAGTGGTCGAGTTTGGTATGTATGAAATTGTGAGAATAAATACTGCGCAATGGTGTGCGCAGTTTTTATTATGACTGTTGGAGAAATGCCCCTTTTAGAAGTTGGCATTTCTTTGTGCTATGTGTCTGCCTGCCTGATGTGAATTGCATGTCTAGCTTGTGAGTGACAAGGGCTGGGAGGTGTGTGTGGCTCCAGGAGGGGCAGGGTGAGTCAGCGCTGGGCTGAATAGGACACATGGGCTGGGAGTAGTGGGAGGAGTAATCCCCTGACTCTGAATAGGAGTGGGCTTGCCCTGTACAATGCTGGCTCCGCCCCCTGTGGTGTGTCTGATCACCTAGCCCCCACCTGGCAAAGGGGAAGAGGAGCTTGCAAAACAAAGTGCTCCAAATCACCCCTGAACCAGTTGCATCTGGTTCCCCCATGCCCTGCACTAAAGACAAAGGAAATGTTGATATAAATATAGGGGCTGTGACCCCATGATGTTGTTCAGTTCTTGTTCCTGAAACCTGCCGGGGCGTGCTGCTGCTGGGGCCCTGGGGGGGGGGCTGCCATGAGGACTTGCCTCCCTGGGCCCTGCATTGCCCCCTTTTTATCCCTGAGGACCTGGGAGACCTTTTGGCTAAGGAGTTGTGGCTCCTAGCGCCCTGTGAGCGCTCTTATTTTAAGTCTACTAGCCCCTAAATGGAGGGGAGAGCGTGGGCTTCGCAGCACGGCGCTGCAGCCCTTGGAGAAGGGAATCCCGTCGTGAGGGATTCCCCGTGAGGCCGAGGAGCGGGTGCCCACCCCGCAATTTTGTGTTTCTAAGCGGGAGCCCACCCCGCTTTATGATTGCCTAAAATCGCGGGTGCCTACCCCGCATTTTTGCCACGTTGAGCGGGTGCCCAGCCCGCTGTATATTTGTAATGAAGAGGGAGCCTACCCCTCATTGCCACCAAGAGAAAGGAGGAAAGATTTCCACCGCGATCCACGGCCTTCCTGGTTGTGGGCGGGGCCTTGTGGACGGAAGCGGAAGGGCAGTGAGGCCGGAAGCACCGCGTTCGAAGACCCAGGCGGGAGCCCACCCCGTACTGGGACGTGCTGCCGAAGAAGTCTGGAGCCTTGCGGGCTCCACATCCAAGTCCAGGGTACCAGGAGGGGGCCCGGGTGAAGTGAGGAGAGGAGCGGGCGAGACGAAGCACACGAGGCCTCCACCCGCAAGAGAGGAAGTCGTCTGGAGCCTCGCGGGCTCCTAAGGAGAAGTGGGGCCGGTCCAGCCGCAGAGCGGAGAGGAGACGCGAGGAGACAGAGAGTGGCACCAGTGAGTCCCGGTGAGTGGGGGCTCGAGTTGTGTGGTGTCGATCACGGCACAACGTCTGAGCGGCCCCGCCTGGCAGCGGGCCGCTCCAGCAAGGGGGGCACATAGTTGGCGAGGGCCCAGAGGGGCCCGTGTCCCCCCCCAGCATAGCGAGGCACATTGTCGGTGCCTGAGTGGTCCCGCAAGAGAGCGGGCCACTCCAACAAGGGTGTATCTTTGTTTTTAGAGCCCGTGGGGGTCCTGAGGGCACAGAGGTGCCGGGCCCCCTTCACGAGTGATGTCACAGCTACACCGCCATAGCGGGCAGCTGCCACGTGGGCGCATTTGTTCGTAGGGCCCAGGGAGGGGTCCAGAGGGCCCTGAGGGGCCCATGCCCATTTGGCCACATTTTTGCGATAGAGTCCCTGAGTGGGACAGGAGGCACAGTGGTGCCAGGGCCTTCACTTTATTCACAGCTGCGCAGCACTTAGTGCCAGCTGCTACGTTTAGGGCACAGTTCTTTGGGGGCATGCTTTAGAGATAGGAGTGAGATGCACTCCTTTGCCCCAGCGCAATGGCGCACTTTGGATTCCGCTGCCTTGGCAGCAGCCCTGACATTCTGGACAAAGGGCATCTGAGCTCTAGAGAAGGCCAGGTGGCCAGGGGGGCCAGAGATGTATGTGATATTAGGAAATGTGATTCTCCACTGTGATTCATGCCTCTAAATGCGTTTGGGGATGAGATCATTTGCATAATGTGTTCATGCTGGTGAGGTTATTTCCTACTGTGAGTTTTACCCCTAATGTGAGTTATGCTTAGGAGGTTAGGGTCTAATGCTTTTAGACTTATGAGATGATTGCATAATGTGTTTATGCTGGTGAGGTTGGCGCAGAATGTAATTCACGCCTAAATGTGATACTGTGCATAATGTGGTTTATGTTACAGGATGATGCTGAGTACAGTGGTTACCAGTGATTACTGGTTGTACGTTTATGATATGTCCTACATTTACTAAGTTCACTTTGTGATGGTTCTGACAGCGGTCCAGTTGGCCCTGTCAGGTGTACATAATCCCTTGTAGATATTACCTAGTGCCAGGTGACACAATGTATATTATGTGATTACTATTCTAGTGTGTTATGAGAATACAAAGGCTATTTTTGATATAACCTTGTGTGGAGTTCCTTTTGTGGTGTGCCTGGTTTGTTGTTGCTGTGTGCGTGCGCAAACGCTTTACACATGGCCTCCGGGATAGGCCTGAATGCTCGTGCCAAGCTACCAAGGGGGTGAGCAGGGGTTATCTTCGGTGTGTAACTCCCTCGCCCTGACTAGAGTAGTTGTCTCTGCCTGGCTTTGGCGCAAGCCTTAGCCAACCAGAGATCCCATTTCTAACAATGCTTATTTTATTTAACCTTCAGACTTCGACCTGGAGCAATAAAAACAAAGGCAGAAAAGGGAGCAAGAAGGAGGAAAATAAGGGTGACTAAAGGAGAAGGCAGGGAGGAAAATGAGTCTGCATGAGTGAAATAAAAAGGTAGCAGGTGTAGGGTGGAGGAAGAAAGATTCACTGGTGGAATAAAGAACAGATAGCCTGCATTTATTTTCATTTACAAATTAAACACTGCAATTTGCAGACAGTTCCTTGTAAGTGAATTATGATAATTATAATTTGTTTTATTAGTTCTTGTAATCATGGTACATTTGGGAATGCCAGGTTCTGCATGCAGGATATGTACGTAAAGTTCTGGCATTAGGCAACATATCGAAATGTGGTCTTAAGGTACATTAATTCTCTATTACTTACCGGTAATCTTCATTACTCCTGGTCCCGTTGTCCTCCTCCCATTCATTACATGT
Source organism: Calotriton arnoldi (assembly GCA_963921515.1). Lineage (NCBI taxonomy): Eukaryota > Metazoa > Chordata > Amphibia > Caudata > Salamandridae > Calotriton > Calotriton arnoldi. The sequence continues at coordinate 1,005,455 of CAWUFW010006858.1, forward strand.
AGAGATAATCATCTACTGACAGAAAAAAAAGAACAGAGGAATGCTGGGACCCTAACCCCAACCCCTCCCACTGGGAGTACGTAAGCAGTACTTACCCAGCATTCCACCTCAACTATCAAGTCCCCAACAGGAAGTCTGGCCGTCTTGGAGCGAGGCACAGGGTCAGACTGATTTGCATATGGCCATGTCTGAACTGGGGTGGTGGAGTGAGCTAAAGAATGATGATGGATTAAACCCAGATCAGTTGACTGGGGGTGAGTGTTTGATTTGCTCTAACGCTCCGTCCATCATCCCCTTTGGTATCGCTTTGTTCGCCCTAAGTTGGCAGGGTATGCCCAGACATGGGTCCCTTGCTCACTTTGCCACTGGATTCAAGATAGCCTGGCTGATGAGGGTTTTGAACCCGAAACCGGTCCCAGGATGCTTGTTTCCGGTCCAGGGAAGACATGGCTTGGCAGTTCGGGCTGGACTGTTCCCATGAGGCACAGGGTCAGACTGATTTGCATATGGCCATGTCTGAACTGGGTTGGTGGAGTGAGCTAAAGAATGATGATGGATTAAACCCAGATCAGTTGACTGGGGGTGAGTGTTTGATTTGCTCTAACGCTCTGTCCATCATCCCCTTTGGTATCGCTTTGTTCGCCCTAAGTTGGCAGGGTATGCCCAGACGTGGGTCCCTTGCTCACTTTGCCACTGGATTCAAGATAGCCTGGCTGATGAGGGTTTTGAACCCGAAACCGGTCCCAGGATGCTTGTTTCCGGTCCAGGGAAGACATGGCTTGGCAGTTCGGGCTGGACTGTTCCCATGAGGCACAGGGTCAGACTGATTTGCATATGGCCATGTCTGAACTGGGGTGGTGGAGTGAGCTAAAGAATGATGATGGATTAAACCCAGATCAGTTAACTGGAGGTGAGTGTTTGATTTGCTCTAACGCTCCGTCCATCATCCCCTTTGGTATCGTCTTGGAGCGAGGGCGGGTCGTAATGAATGGGACGAGGAAACAGGAACAGGAGTAATGAAGATTACCGGTAAGTAATAGGGAGAAAAAGGAGTGAAAGCAGCTGGGTCATAAATGACTGCACCCATTCATTACTTGTGGAGGAATACCAAAGCCAGAAACCCGACCTTCCAAATCCCTCAAGCACACCTAGGAAACCACACCAAAAGCAGCAACCCAAGGGGCGCAAAAGGGAGAACCACAGGAAACACAGGCAGAGCACACCGCCCGGAAAGCACCGCACCAAAACGCAGGGTCGCACCCCCCTCCAAACAAGCAGGAAACTACCAAGGCAAAAAAACAGGAAAACCCACAGTGTCACTACCCAGAGGGCAGCCCACACATACCAGGAACCCCCTGAATCAACAAGGGAAGAGGAGAACCCGCCAAGAAAGCACCAGAGGCAGCCAACAACAGAAGGACAACAAGAAGGCCCCACACGGAAGAAGACCCCAAGCGGGCAGAACACCAGCAAGCCAGGAACAGGCAAACAGGGACACAACCAAGGACCGGAAACCAGGACCGCGGCAAGCAGAAGGCAACAGCGACACCAAGGAGGCAGCCAACCAGAGAAAAGAGAAACAGGGCACCCATGCCCCATCAAAGGCAAACCCCAAACCAAGCAGAAGGGAGCATGCCACAAAGGAGCCAAGGCAAAGAAACCAAGGCCGAAAGGAGGCGCCCCACAGAGACCCCAAAGGCGAAGCCCCAGAAGGGAAACAGGGGCAGAAGCAACCAACACCACCGGCACCCAGAGGGCCAGAAAAGATGAAGACCCAAAAGGGCCCGAAAAACCCACAAGGGTGCCCACCGGACAAAAGGCCGACAGGCCCAGCACCACCAAGCAGCCACACCAAACCGGCAGCAGAACAGACACAGAGCGAACCCAAGCAAAGAATGGGAGGGAAGCCCATAAGCAACCCCAAAGAAAGAAGAGGGGAAGAAAAATAAGACCCCACAGCCTCCACCTCCAGGCACAAAGGGTAAAAAGGGACAACCACAGGACAAACCCCCAACACCACCGGGGAGTCCCACTGGAGACCAATCCAAAAAGGAGAGGGCCAGCCAACAGGGTGAAGGCACAAACCAAAAGGACCAACCAAGGGCTGGGCAACACAGACCAAACCCGGATGAAAGGAAGCACCCACCACACACCAGCCCCCGACCAGACTGACCAGGCCCCCCAGAGAACCCAGAGGACACCGCCACCGAAGCCCCACAGAGGAGGACCAGGCCCCAGGGTAGGAACGTCCAGCACCAACCACCAGCGCCGACACAGGACGATCCCCAATCACCCTGCACGGGAGATGGAGCCAAAGTGGGAGCCCAGGGACAGGCCAAGAGGCAAAGGCCAAGGCACACACAAAAGTGCCAGGGAAACCTGGACATAACCTCCGGAACGCAGCCCAACAAAGGCCCCCAGACCCAGAAGAGAGCAGGCCCGAGCACCCAAAAGAAAACCAGCTGCTTAAAGACCAACCAAGAGGACCAGGCAGCCAGACCCCAGCCCCAACCGAGCTGGGAAGGAAAAGGGAAAAGCCAGAGACCAGAACCACGTGAAGCCCACCACCCCACAAGGAACAAGGCCAGCAACAGAGCCCCAACCAAGGAAAGGCAAAGGGGCAGAAACCACCAGACCCTGACCCTAACCGAAACGGGGCCAGACACAAGAGGCCAGACTAGCACAGGCAGGCGAGGCCAACTCCCAAGGCCACCGACAAAGATGCACAACAGGGAAGACCCCACCCCAAACAACACACCCCCAGGAGGACACCCCATCCGCAAACCCGGGGGGTGACCGGAGCAGGAAAGCCACAGCCTGGAGAAGGCCGAAACACACCGACCACCGGAGAAGAGGCACACACTTGGGAACACAAACAGCCACCAGTCATTCCAGAACCAACAACTGGCCAAGGGCCATGGAAAAAAGATCACCAACCAGGAACCGGGAAGGAGGAAACCCCCCAACAGAAAAGCCAGCCGACCAATCAGCCCAGACAACTATGTACCACACCAAGGGACCACCCCTAGTGAGCCCCAACAACAGCAGCGGAAGGGCCAAGACCAAACAAGAGTAGAAACAGCCAAAAACAAGAATCCAGCCAGAGGAGAGACAAACAGGGCGGCACACAGACCAAACAGCAGATGCTGCCACAGGGACCTAGAAGCCAGCCGACCGAAGCACAGACAGGCCAGCAAAGACAGGAGACCACCGACTTGACAACCACACAGGCCTGGAAGGGGTGGGACAGGGCCAAAAGCCACAACCCCGAGCCCCCCAACCATTGAGGAAGGAGAAAAAGCCCCCTAAACCAGACACCAACACACCCCAGAGGCAACAGAAAAGGGCAGGAAGCCAGGGCGGAAGCCAAGCAGCCCGAACAGGCACACCAAAGCCATGGCCCAGCATGCACCAGGGGAGGGCAGGAGCAGGAGAGAAAACCCCCCAGGGCAGAAAGACAGACAAGGAAACCAGCCACAACCAAGCCAACAGAGCCAACACCCCCAAAAAAGCAGCTGGGATGCCGAAGCCAAGCAACCCGCTCAGGTAGGAGGACCCGACGGCCCAACCCACATCCGGGGAAGGCCCATGCAGAGCACAGGCAAAAACCAAAGGGCAGGGAGGCCGGCATGGATCCCCGGCAAAGAACCACCAGACCACACAGGACCTTAACCCAAACAAGGCTCTAGCCCAACTGCCAGCGAGGGCTGAGAACAAAACAGCCAGGCCCAAAACAAAACAGAGGCAATAGCCAAAGCGTTACAATTTGACCAGGAGCCGTCGCACGAGGAGGACACAAGTCCCCATCCCCCAACGAGAGAGCAGAGGCCAGAAGAAGGACAGAACCGAAACCCCAACCCAAAGCACAGGAAAAGCCCCAAGCATGCCAACTGGCCCAGACACAAGATGGCAGAGAGCAAGCAGCCATAAGGAAAATGAAACAGCGAAACACCGTTCCGGAAAACATAGCCGCTGGCAGAGAGACAACAGCCCAGGAACAGGAAGGATCAGAGAAGCCAAAAGCACAAGACCACAGCGCCAAGCACCGGGAAAAACCAGAAGCAAGGCGGGCAGGCACCCAAAGCTGCAAGAACAAACACCACGTGACCACACCCCCAGCAGGGGGAGGTGCGAGCCAACCGACTGACACCCCCTCAAGAGCAGGCCCATGTGGAGTATGCAGGGAAGCACGGAGCAGTCGCACAAGCAATGACCTGCCAAGCCGGAACTGCGGCCGAGGCCACAAATGGCAGGATCATCACACCCCCGCCAGGACCGGAACCTGACCTCAGAGGGACCAGCCACCCATCAGGCAGATACCTCGCAAGCCAGAGACCACAGGACATCCCCCGATACCACAGGCCAGAGTCCGAGACAGCACAAAACAAGGGGGGGGAACGCCAGGTGAAACACACCCCAGAACCGGCAGAAACCCAATAACACAGCCAACCCCAATTACAGCTCCACCAGCCAGCCCAGGAGTGCCCTAACAGAGTGCCCGGGCAACCTACAAGCTGACACACTGGCAAGCCGACCCACCAGAGGCAACCTCAGCACAGCCCCGGACCTCCAACCACACAAGGGTCAAAGAAAGAAGACCACCTCAAAGCGGTGCCATCACTGGGGGAACCAAATCCAGGCAACGGAGGGGCCTGTGACCCCAACAACCGCATGACCCCACCACAGAGCAACAGCCCCCGGCAGTACAAAGAAGGCCCAAAGAATGAGAAGCGCCCGGGCAATGGGGAAATGACACCCAAATCCAGTAGCTTAACACCTGTAGATGAAAAGCCTACAGAACTTGGCACTCAAAGACAGTCTCTCTGCCAGGTACTAACCAGGCCCGACACAGCTCAACTTCAGAGTCAGATGAGATGAGGTGCATACGAGGTGTCAAGGCTGTAGGCCCAAAAAAAATCCAGAAAGTAAACAGGCAAACCGCTATGCTGTACTCAGCCGGGGGGCCGGTAGACACTCTATATCACAATGTCTGCCCGAACAAGGCCCCCCCAGCCAGCCCATGGTGCACCACCAGCAACCTCACCTGGGCATCAGGAAGGCAACCAACCCAGTCGCCAGGCACTCTAGGGGCACCACCAGTACAGCCCCGAGGAGCCAACCTTCGTCCACGGCGCGTCTTCCCCCCGGCCCGGCCTTCAGGAAGACGCGCCTTTCAACCCGGAACTGACCGGGAGGTCGGCGCACCAGTCACCAAGGGCCGGCCAGCACGCAGCGCAAAGAGCCGGCCGGAAACATCCACTCCTCCCGGCAAGCCCGACAGGCCAGGAGGCATAACAGAACACACCCCGTCCAGAACAGGCAGGCAGCCAGACGGGGACCGATGAAGACCGCCACTCAAGCCCAGCAGGAGCAGCACCAGCACCTCGTACCATTCCTGTCGATGGACAGAAAAATAGAACAGGTGGAATGCTGGGCAACTACTGCTTATGTACTTCCAGTGGGAGGGGTTGGAGTAAGGGTCCCACCATTCCTCTGTTCTTTTTTCTCCACAAGTAATGAATGGGACGAGGACAGGAAGGACCTGGGGGTAATTCTTCTTCTGTTTATTTCTACCATTATCCCAACACAACTAATGAGCACCTGTGTTGGTTGTAGCATATTTGATTAGTTTGGCCATATCTTAGCCTTCAGTTCACCTCGAATGGAGTCCTAGTTCATGGGTTTGAAGCTGTGTTCTCTAGGCCATTACACTGTGGTGTCTGACATAGAGAAATGCAAGCCCTGGATATTGTCCTATAATTCTTAAACTGTGTTGTTCAGTAGGTTTACTTTTCACTTGTCACACTTTATCAAAATCCAGGATATTATTTTTAAATATTTCTCTTGGATGCTCTTTGGGATATTTAGCCAGCCTGTGCTGTTCTTTTATTTGTATGTGGAGCACTATTTCACGTGCAGTTTTTCGTATCATTTTTCTCCGCGATTTTATTTTCTGACCTACTTGCTGTTTTAAGTTTGTTCTTTTTTTCATGGTCATGTATTCTAATTGTAAAATGCTTATTGTCTTTAATATTTACAATGTTTATGGTTTGTATAGGTACCACAGTAGTATGTTTTTAAGGTGCTGCATCGCCTGGTAGTTGGTGCAGGATGATAAATGTTTCATTTTAAGTTTAACAGTGAACCATTTTGTGATTCTATTTTTTATGCTTGCATTGTTTTAGAGGTAGTAATCTCTTTGTTATTTTCTGCTGTGTTCAGTAAGTGGTTGTGTTGCGATTGTAAATATTTTTTTCATTTCATTTTTTCATTCTTATTTTTGAGAGCTTACTCTCTTAATGGATACATTATTTACCTAGAGCTAATCCAGAGAATGTTTTGTTTGATATGTAGGTACTACCTTCCCGATGGTTAAAACTAATGCTTTTAAAGCGTTAGTAGTTATTAAACACTAGCAGCATTTAAATCATTGACCCGGAAGTCGAATCTTTCCCATTACTACATTTCAGCACTAACAAACGATGTATTATGTATTTTCCTAAAAGAAGCTCCTTTTACTATTGAAAATTACAATATATAATTGTCCTGTTTTTCCAACTCCCATTACTAGGGTTGTATGCAACAAGCTAATTAAACAGGTTCACTTCAGATGCAAAATGGTTCAAACTCATATCATATTGTATAAAAAAAAAAAAATTGTGCACATACTATTCTATATTTCGGCATAGGGCTGATTGGCAGTTAGGAACACGGAACACAATGGGACGGATTTCCTTTTTCCATTTCCGATTATAGATATCAGATAGTCAATTCTTTCTGAAGGATAGGTGCATGAGGCAGTGATCAATCATCATGGAGCGGGACAGTGCTCAAAAACATAATAGAAATCACAACTAAGGGCAAAATGTGCAAGGATTAGGAATAGTAATTTCCAAATTGTGATCCTTACCAAATCGCAATTTGAAATATTGCAGTTCCTAATGTACAAAAGAGTATGGGCCAGATGTATGAAAGCATTTTGCATTCACAAATGGTGCGAATTGCAAAATTCTTTTGGATTCGCACTTCAGGTAATTGCAATTTTTGCGTTTAGGAAACTCTAATTACCATCAACTTCAAGTTGATGGCAACCATGTGCGAATTTTGAAAAATGCAAAATAATGCATTTTTCAAAGTGCCATGTTGTGCACACATGCCCCTATGTGTGTGCTTTACATGTGCACAATTGAAATTTTTGGGGGTGCTTCAGGGCGGACTTAGGCGCCCGGGTACCCTTGGCTTTGCATATGCTAATTTGCGATTACCAATTAGGTAATCTCAAATTAGCTAATGCAAAACCATTCTCACCTATGGGCCTTTCGGCCCATAGGAACGAATGGAGTCATATTATCTAATAGCGATTCACTATTTACAGAATCCCTATTAGGCAATATTAAGGAATCGCTAAATATTTTGCGATTCCTACCTACATAGCACTTTGTGATTCCCGGAAAGCGAATCGGTAAAAATCACTATTTGAGAATCGCAAAATGCTCTTTTGAAACATTTGGCCCTATATTTTAAAATAGCAATTCCTAGCAGCGTCGAAAATTGACCTGCCTCATGAATATTAATGAGGTAGGTCACAATTTGTGACCCACTAGAAATCCCCGCAATCACAGGGATGGTGTCCTGCTAGGGTCAACAGACCAAAATGTCCCGTGGTCAGCTTCTTAATAAAGCAAACTTTTTACTTTGAAATGCAGCCCATTTTCCTTAAAGGAAAAAAGGAATGCATTTCAAAAGAAAAATACAACTTTTAAGTTTCATTTTTTAAGAGTAGACAGTGTGCCGTGGGACCACAACCTGCTCTTAAAAATATTAACACCTCTCCATTTCCAAATGGTTACTACTACCTTTCAGTAGTCGGTAAAAAATTAATGTTTTGCAACTGTAATTTGGTCGCAAAACATTAATACATACCATTGCGAATTGATATTTGGAAGGGACTAAATCACAATTGGCTTTTGTACATTTAAAACAGCTTTTTTCCAGGTTGAGACAGCCCGATTCTGCAAACTGGACCATTTGCAATCTCCATAAAAGCTTTGTACATATGGCTCTAGGTAATAGCTGTGAAATGGCATAATTATTGGCAATGCAAAACCAAAGGAGATGATGGACGTAGTGTTGACAATACAAGCACTCACCCCCAGTCAACTGATCTGGGTTTAATCCATCATCATTCTTTAGCTCACTCCGCCACCCCAGTTCAGACATGGCCATATGCAAATCAGTCTGACCCTGTGCCTCATGGGAACAGTCCAGCCCGAACTGCCAAGCCATGTCTTCCCTGGACCGGAAACAAGCATCCTGGGACCGGTTTCGGGCTCACAGCCCTCATCAGCCAGGCTATCTTGAATCCAGTGGCAAAGTGAGCAAGGGACCCACGTCTGGGCATACCCTGCCAACTTAGGGCGAACAAAGCAAAACCAAAGGAGATGATGGACGGAGTGTTGACAATACAAGCACTCACCCCCAGTCAACTGATCTGGGTTTAATCCATCATCATTCTTTAGCTCACTCCGCCACCCCAGTTCAGACATGGCCATATGCAAATCAGTCTGACCCTGTGCCTCATGGGAACAGTCCAGCCCGAACTGCCAAGCCATGTCTTCCCTGGACCGGAAACAAGCATCCTGGGACCGGTTTCGGGCTCACAGCCCTCATCAGCCAGGTTATCTTGAATCCAGTGGCAAAGTGAGCAAGGGACCCACGTCTGGGCATACCCTGCCAACTTAGGGCGAACAAAGCAAAAACAAAGGAGATGATGGACGGAGTGTTGACAATACAAGCACTCACCCCCAGTCAACTGACACAGGGTCAAGACTGATTTGCATATGGCTGGGTTCAAACTGGAATGGCATGGTGAGCAAAAAACGATGGATTTAGGCCCAGATCTCTGTACTGGGGTGAATGTATGACATTGTTCTGCATTCTGTCCATCAACTGTTGTTTTTGCATTTGTCACCCGAGTGGGACGGGTATGCCCAGACGTGGGTCCCGTGCTCTCCATGCCACTGGAATCAAGCTATGCTGGCTGAAGAGGGTGAAACCCGAAACCGGTCCTAGGATGCTTGTTTCCAGTCCAGGGAGGACCTGGCTTGGCAGTTCGGGCTGGACTGTTCCCATGAGGCACAGGGTCAAGACTGATTTGCATATGGCTGGGTTCAAACTGGAATGGCATGGTGAGCAAAAAACGATGGATTTAGGCCCAGATCTCTGTACTGGGGTGAATGTATGACATTGTTCTGCATTCTGTTCATCAACTGTTGTTTTTCATTTGTCACCCCGAGTGGGATGGGTATGCCCAGACGTGGGTCCCGTGCTCTCCATGCCACTGGAATCAAGCTATCCTGGCTGAAGAGGGTGAAACCCCGAAACCGGTCCTAGGATGCTTGTTTCCAGTCCAGGGAGGACCTGGCTTGGCAGTTCGGGCTGGACTGTTCCCATGAGGCACAGGGTCAAGACTGATTTGCATATGGCTGGGTTCAAACTGGAATGGCATGGTGAGCAAAAAAACGATGGATTTAGGCCCAGATCTCTGTACTAGGGTGAATGTATGACATTGTTCTGCATTCTGTCCATCAACTGTTGTGTTTGCATTTGTCACCCCGAGTGGGACGGGTAGGCCCAGACGTGGGTCCCGTGCTCTCCATGCCACTGGAATCAAGCTATCCTGGCTGAAGAGGGGTGAAACCCCAAAACCGGTCCTAGGATGCTTGTTTCCAGTCCAGGGAGGACCTGGCTTGGCAGTTCGGGTTGGACTGTTCCCATGAGGCACAGGGTCAAGACTGATTTGCATATGGCTGGGTTCAAACTGGAATGGCATGGTGAGCAAAAACGATGGATTTAGGCCCAGATCTCTGTACTGGGGTGAATGTATGACATTGTTCTGCATTCTGTCCATCAACTGTTGTTTTTGCATAATTATTGGCAATGACATTAGCATTGGCTCTTTTTGAAAAAGAGCTTTAAAACAAGCTTCACTAAAATACAAGTCTGATTTGAAATAAAGAAAAGGAAGCAGGCTACTCTCCACTGCTACTTGACCATGAAGCAAATCCACACCATTGTCACCGGAATCAAAGGTTAAGCTTCTATTATAACTTGTTACCTTTCGACTTGTCTGTTAACATTTCATCTGGACTTGTGCATGTTGAAATCTCTTTTACAAGAAATAATATACCAATGTGTAATGCATATGTGTGTAATGTAGTCCATTAAGAAATTTAAAGAAACACACCTGTATAGTTTTATTGTAATTCTAAATTTGGTGCAAGCTGCCTTCATGATAATGGACACTTACACAAAAATGGACCTCAATACAAAAATCAGAAACTGAGCAAACAGGTGTGTTAACTTAAAGACCCTCACACCGCCAAAGCCCACCTCCACGAAGGAATGAAGGCCGTCGCCGAATGGATGAGGACCAGCCGCCTGAAGCTGAACTCGGACAAGACGGAGGTCCTCATCCTTGGTTCCAACCCTTCAGCCTGGGACGACTCCTGGTGGCCAACATCACTGGGAACAGCCCCGCCACCCACCGACCACGTACGCAACCTAGGGGTCATCCTCGACCCCACCCTCTCCATGACTAAGCAGGTCAACGCCGTTTCCTCATCCTGCTTCAACATCCTCCGAATGCTCCTCAGGATCTTCAAGTGGATCCCCACCGAAACAAGAAAAACAGTCACCCAGGCCCTCGTCACCAGCAGGCTGGACTACGGAAACGCCCTTTACGCAGGAACGACGGCTAAGCTCCTGAGACGGCTGCAACGCATCCAGAACGCCTCTGCACGTCTTATCCTCGACATCCCCGACGCAGCCACATCACACCCCACCTGAGAGACCTGCACTGGCTCCCTGTCAACAAGAGGATAACCTTCAAGCTCCTCACCCACGCACACAAAGCACTCCACAACTCCGGACCAGCCTACCTCAACAGACGACTCAGCTTCTACACCCCCACCCGCCAGCTCCGCTCGACCAGCCTCGCCCTCGCCACAGTCCCCGCATCCGGGAAACGACCGCCGGCGGCAGAACCTTCTCCCACCTCGCCGCCAAGACCTGGAACACCCTCCCCACCAACCTCCGACAGACCCAAGACCTACTGGCCTTCAGAAGACTCCTCAAGACCTGGCTCTTCGATCAGTAGCAGCACCACCCTCCTCTTCCCCCAGCGCCTTGAGACCCTCGCGGGTATGTAGTGCGCTTTATAAGTGACATGATTGATTGATTGATTGAATTTTCCTAAAATATTAAATCATAAACATATACATTACACACTATTGGGAAATGTAATATAATGTAGAAACTGAAAATGCCAAAGTGAAATGTTTGTTTTAAAATAACTCTAAAATACATTTTAGTTCCAAACTTTAATCAATAAACTATTTATCAATTTAACATTTCCCTTGTCTAGTGCATTTCCTGTATTTTATTAGCTGCTATTTGTGTCAATATTATTTTAAGGTGCAATGCATATGCGTTTATTTTCATCACTGGTCAAGTACAAATAAACACATCTGTATTAACACACATAAAATATGACAAATCCATTGTGATGATGAATGCTTGCATCAAATTTAAAATGTCCATCACATACTTTTATTACTAGTGAATGGAGTTTACAAATTAGACAATTAAAAAACTGCTGCATTTTCTTTCATAATTTTAAGTTAAAATATGCAATTCACATTGTAATCATTAACTGTTATAGGAATCAATGAATAGTAAATGAAAAATAATGTCAGGACAAACTTGGTGAAATTAAAATATTTTTTTTATTAAGAAGTGAGATACTTCTCTCAAATCAATACATTTATTTCAAAACATAAAACAGCTAAAAAAGTAAATGTCACAAAACATGAGGAAGTGTTGCTCCAAACGTTCCTCCTAAACAGAGTGCCAAAGGGGAACCTCCTCAGGAGGGAGCATCTAATGGCCGCAGAACTGGTGCCTCATGGATCTTTCTTGGGAGGTGTGGATTTCGGTTTGACATGTGTTATGGCCAGGTAAGACATGAATTCAGGAGGAGTACTGGTAGGAGGGGTGGGAGAGGATTGGGTTTGGGAGGTAGAGAGAGCTGCAGTGTGTTATGTGCTTGTCTGTTGGATTTGCAGTTGCATGTGGGTCCAGTGTATGCTGTGTATGTTTGTGTGTTTGTTTCCTGGCAGATACATGATGTCCACGTGTGTGTGTGTGCTTCTGTTTAGTGGGTGTTGGTTTGCGTGTAGGTGTGCTTGTGTGTGAGGGTGTTGGTTTTGAAGAGGGTGCTGTTGAGATGGTTGGTGTGGTTGTGGTGTCTGTTGGTGTATGTTTTGCAGTTACATATGGGTCTGGTGTATGTTTGGATGTGTGTGGTTTCTCATGTGTTTTGTCTTTGGGTGAGTGTCTGCATTTGTGTTTGGTGGGTGTTGGTTTGCGTATAGGTGTGTGTTTGGATGACTCTGCTGTTTAGGTGGTTGGTGTGGTTGTGGTGCCTGTGGGTGTATCACAAAAAGGAGGGACAGGGGTTTGGTAGGTCCAGCATACAAGCCCCAGGTAGGTATGGTAAAAACAGTGGTATGCAGCTCCTAAGGTGGGCATGGAAGGGAATGGAAAGGGAAAAGGGAATGGTAGGTGTTCCTGGTGTAGAAGGGGAACTGTAAATAGAGTTGCTTCAATTAGGAGCAAGGGCCCTCACACACCCCAAGGGGTGTCATGCTTCATCATAGAGCAACTCCTCGTGGGGCCGGTGCTGCAATGCCCACAGGGCGCTCTTTGCCGGAGGTCTTCTCTGGTTGCTGCTGTGAAGCTAAGGAGTGATGTGGGGGCTTATGTGTAGTGAGTAGAAGTGGGAAGCAAAAAGGTGTGTATCAAAATAGCTAGTGAATTCCAAAAACAATTTTATTCACTGGATTCCTCTGCTACAAATAAAAACAACCGACTACAAAGAGTCGTGGCTGCCGAGGGGAATTATACCTGCTACTGCTCAAGGTGATATGTGTGGGGTGGAGATGGTCGACAAGTTTCATGCCCTAAAGCGTCCAGTAGGATCTATGGCATTTCTTCAGGACTGGGGGATCCTCATCTACTCTAGTAGGGACAGTCAAAAAATGTGGATAGAGAGATCTCATCCCCCGTAATCTTGCCTCATATCATAGTCCTGGGTGAAAGTGAAAGTGTGGAAAAAAAATTAATATACAGTCTACCTTCTGGAGAACACCTGGAGGGAAAAAGACAAGTAAAGTAAAATGGGTAAATGATCACAGTCACATCTTGTTAAAGCAGGTACGTAGCCCAAAGGAGGGCATAGTACAAGGTATCAGTTAAAAACATATGGGTGCAACTTCAAAAATTGTAGTGGATCTCAAAGGACATGCAGAACACACTCTATGCTTGATCATGCGTTGTGTGTGGCAAAAGCCACAGAACAATATTGTGCCTAGAGTTGAGGGATCGTCCTGCGGGGGCGGGTGGTAGTATCCCACTGCAGGAGTGTCCCCTGGCATGTGTCCCTTGTCACACTGCAGGAGGACTCACCTAGAAGGGGGTGTAAATGAGACCCCAATGTGACATCCAACATTCTCGTTCATTGGCGAGGGAAAAACACCTGTAACGCGAGGACCCATAAAATTAAATAATCATTAGTCAGGGGGTCAATGCGCGTAGGGGAGTGTGTGTTGATGGGTGTTGGAAGTAGAGGCGCTGCATGGTGCAGAAGTCTGTGCAATGCTATGTGGTTAGGAGCTCCTAAGGGGGGGTTTAATAGTTCAGACGGAAGGCGGACAGGGCGCTGGGGGGAAGAAAGAAAGTAAATTAAAGAGAAAGGCGGTAGATTATAAGGGATATTGTCCACTCTGGTAGGGGTCGGCAATAAAGGGTCTTGTCCTAAATGTATTGACAGATAGCGTTCGACAGTCGAGGGTCTTGTCCTAAGTGTATGGACAGACAGCGGGGAAAGAAAGCTCTCAGAAACATCTCGAAGTAGAGGTGCCTTGCAGCGGTATAGTAATGGACTACCTGGAGAGGGTACGGCTGGGGGGGAAATACCACCAAGCGCCTGGCTGATGACCTACTGATCAAGATCACTATGGCGGAAAACTCCCTTAAGACGAGCATACAAATAGCTGCATACAAAAGCAAACTAGCAGAAATCAACACCGAGATCAATGAGAACAGAGAGTATCTACTCAAACAGAAGATAAATATATTGCAGAAGGACATCAAGAAGTTCGACAAAGAATAAGTCTACCCCTACCTAAAAAAAGATTACGTTGGTGCTGGAGACTTGTCATCCGATGAAAGCATCTCATCTCGTACACCTGTAACACGAGGGCACATAAAAATCAATAATCTTTAGCCAGGGGGTCAATGCGCACGGGGAGTGCGTGTTGATGGGTGTTCGAAGCAGATGCACTGCATGGTGGATAAGTCTGTGCAATGCTATTCGGTTAGGAGCTCCCTGGGGGGGGTAATAGTTCAGACATAAGGCGGACAGGGCACTGAGGGGGAGAAAGAAAGGGAATTAAAGAGAAAGGCGGTGGATTATATGGGATATGGTCCACTCCGGTAGGTGTCGACAGTCGAGGGTCTTGTCCTAAGTGTATGGACAGACAGCGGGGGAAGAAAGTTCTCAGAAATACCTCGAAGTAGAGGCACCATTCGGCAGTATATTAATGGACTACCTGGAGAGGGTACGGCTGGGGGGAGGGAAAAAGGTAAGAGGGGGGTCTTAGAGATACTTTTTTGGGGGATTTGCAAATGCCTTCTTCAGCATAACTAAATACATAGGACTTGATACATTTCTGATCCACTTTAGCACAGAGTAAAAACATTTTTACATTTGACTTCAAAATATCTTGCGGTATTTCCAGCTTGTTTTCCCATTGAGATATTCCAAAAACCTGCTGACTTTAACTTTGGGCGAGAAGGCAAAAGACACACAATTGATGGACCGATGCTTGTTTCCAGTCCACGGAGGACCTGGCCTGGCAGTTCGGGCTGGACTGTTCCTGTTGGGCACAGGGTCAAGACTGAATTGCTAATGGCTGGGTTCAAACTGGAATGGCATGGTGAGCAAAAAAACGATGTATTAAGGCCCAGATCTCTGTACTGGGGTGAATGTATGACATTGTTCTGCATTCTGTCCATCAATTGTTCTTTTTGCATTTGTCACCCCGAGTGGGACGGGTATGCCCAGACGTGGGTACCGTGCTCTCCATGCCACTGGAGTCAAGCTATCCTGGCTGATGAGGGGTGAAACCCCAAAACCGGTCCTAGGATGCTTGTTTCCAGTCCCGGGAGGACCTGGCCTGGCAGTTCAGGCTGAACTGTTCCCATTGGACACAGGGTCAAGACTGATTTGCATATGGCTGGGTTCAAACTGGAATGGCATGGTGAGCAAAACAACGATGGATTTAGGCCCAGATCTCTGTACTGGGGTGAATGTATGATATTGTTCTGCATTCTGTCCATCAATTGTTCTTTTGGCTTTACCTTTGGGCAAAACGTAGTTCAACATCACAGTAAATATTTCATACACTGATTCATATACAATTTGTGATTCAAAATTAAAACGCAAATCACAATATGCAAAAGATCAAACCTTGATGCATTTGTACAATTTCATAATGAGTCATCAGTTGTGACTGATTTTGAGTTTTCAAGATGGGATACCCCAACATATATGTGACGGAACATTCTATCTGTAAAAGTCCTTTTGAGTATCCTATTTGTCTTCAGCATAGATTTATCATCTGGAGATAACAAAGGACATTTAAAATACATTTTGGATATGTGTTACTCTGTCACCAATGTAAACACATTTCTGTCTGTTTTTTCAAAAAATGTACGCCAATCGAAATCTTTTTTTTAAAAACAGACAGGCTTACATGCACATTTGTGAAGGGGTAAGACATCAGGCAAATCTGACACTCTTAACATAATTAAATAGTCTTTTTGATTCAAAACATATCTGGGAGATGTTTTTAAACAAAAATACAGGCACGTAAACTAATGTTTCTAGTCATTTTGGCTCACTATTGTTTGTTTATAAAACCAACTCACCATTGTGATGTTTGGAACTTCCACTGTATCATAAGTGCATTTAATGCGATGTCACCTAGAATAGGGCTACCGTAACATCCTTCACAATTGTGATGGATCATCACACCTGACACAATGATAACTTGTGGGCTTTTTGGTACAATTGTACCTTATAACATCTAACAATCTCATTTGTATTTGTTGTTTAGGCAGGCATGTGTCCTTTGGTATTGAACAGAAATATAGTGGAATCATTTTCCACAAATTCATATACAAAACACATCATCCTACCACTAGTGCAAAACTTACGCCTACAAAAACTCTTCTTGCGTGTTGGACATGTATCAACCTTTATGTTGATGCCATCATTTGTTGCTGTATCAAAAAATAGTTATGTAACATGAAAAACTCCAAAAAGAACTTACCCCCTTGATGCTGCTGTTGGGCTCTCAACTGCCAATCAAGTTGGGGATAGGCCACTGCAAGTATGTAGGCCGTAAGGGGGGCTCAGTGTGCGGCGCACACGCTTTCCATGTTGGGAGAACTACCCAAGCTGGACTTCAGCTGACTTTGGTCTAGCGTCGTAGGTCCTCCCACCTCCTCCTGCAATGGATGCTGCACTGCTTGTAGACACCAAGGTTCTAACCTACTTGGCAATTGCCTTCCATATGGATATTTTTTGATTGGCGTTGACCAGTATGGATACAGAAAAAGAAAGAAAAATACATTTTTGTGACATTTTATTTGGTTGTATTGATGTAACACAATTTTGAGAAATCAATCACAAGCATTGGTATAAAGTTCCAACTGCATTTTTAAGATTTTTTATCATACAGTTAAACAAAATTGTAACAACCAGTTGAGTACCCTTATCCCTTGTGATGTCCTCATCTTAAGAATCCCAGCCAATGACATCGGCCAGTGGTCTACAACATTTTTTGTAGTAGGACCTACTTCTGATCAGTGAAAATCATCGTGAGCTAGTGAAGACTAAACAACTTGGGCATTGTTACCAGACACACCCACACCCAGCTTCATTTACTTCAAGGCTAATGTCCACAGAGCCAGATACTATGTTTTGAACAACATACTATAGCTAAGATCACTATGAAAGGGCTTCCATATGTGTCAGTGAGAGTGCAGATTTTGGGGGCTGTATGAACATGTGTACATATGAATGGGACATATTGTATAGGTGCCTGTTAGAACTGGGGTTTGTGGTTGGCTAGGGTATGTACCTAAGCCAGGCAGAACCCACCACTCTAGTCAGGGCAAGGGAGTTACACTGATAAGATAACCCCTGCTCACCCCTTGGTAGCTTGACAGAGCAGTCAGGCTTATCCTAGAGGCAATGTGTAAAGAGTTTGCGCAACACACTCACACAGCAGCGACACCCTAGGCACACCACAAAAGAAACTCTACAACCACAAAAGAAACTCCACACAAGATTATATAGGAATAGCCTTTGTATTATCCATAAAAACACATTAGAAAACAATCACATATATCACTGTGCCACTAGGCACTTGTCATGACTTCAAAGGGATTACATAAATCACTTAGGCTAATTGGGCCACTGTCATAGACATTAAAGTTAGGGACCAGTAGCTACTGGTAGCATCACCTTTCAGCACAACGCATTATGCATAGACAACATCAGAAGTAGTGCACCATAGTGAACACTGGCAGCAGCACACATCATGAGCACCTCTCGCCCACCTTAGACATTATTATTATTATTATTATTTGGTTTTGTATAGCGCTAGAATCGACTCCGAGGAGTATCTCTGCGCTTTGGACGCGTAACAAATTCATATACAGAACTGTCAAACTTAAAAGCAAAACAGAATGGTTTTAAGTAACTTTCTAAAATGAAGATGGTTTGAACATTCTCTTAAATGTAGGGGGAGTTCATTGCAATATTTCGGGCCAAGATGAGAGAGAGCTTTTCCTCCTAATCTTGCTCTCCTGATTCGGGGGACCTTCAGCAAATGTTTAGTACTAGAGCGTAGGGATCTTGGGGGATGATAGAGAGTGAACTTTTCTGACAAATAGCTAGGGCCAAGATTAAACAATGCCTTGTGGATAGTACAACAGACTTTAAATTTTATCCGTTGACGTATTTGTAACCAGTGAAGTTTTAAAAGAAGAGGGCGGGAGGCTGATCTGGGGGGCATGTTCAGAACCAGTCGTGCCGTCGTATTCTGAACCACCTGAAGTTTACTAATAGAAGTTTCATTGGCAGAGAGCAGCAGACCGTTACAATAGTCTAGGCGACTCAATATGAGTGCCTGAGTCAGAGTCCTTCGGGCAGAGTCTGGGAGCAAAGGAAAAACTCGTCGAAGTAGGCCCAAAGTATGGAAACATGTGCCTACGGTCTGGCCAATATGTTCCTTGAATGTAAGGGCATGGTCTAAACGGACTCCTAAGTTCTTAACAAAGGTTTTAGGAATGGGAGGCTTCCCAAGATTAATAGGCCACCAATTTGGTGATCATAATAATGGAGCCTCTCCAAAAACTAATAGCTCAGTTTTCCCAACATTACATTGGAGAAAGTTGTTTTCATCCATTGTGAAATGGCACTCATACCCAAAGAAAAGGTCTCTTGGACAGTGGGAGTGAGTTCATCGAAAGAAAAAAGTAACTGCGTATCGTCGGCATATGATATTGGAATAAACCCATATTTTCTTAGGACATTGGCCAAGGGAGCCACATAGATGTTGACTAACTTTCAAGGACCCATAAGCAACACTTTAAATGTCCATCTTGTGAAGAAGAATGTTCTGCCTCGGGCAAAATCATCTTTTCACGCAACTGAGAGTGGCCCAGCTAGTGACTATTTTCAAAAGGCGACCCAGTGTTGCATTTGTAGCAGCAGCCATGGCTGGGTCTACTCTATTATTTATGCTTTGAAATCGTGTTGCAGGGATTGACATTGCTACAAGGCCATGGCCAAAAAGAACTGTGCACACATTCTTGTACCTGGTGCCCCAGCCACTATAATTGAAGTTACTGCATTATTTATCATGCATCCCCTAGGTACCCGGCTAACACAGGCGTAGGGTCACAGCATGCTAAACTGAGAAGCTGAATTTCTGATTTATTCGCACATTCCTTACAACAGCAAAGATAAGCTCCACACTGCATGCTGATTGGCACATGTCTCTTTTTTTTGAACCCTTTTGGCTATAGCTAAAGATTGTAAGAAATAATATACTGTTCTCCCAATTACTAGGTATATAAATCAAGAGGTCCCTCTTTTAGATTGTTGTGCTAATGCAATATGCAGTAGTTTTATCGTAACGGGGGAGTTTGGTATTACCACTAATTTAGGGGCATATTATCAAGGGCAGTATCGCCACTTTAGCGGCACTTTTTGCCAATAAAACGGCAATATTTTTATCGCCCTATTAGCAAGCTGTCGCTAACAGCTGTTAGCGACAGCTTAATGGCGATAGCGGCCGTTTTGTTGCCGCTTTGCAAGTCAGCGATAATTATCGCTAATGACATGCAAAGTAGGCGTTCCAAACTAAAAGCAACTGCAAACAGTCGCAGACACAACTTCCCCCTGTTATCAATGCCCGCGAAGCGATAAAAAAACTTGCGCTAACCGCGATTATCGCTGGAATTTAACACCTGCTAAAAACTTGACTTACCTATTTTCTCAATGGGAGGTGGATTGTGAGGCTAAGTCCACCATGGCCTATCATCAAGGATTCCCCTATCGCTGGTGTTTTATCGCAGAATTTCCTGCGATATTCTCGCATTTCGCCGCTATGGCTGGATTGTTTATCGCCTTGGAGATAAGCGTTGCTAATAACGCGCTATCTCGGCGATGAAATCCAACGATAGCTGGCGATAAAAAAAACAGCGCTAAGCGCGCTTTGCGATAATTATCGCAAATCGTTGCTAATATGCCCCTCAGTTTTTTGTCATCTATAAATTGTAATTAACTAGTGATATTGACATTTATCACGCATTTTCCACACTCAGGCCCTGTTCTTAACATCTCTTCAACTTCAGTAGATCCCACTGTACGTCATGTCAATGGATTTTGGCATTGTACATTCTGTCTGAAGGAGTTGATGGCCTGATGATCAATGTACCAGCTGTAACAGCTCTTCAGTGATATCAATATGATATGTAAAATTGCTAGCCATGTAAATTATGCCATTTTTCTGGTCATCTGTTGCATCATGAGTGATGTCATGAGCAGCACATTGGGCAGAGTTCTCTCTCCTCTCCATGCCCTCCCTGGAAATAAATAATGTCTTCAAGGCAACTGATTTAATTTCCGAACTCTCCCAATCCTAAATGACGATGGAGACAAACACCCACTTTTTGCTGCATGGTCCTGCCATAATGTACATTTTGAAAATATGAGTGGGTCATGAGACAAAAACAGATAATCTCTTTGTGCTTTTATAAAGAACAAAGTTGTGTCCTCATACCAAAGAGCAATGTAAGTGTATTACTATGAAAGGTTCAATTGTGCATGAAATTAAATTGCCTATAGGATGACAACGTGAGTGTGTTCATTGTGACCAGTGCCGCCGAAGTGCCAAAAAAAGGCCAAATTCCTCAGGACAGGAGGACTTGTGTTCCATGTTTCGCTATGTCCCGGTGATTATGGATCCATTTCCGTATGAAATCCCACCTACCTTTCCCATTATCTCTCCTCTTGCTGCTGCCCAGAGGGCTGTTCTGCAAGCTGTCTGGAGTACAGGGTGGGTTGCCAGTAGATGGCTAGCAGAAGGGAGCATTAGGTTAAAGATGTCCGACTTCGGCTTCTTTGCTTTCCAACCAAATGCCATGAGTTCCAGAAGAAGAGCATGATCAAGCCTTAAAACGGACCTTTTCTAAGATGATGGTCTGTCAATAGGATATCTGTGGATTTTAATACAAGATGAAGGTATTTCTTCTTCAACGTCTGGTTCTCTGTTTTTCTGAGACCTATGTATAAGGAGGCAATTCTAAGTGAAGAATGTGTTGCGACACAATAGTTTTCTTATTTTTGGTGTGTTTTTCATCGCTTGCTTCCATTTTAGTTCCTAATTTTTGGTCCTTGTAGCTAGGAATGTCTACTGAATTCTACTTTTGAAAACTGGCCTGGCTCTTTTCTTCTGTCTGATGCTTTAGGAGGAGTTTGATGTGCTGCTATTCTCTTCATTTCTAATCTTCATCTTCAATAAAGATTCCTAAAATTACTGAAGAGGTTTTCTCTTTGGGTTTTCTTCTCTATTTGGTTTCCCCTGAGGAGCCCCTTGACACATTTCAAATATACTATTCTGTGAGGGGTGGCACTGTAACTACTTAGAAGATTCCCTTTTTCAGCAGTCTTAATTGGGACTCAACAGAAAATCCTAGCATCCAATCCTGGAGAGTGGGTCTTTTGCCTAAATGTGATAACCTTTTTGTTCCGGGAAAGAGAACAGAGTCATAATTTTTTAGCAATAAGCACACTTTAAGATGGGAATATTGTCCATATGTTTTTAAAAACATATTACTTAATGTTCGATTACAGTTGAAAACAAAGTTGGAAGCAACTGGACGATACAGCCAAAACAAATGGAGTCTTTGGTGTGAAGTTGTTAATGACGGACTCAAATCCTAAAAACGAATGTAGTCAACATTTAAAGTGGCTAGGCTATTTAACTTTAACTCCCACCCCAGGAATACAATGCATATAAGCTCTTATCTGCCATCAAATATGACATTTTTATATATGTTTTAACAACACTTTCCCTACTGTTGCTTAGGTTGGAGTGGGAATAGTAAATCACTTCTCCCCAGAGTCTAAGGCTTTTCCTATAGTTGCTAAAGATGAAGTGGGGATAGTATATCTGACTCCTCCAAAGTCCAATGCTTTCCTAGCTGTTGCTTGGGTTGGAGTGGAAATAGTTAATCTCATCACTCCAAAGACTAACATTTTCAATACTGTTGCTAACATTGAAGAGGGAATGGTAATTCTGACTCCTCCGAAGTCCAACTCTTTCACCAATTTTGTTTAGGCTGGAGTTTTCTGACCCACCCAATGTCCAACACTTTCCCTACTGTTGATTAGGTTGGAGTGGGACTAGTATATCTTACCTTGCCAAAATGTAATGCTTTCCTAACTGTTGCTTACGTTGGCATGGGAAAAGCAAATTTCACCCTTCCAAAGTGCAACTCTTTCCTAGGATGCTTGGGTTTGAATAGTAGGAATAGTAAATGTTATTCCTCCAAATTTTTAAATGTTTTGTCTGTTTTTGGTAAATTTGAAATGTTATTTGTTTTTTATTCCTTTGTCTTATTCTTTATTTTGACGATTGAATTATTTGATATCCATTTCACATTTTTATGTTCATTATTTTGGATGACGAAACACACAAATTTTCATTCTTTTGTTAAAGGTGTAATTATTTTTCCTGATTTAAATATATTCAGTTTTATATAGGTTATTATATATTTAGTTGTTTGTTTAATATTATTTTAGGTATTATTTGTTTTAAAGTTAATTCTGCTCTTTAATATATATATATATTGTGCATCAAGAAACACCAGGTGAGCCTGCCCCTATAATTGGACAGTTCATTTCTCCCTCTATCTTAGTTGGACCAGCGGATCCGCATTGGGAGGGATGGATAAAGGCTCTTGCCAAAAATTGGCTAGGCCCAACTACATCCAAACTATCTTTATGTAAACCAGTCATTTGAACTTGTTTGTGGATTGGTGTTTAATAATGTCAGTAAGTCCTACTCTATAGTTGTTTAATTCATCAGTAACCCAAATACTCACCCAATAGAGTAATGGTCTCAAGGCTCCCAGGTCAGTGACGGGGTTGATGTCAAGGTCCAATGATAATGGCACCAAGGGGGTTCCCCTCCCTACCCTGGTGAGGGCTCTAATAAAGTTATTTTCTTTAGTGCCCAAGGTACCCAAATTACAGTGGCCCTTAGTTCAGTCCTACATAGTGTCACACATATGTTTTCATTTTGTAAAATTCCATTGCAGGGAGAATTGGAACCAGGAAGACTTCTTTGCAAGCCTCAGGATTACACCTGCTCTACGGGTTACCATATTCAAGCTTTTATTAATCTGTGGTGCCTAAAAGTTGGCCAAGCGGATCCCTAGATAATCAAATTCTCTGACCCTTACCAGTACTTCACTTCCCTGTTTTACAATGCCCTTCACCCTTTTCTTCCAAGAATAGGTCATCTGTTTAGTCTTAGAGGTTTTAACTTCAAGGCCATAATCAGAGCAAAACAGACTGAAATTAACTACAAGGTTTTGGAAATCTACCTTCATTTTGGCCAGTAGGAGGGTGTCATCAGCAAAGAAGAGAGCCAGAACTTTCTGCCCTGCAAGGATAGGAGAATGATTGACACAGTTGTTAATATAGAGAAGGAAAGGAATAGGAGCCAAGACACCAACCTGGCTAGCACCCTTCTCAATAGAAACTGTCTCAGTGAGCTCTCCTTTTGTGCCACATCGAGCTCTGGCAAAATTCCACTCATGAAGGCATACAATGATTTTTAACTGGTTACACAGGATCCCTGTCTCACATAAGACCTCCCACAGTTTATTCCTTGCTACCAGATCAAATGCACCACAGAGATGGACAAATGCCACAAAAAGGTCACCCCCTACCTATATCAACCGTTTTCCACTCAGCCAAGAGGAAATGAAGGACCAGGTCGATTGAGCTGGTTTTGTATCTGAAATCTGCTTGCAAGTTAGGCAAAATATGGTTAACATTAATCCACTCCCAATAACTGATCCAGTACTTATTTCCAGAAAACATTTTGGAGGATGTCCAGGAGGCTAATTGGCTGATAGTTAGAGAGCATGCTGGGGCTCCCCTTCTTAAAATCAGGGGCAATCTCTGCCCCTCTCCATCAGACCGACATTGCTGCCATTGCTGCAATTGCATTTGAGACATTGTTGATGTAGGATTGAGTTGGATTTGAAACGGTCATGTGGGAACTTGTCTAATCCCGGAGCCTTTCCATGTTTCAATGGTTCAACTGCAAGGGCTGTCTCTGCTAGAGAGAACACTACAGGAGTACAGCGCAAACCCAGAGTAAATTCACCTACGAGTCCAGTAGGGACTGGGTCTGTGTCATGCACACATGAGTAAAGGTTACCAAAGTGGACAACCCACACACAAGGTAATATAGATGACTCAGCTGGAATCCTAAAATTCCTGCCACCTACACTGACTAAATGCCAGAATTTCTTTCCTCTTGGAGATCAGAGCAAGTTTTTACTCTCCCAGGCAGCTTTTGCTTGCTTTATTTCAAACACATACTTTGCTCTACATGTCCTTATCTCCAGATTAATTCTATTTTTGATTGCCTTGAGTAGAATATTCTTTGCCTTTCAATAGGATTCATGGTGCCCTCCTCCAAATTCTTTGTTGACTAGATAAAGAAATAATCTTTGAGCCTGTCAAAACGTTTAATGTGCTCGGCAATGATCACTTCACTGTTCCAGCTGTCGTAACACATGACCTCCATTTGTGCAGGTAGAACTGAGTAGACGCCTAATAGAGCATTCGCATTGGAGCACACTGCTTCCCGCTTCACGTTCTTGTGATTATTCATGACCTTCAATTGTTGCTCATACATTTTAGTGGTGGAAGGGCAGCCCTTGAGAGATATCTCCTTAGTGGAGATGATAAACTGGATTCCCCACATTCGATCATCACCGTTGGATAGGTCCTGGATTAAGGCATTAAGCTCATATGTGAGGTTTAGATCACCTGCCACGATAACATAGTAGGAGCCTGAGAGGCTGGCCAAGATCTTATCCAGCAGGTGTAGAGTAGGTGATTTGCAACATTCCCAAGACTCCGATTGTATATATTTATAAGTAGGAGAGACATACCTTTTGAGATGGAAAACATTAGCCCTAGAATGTCTCAGGAACCCATCTGGAGTTCACCTACTGAACAGGAAAGTAGTGTACTCACCCAGACAAGCAACCCACCCATTGGACGCTCTGCTAGGGATCTACTTGCTGGAATACAAACGCTCTTATATCTACTTCTAAATATATGGTCAATTGCCAGGAATTCCTGAAAAAGACAGATTCCATGTTGTTCAATAAACTGGCCCTATGTAGGGTTATTAAGCTTTGGCTTGATTCCTGCAATGTGCCAGCTAATAATATCTGTGGAATTAGATAATGAAGTGACAGAAGGAAAGCTGATATCTGGGGCAGACAGTTGTTGTTGGTAGCCTGAAGACAAGGGCAGAGAATTTTCACCAATAACAGCGGGTAGTTGACATAAAGTATCAATCGTAGGACTAGCAGCACAATCAGAGAGTGTCACAGATGGAAGAGGCTGCAAACTATAGGAATGCAAAGAAGGATTTGAGAAAACTGGTACTGGTGGCCCCACGATTGACGTAGATGTTCCATGAGCTGCAATGGCCAGAGTGTCTAGAGAACTATCATCAGTCTGGGGTCAATCTAGCTCTGTAAGGGTAGAGGAGGCGTCTATATGGGCAGGTAAGACCTGGTGGTGATTAACTCTGCACCTAGGATGGGCAACTACCCTCGGTGGATGGGTTGGGACCACAGTCTTAGATTGCAGGTGTTGGTAGAAAAAGCTCAATGGATGAACAAGATGTTAGAGTGCATTTTCCCATAAAAGAGACAGTTTGCCAAGAGCTTGTGAACAAAAGTGGGAGACCTAAGGATGACAATCACAAATTCACCAGAAAAACATTTAGCCAGTGGACAAACCCATCATACACTTCGAACCATCAATATGCTAGATGCTTCTGAGTATGAAAAGTGGTCAAATTAATGTAACCAGTGAAGGACCTTTTTCTTGAGCTGAGCAGACAACTTGATTGTACTGAAAGGCAAACAAGGCACATTAGATAACATAATCAAGTAGTGAAATGCCTCAGGTGGAAGGACAAATACAACAGTCAGGTGTGTGATGGCTTAGCTCTCCCAGTCTAGAAGACTCCCCTTTCCCACTGTTATCACCACTCTTATCCCCACTCAGACGAGCCTGTTTATTCCCCTGCTATGTCATTGGGTAAGGGTTGCTGCATCCCCACCTGCATGGGGGACAGAATCTCATAGAATCAGCATAACTGTCTCTAGTAATCGTAGACGTGAGGGAGTTGGTGGCCTCAGAGTGAAGAATGTCTGAAGATGCCATAGTTGGCAACTGATCCAGGAAAGACAGATACATTTTTCTTAATTCTGCTTCAATTACAGTTAGGCATTCATGAATTGGCTTTAGTTTGGCTTCCAAAGCACCAATAACTTTAAGACTCTCAATAAGTCCTCAACTATAGCGCTATCATAGTCCAGAGTCTCTTTGCAGGATATTGGGAGGTATACGAGGGCGCTTGGATTTGTTGCACACTTCTGCTCTCTTCCTTTTCCCTGTGTGGGCATTGAGTATCAAAGGTAACACTTGGATTTAAGGCTCCAAGGGCACACAAGATATTGTAGAGTGTGAGTCAGGAGGGCTGTTAGGGAACACAGTCCCGCAGGAGCAATGGGAATCATGGGTCCCAGAAGCAGTTGGAATTTGCGCAGAAGGGGTCACAGGAGGGGGCAGAAAAAGGAAAGGCGGTGCTCGGCCAGCTCAATTTATTTACTAAACATGCCAACAACACACTGAAGAAATCTATCCATGGTAGTGCCGGAGTGGGGCTTAGTCGTGTTAACAGGCAACGTATGCTTTCCCATTGTGGAACAAGACCACAAAAGTTCCAAGGAAAGATAAAAGGTTTTTGCAATACGTACTTGTGTTCCATGCAAAGAGAGGTAGCCAAGCCCATCCTCCTATGGGTGATGATGGTCACAGACGGGCCCGCTCTTCACCCAGACACGTCCCGTACCACAAAAAGAACAGAGTGCTTTTAAGCATTATAGTCAGCGTGCGCTGTGCACCAGGGAAACTGCTGGGTGAAGTAGTCCCATACAGCAAGGAATGCAGCAATGACTGGAACCCATGCAGCAGGAAGAACAGAGCACTTTTAAGCACTAGAGTCACCATGCAGCAGGCCCCTCCTCCTCAGCACCAGGGACACTGCTGGGAGATGTAGTACCCCCCTAGCGAGGAATGCTGCACTGACTGGGATTTGCGCCATGGGAAGAACAGAGCGCTTTTAAGCAGTAGAGTCAGTTGCACCGTGTCCCTTCTCCTTGGCACCAGGGAGATTGCTGGGGGACCTAGTCCCATTGTAGCTAGCAATGCAGCAAACAAGTAAACAACAGACAGCCAGAACAAAAATCTGGATCTCAAAGGATACAGTGGGGCCCAAAGATATGAAATATCCAAGAAAGAAGTGACTCAAACAGATGATCTCACCACAAAATATATTTCCACTACAACTTTTCGGCTTCCGCCTTCCTCAGGTAATAAAAGATTATTTTCTCAGTGGCTGATTAAGTCACGTAATTTGGATATTTAGAACTAAACTCACTACTCGAGAATGACTAAACTGTCTATTCACGCTGATATTGAGGAAAAAAACGTACTAATTATGTCTGCAATATTTTTGCTGTGATATTGTTGTATCGCAAACTTGACTATGACTTTATGCACCAGTCCAGGTAAAGTTTTACAAAACTATTCACACATCCATCCAAATTCCCTTGTTCTCAGCTGGTAATATTTCATTTACCATACCTGGCTTGTTTGACAAGATTTCAGCTTTTTCTCATTTTCAGCTTGTATTTTATATGCCTTTCCATTTATCACTGTAAAACTGTTTCCATTAAACCAGTAAGTTTTCTGTTCTTTCTGACAATGCACAATTTCACTCTATTTTTTTCAAACTAATCTGAATGTCTTACTTAATGTATGCTAACGTTTTTGCCTCATATTGCAACTCACAATGTATAAAACTCCCCAGAGCATCCATTAAGTTGCATTGTGTAGACGATATCTTGCTGGCGGATTCTATACGAAAACTTGAAATATAGTCCCTCAAATATCCATATTCCTATTGCTTTAAAGCTATTAACTTGGGCTTTCTGAACTATAAATTGCAGAGCATGGCCTGGGAAGAATTTGCGTTCAATACCCTCCTTATGTATTTGTTCACAAATATTTGAAACTGACAAAAGACAGGTCAATGAGGCATTCCCTTCAGCACTTGTGAGTGGTAGGTGGAATCTAATTCCCATGAATGAGTGGGTCACAGGTACCTACAGAAAGTCATTGCTCTCTACCAAAGTCTGCAATGTGGAAACAGGTAAAGCCACCCTTCATACATCTGTGATGGCTGGCATCCATGCATGAAGTGTCCCTGGCATTTTGCACACTATTGACACAAAAGTCCCCAACGACCTGGGCAACCGCACCATTCCTGCCATTTTGCTTTGACCAGGAAAGCTCACCTGTGTTTTTTGCCTTTTGAGACCCTAATACGGATGGATGCCTCAAACTGCAAACTGGCGCTCTCCTGGGCCAGCAGTCTTTTGAGGTACACTGAGAGGATGGAGCATCAATTATTTTCCCTTACTGTCATCACAAGGAAGGAGTGCTCCTTAACCCAACCTGAAACAACCCTGGCTGCTGGCAGATAGTTTCTGAGGTAGGAAGTGGAACCCAGGGTTGCTGCATCTCAGTCTCCTCCTGTAAACTCAAGATGTTTGCCACTGATCAGAGTCCCTTATGTTTAATGGAACCTGCCTTGATTCTGCTGATGATTCTGGTTTTCTGGATGTCCTAGGACAGCACAGAGTCCAGCAGTGCACAACAGGCCTATAAGCCCTATATACCAATTACCAGTTACTGATTCTGAGTGGTGACTGCACACCCTCAGTGCTGCAGCTCTTTTATTTTGCTGTTCTTCATTTAGAGCTGCTTTTGCATTGTCACTGTAAAATTATCTTAATTCATAACTCTGCTCAGAGTATTTCATAGCAAACACCAACTATTGTTTTCCTTTTTAATTTTATCAACAAACCATCTCTCTTCATAATTTCGACTCTATGTGCCACTTTCTCTACTTCCTCTTTGTTTGGAAATTGCTATTTCACATTGTTTCCTCCATTATGTGATCATTCTACTGAGAAACCAATACTTTTATATTGAGAAACTGTGGAAATTATCAATTATCCTTGAGAGAATTATCAAGCAAGCTCCCAAAATGTAATGAGGTGTTTCCATATGTAGACTTCGACTATAATGTCCTTTTCTATGTTCGTCATTTGTATGCTACCTGCATACCTAAGCATTATATGGATGTGGTCTTTTGAGGACTATCTTACCAGTTTGTTTGTTGCTGAACAAGCAACCGGAGCTGCTCAGTTTTCTGCCGCTCTATCACTCTAATGTCCTTCTAGGGCGTTCTTCCATGGGAGCAGCGCCGAGGGAGCAGCATACGGACCTCGGTTCCCAGTTCCCGGGGGAGAGAGGGGGAGCAAGTGCCTCATCCTGTTGAGCCAATTTCCGGCTCTCGGCTACCTCTTGCCCGGCTGAGCTATTCCTTGCTTGGCCAAATCTGCTCCTCGCTTTCCACCCTCTCTAGCGTCAGGAGTGCCGCGAGTGCTGCTAAAGCGGGAGCCGAACTCAGCTCCCGCTGGGAGTGTGGCCCCGGGGGATCGCGGACGCAGACTGGTCAGGACTAGGAACAGCCGAGGTCCGCCTGTTGGGCCCCACTTACGTTGCACGAGGCCGGAGGGCGACGCTGATGCAGAACTCACTAAGACCAGAAACTGACCAGTTCGGAACCTGAGCCAGATCAAGCAGTGAGAGAAGCCAAGACGGCAGTGGCGGCAGGGGATGCGTATTGAAGCTGGCAGCCACCCAATGCGCACAATCTTCCCTTATCGCCTCACCATTACCCTCGGTAAGACCAGAGCTTAACTCTTCCTGTGCCAGAAGGAGCCTGATAACTAGCCATTATCGCACCAAAGTGCTGACCCCCCTACATCTCCCTTATTGAGTCGCGAACGGCCCTAGGTGAAAAACGGGGGTCGGCCAAAATAGATCAGACCATACTAAAAAGCCTTACTCCCAAACTTACAGCAAACAGTCCCCACCTCTCCCAGCCCTTTTCCCAAGGATTTGTCGGCCATAGTAAGGGCCTGGCAAGGCATGTAGGTGAGGCAAGAACCACGGCCACCACTCGGTAGTGCGGAAGTAGCCAGCATTAGGCCGGCGCAGCTTGCACACCGGTGAGATCGCTTCAGTTCACCTCCCATCATACCTCTGCGTGCTCTTTTCTCTTGACACCGCTCTGTGTCACTTTCTTGTGCCTCCAAAATCGTAACAACATCACAGCAATTGGGGGACAAAGAAAGATTGCTAAAGCAAACTACTATAAAACCAGGTGATTCCTCGCTCATTCCCTCACTTGTACGGCATTGCTTATAAAAAAACTAAGGGGCATATTATCAAGAACAGCGTTAAAATTATCGCTGCTTTAGCCGCAGAAAACTGCCGCTAAAGCGGCGATAATGGGCTTGATAATATGCCCTTGAGAATTCCAATAGAAGCCCATGTTGACACCAGAACATGGGCTTCTATTGGAATTCTTAAGGGCATATTATCAAGCCCATTATTGCCGCTTTAGCGGCAGTTTTCTGCCGCTAAAACGGCGATAATTTTAACGCCGTTTCTTGATTTTATGCCCCCATAATCCCGAACAGTACATATGAAAAGAGCGGACATGGCACAATCCCTGAGAAAGAGCATTTGTAAAGCAGCATATATTGAAGCAGTGGCAGGAAACATAGAAATAACAAACAAAAATTCTACCACTCCCAAAATGGCCGATCAAACAGCACCAGTCGAACTGGGAATCTCACAGGAGCTAAATAACGATGCAGACGATGTAGTCCTCATTCTCAAGAAATCAAAGGAGAATAATAATCAGCATCCCATAATAGATCAAGAAGGAAAACAGACAATACTATTCACAAAAGCTACAGAGCATTTGGCAATTCAGGAACAATCCCTCAAAGAGTAAATAAAACAGCAGTGGCACCTCCACAAATATTAGATACTGATTTCATCCTACTGGACATAGATTATATACCTGGCTTGCATCAAGAGCCACCTAAAACAATAAAAGAGACATTGCACTTATTTAACAGTACACCAAGTAACTCTACTGACGTTGTGGAAAACTTTTCACAGTCTCCAGAATTTCCGTTGCTCAACATGTCGCAATGCCCCAACAGGCGAGAGCCTATATCTAGCGCTTTCTTCACATTGCAGAGAATCATGGAATCTATATTGGCTCTCCTTGAAAAGAATCTGGAACATTCTGAGCTGATTTTGGAAACCCAAACAGGAATATTATAATACTTAGTGGACAAAAAGAGGAAAAAACAACTAATCAAAATTCATTGTCCTAATTCCCTTCTGGTAATCGTTAACCATCCCACAAAAAAGTGCAGAAGGCAACTCAAACAGGGAGTTTCGCCCCCCCCAAAAAAAAAATGTTCCAATGACGGTAAAAATGTATTCTCTTAGCAAATTATTCGAGGAAACTATGACTGAAAGTACTCCCCATGTTGTTACTCCTCTGTTTCCCATTTTCGATCAGAAAAACCATCTAGGGTTATCCAACCAACCAATTAAAAAAGAAGATAAGGATTCCTAAGGAATTCCAAACATAAAGCAATCAAAGCTCTTGACAAAGCAAATTAAATAGAGTAATAACACTAAGGGGAAAAATAAAAATAAAAATAATAAGAAAGAGTAAAACGTAGAATTTTCAAGGCTTTCAACAAGAAAAGTAAAATTTCCACAACTTCAATCACCAGATCAGGCAGTTCAGGAAAATGATCACTTCATGAAGGCTCCAGAAATAACTCAAAATATAGACCAGTCCCCCCACTACACAAAATCAAAGGAGAACAGAAACAATTAAACCCATCAGCACCAATTTTCTCTATAAACAGTTAAAAGATTGTCAGTATACGACCAACTCAGAAAAAGAAATTCAATCCTCTGCTAAGAATACCCATGGAAATGGGGAACAAATTGTTTCCTGCACCCTAGAATTAACTGACTTATTCCCCAGTGATAAAGACCCTTTAAACCGCGGGAGAATAGTACATTTTCTGCATAAAATTCATCTACTTCATTCACTCACAACTACAGAAATAAAACTAGTTGCCTTTCCGAACAAACGCCTTCTATCGGTGGCAACTGTTGAGTTTTGGTTTAACGTAATTCCATCTATTATATTGAAAGAGAGGGATATCCTCCATAAAAATGGATTTCATGTAGCGGAAGTTAAAGAAAACGAAATTCAGCACAGCCACCTAAAGGAGATGAATGAGAACAAGTTCCCCTATCATAATAATTATCCATATGCGGGCCCCGCAACCCAAAGGAATGCACCTGAAGGATTTCTAACAATTTTGATCAAAGAAGCACAGCATCGAATCTGGAATCATGTTCCTAAAAAAATAGAACCACAATCAAACAAAAATCCTTGGTCGTGGACCCCCGGCAATTTGAATAGCAACAAACAGGGCAAAGGACAAAATCTCCCTTTTTAGCAAAAGCTTGAAAATTGTCTCATGGAACATTGCTGAGAAAAACCCAGAAAAGTTAGCCTTTATCTTGGAAAATTCCCCGTCGATAGTACTATTGCAAGAAACATGGTCTTTAGACACTTTTGTCCCCAAAAATTATTTTGTGTATGACATCGCAGTAGAGGCCGCAAGAAGGGGTCATGCATAAAGGAGGCCTTGCAATTCTCCTAAGGGAAGAAATTCATTGGGACCTAGAAGTAATTGAGTTGTTGTCTCTTTTGAATGTTCAATGCCTTAAAATCAAGCATTGGAAAGAAAGCTTGGAGCTCGCCCAAGATTTGTTAATCTTTAATATATATATTCCACCAGGTATCTCCTATGATTCTCTTTTGGAAAAAACTTTTGAGAAAATAGATTCAACTTTAGAATCTAAAGGGTCCCCCGACAAAAATTACTGGGGACTTTAATGGAAAAATCTCAAATGCTCTCCTGGTCAATGGTGGGAACCTCGCACAAGAGGCAGCTCTATCTATTCCAATCCCTTTGTTTTCAACCAAGATAGAAACAGACAAAATAGGGAAATTACTTCTTTCTTATGTGTGCGCAATGAATGGAGTCATTTTGAACGGAAGAGTAGAAGGAGATATTCCCGCTGCCTTTACTAGAATAGGCACCTACAGTTCATCCATCCTAAACTATGTAATATGTAGTATAGACCTCTTAGAGAAAGTGCAATCATTGAATATACAGTGTACACCTGAAAGTGATCATGCATTCCTGACCTTAAGAATAGAAGTTTCAACGCAATCTACCCCCCATGGTCTTTATGCTCTTTGAATGGCCTTGCTGATGTAGATAAAAAAAAAACGGGCGGATAAATTGGAATTCCAAAGCAATCAATAAAATGTACACTGCAATCTGCTCTTCACTTCTAGATCTTTCCAATAAAGAAGTTGCACACATAACAAGTTATGAAGATACAGTTTCCTCCGTCATGGCTACCCTCCAGGAATTCTCAAATAGCCAAGACAAGGTCATGAGTCCTCTCAAAGGAAAGAGTGCAGATTATCAATCATCTAAACTAAATAGTTTGGTAAGATTGCAATTTCAAAACTACTCTGCGACAAGACAGAAAGAAATCAAAAAGTTGGAAAAAAATTGTCAACAAAAAAAGAGAAAAAATATCAAGTGCGAAAAGATAAAAATTGGGTTGATAGCCTAATGGCAGTATAATGTAAAAATAGTAAAGCATTCTGGAGTATCTTTGCTAAGCAAATGGGTATAAGGATATCTAAACAAGCATCCCCAGTTTCCTCATCAGACTGGGAAAAATATTTTTATAACTTGTACAAACCTATTTTACAGAACTCGGAGCTATCGGGCCTGCTGACACAAAGGAAGGGCCAATCCAATGTGGACACCTTCGCCCCAACGTCTACACAGATTGCCCTCTACATAAAAGCCAGAAGATCTTCTGACGCAATGGGACCGGACAATATTCTGATTAAAGTTCTCCAATCGAATCCCGATGAGTGGAGCAAATTTCTAACACCCTTATATCTTCACTGCTTTGCAACCCGAAAAATTCTAAAATCATGGCGGGGGAGTATTGTGGTTCCTCTCTTAAAAAAAGGCTCCAGGACTAACCCAAACAACTTTCGACAAATTGCTCTACTAGATGCCACTGGAAAGATCTTTACAGCTTGCGTCTTGGACCATTTGAAGGACTGGGCTTTCTTGAGCGGAGTGATTCCTATGACTCAGGCAGGCTTCCGTCCAAAAAATTCAATAATAGAGAACATCGGAGTCCTGCAAATAGTCCTCGACAAATATGTTGTGTCAAAATCTCAAGTTATCTACTGTGCTTTTATTGATTTTCCTACTGCTTTTGACAGCGTGGACAGGCCAACACTCTGGAAGAAGTTATAGAGGCTAGAGATTGCCCAAGATCTACTTACAATAATCATATCTTTGTATACAACAACATGGTGTAGAGTCCAAATGGGGGGAGAAAAGGGCTTAACCGGATTTATTTCCATGATGAATGGTTTGAAACAAGGCTGCCTCCTTGCCCCCATGTTATTTTCTCTCTACATATTTGACCTTCCGGAGTATTTTTTGCAAACTAATAATTTTCCACCGAAACTAGCACTTATTGATATCCATAGCTTAATGTACGCTGATGACATTGTAATACTAGACCGTACTCCAATAGGCCTTTAAAGAAACTTAAATGTATTAAATTGTTATGCAAAAGAAAACTTTTTGGTCCCAAACGTATCAAAAACTAAAGTCTTACCCTTTAGAGGAAAAAAGCAATCTTGCTCTTTTAAATGGTCATTGGGAGGTAAATCAATTGAGACCATTAAAGAATATACATGCCTGGGGCAAATTTTTTCTCAAACCCTACAAAACCCCTCCCACTTTCAACACATAGGGCGTAAGGCAGATGCCCATGTTGGGGCATTGCAGAGGTTTTACTCTTCCACCGGGAACAGACACTTCCAACCCTTTCTAGAGGTCTATCGATGAAAATTCCTCCAATTTTATCTTATGCCCTCGAATATATTCAGATCAAAACCTGGCAACCAGTAAAAGCGAGAGATGGGAATCTCTTACGTAAACTGTTAAAAGTTAATCAATCCATCACGGCCCAAGCATTACGCTTAGAGTTTTCTCTAGTTAGTACATATGCTAGAGCTATTTTCAACATAATAACATGGGCATATAACCTTTTACACGCCGACCCAGGATCTATAAGGCACATTTTAAAATCGGAGACTTTTAGAGATGAGTCGTCGCAGTACACTTTTAATAGGAATCTTAATATAGCTCTTAATGTGTCTCACTGCACAGTAGCACTTCTACAATCCTGGACACCAGCACATTTGAAGCTTTTTTTTAACGAACTTGACACCAAGAATAAGCTTCGTATTGGATGTAGAACACTGCTCCCAATTAAAACACTACTAACAATTTGTAAAAAGTATAGAATATAAATCTCCCGAGCAATATCTACACTTCTTGCTAAAACACAGGGTTTGGCGCTGTATCCTTTTACTGCGGTTTGGAATCCTCCCATTAAAGGTTTATAGATCCAAATGGAATTTCTTAGAAAATATAACAGATATCTGTAATTTGTGTAATGGAGGAGTCCAAGATCTACCTCACGTTCTGTCAGTCTGCCCAAATCCGATACTGGTAGAGGCCCGGCATCAATACATAATGCCTATTTGTTTTAGATACAATGTCTCTTCTGCTCAAGGTTTAATCATGTAATGCAAATTGCCTCCTGATAAATTTGTCTGTTATAATTTGTTTAAGTTTTTAAAGAGTTTCTTAAAGTTGTTTTAAAGTGTATAATAACAAATATTTTAAATGTATGTATTTTGTATTTGTTGACCTCAGTAGAGGTCTAAATCAAATCAAATAAAAAACCTTGAAACCTTGGATGTGTAATTAATTTTGTGTGAAAAGGTGACCATTTTATATCTCTGATTTAACGTGGTCATATTGAGCAGTAGTTCATCTTCTGTATTCAGCCATATCAACAATAGTTATCTTTATATCAGAGGTATCAACCCAAACAATTTGTTCACTTCTAATTGAAGACATGGGGCCTGATTTAGATATTGGCAGATCTTAGCCTGCTGTCAATTTTTTGACAGTTTCACCGCCCGCCTACTTGGTGGTCTGGCCGCTCTATTTAGATGTTGGCGGCTCAATGGACGAAAGATCGCATCAACGACCTCATAGGCAGAAGCAGCTGTTGGTAGGAGTCCAGCCATGATTACTGCCAGGTGAATCATGATGTGCCTTTCCGTCGAGGAGACTGTGGCAGGTATACCTCCTACTTTGAGTTGGCGGAATTGAAGGAAATGTGGTATTTGTGACATTTGTGGATTATTGTCCTTTACTAGTTTTTTCCTCCTTATTGTTTATGTTCCCTTCCCTCTGTTATTCAATGACTAAATGAGCTGACAAATTATTGAGTCACAAATGTGATGTAAAGTTGTCTCTGCTTGCTTTAAATACTTTGTTTTATGTCGTAATTTATTGTATTACAAACAACTCTGATGATACGTTGAGGATTACTGCAGACATGGACATTTTTACATTAGCGTGTATCACAGCAGCATTGCAACTTTATGTAATGATGTGTGAAAAATGCACAATCCTCTTTATTAAGACTCATATCTTCAGAGTATGGAGCATCCTTACATGCCAAATATATATTTCTTGATTTTTCACATATTTTATGGC
Organism: Calotriton arnoldi; assembly: GCA_963921515.1. Classification (NCBI taxonomy): domain Eukaryota; kingdom Metazoa; phylum Chordata; class Amphibia; order Caudata; family Salamandridae; genus Calotriton; species Calotriton arnoldi. The sequence goes on from CAWUFW010006858.1 coordinate 1,042,211, forward strand.
TTCAAACTATTTCTCTACCTTACATACATGGCCTATTCCATTAATACACATCATTGTGCCCCTCTACCAAGATGACGACTGCTTTTACCTCAACGTAACTACCGACCTGAGAGTAGTCCTTCCTCTTTGTGGATTACTGCAGACATGGACATTTTTACATTAGCGTGTATCACAGCAGCATTGCAACTTTATGTAATGATGTGTGAAAAATGCACGATCCTCTTTATTAAGACTCATATCTTCAGAGTATGGAGCATCCTTACATGCCAAATATATATTTCTTGATTTTTCACATATTTTATGGCTTCAAACTATTTCTCTACCTTACATACATGGCCTATTCCATTAATACACATCATTGTGCCCCTCTACCAAGATGGCGACTGCTTTTACCTCAACGTAACTACCGACCTGAGAGTAGTCCTTCCTCTTTGTGGACTACTCGAATGGTACAAATGCTGAGCTCTAAACACACGCCGGCGTACTTTTTTCTGGCAACACATGTAAGAGGACCGGCTACTTTCTTCAGGTGATTGACTCAGGCACTGCATTACATCGACCACTGTCCCGCCACCATAATCGCAGAAAACATTATGGTTTGCACACTTGTGTTATGTAGGCTTATCAAGGCTTTGCATCAAACTACTAATTTTTGCCTGCATACTTTCCATGTGTCACGCTGTCATTATACAGGTATGCCACGGCCTGTACTGTTAAGATGCTCCCACGTTCAACCTGTTGTTACCAAAACAACTTTAGTGCAGCGATTTGAAGCTATATATAAGAATATACTCTATGGTAACTGACCAACTCCTTCAGACTATTAGTATATATATTTTTAAACTTTTGTTTTTAGGCTTACCATAGCTTCATATTATCCTTTTCCGATCACCCACATACCTTGTGTATGTGTTACTTGAACATTTGCAGGTATGCTCAGCACTTCTCATTCATTTGGTGTTTTCACAAGCTTTTTGGTATTTGCAAACACTGCACATCTGCTGATATGTCAGCCGTTCTACTATTAAGAATGGCATTTCGAGGTTTTGCCTCCAATCACATCTGTTATATCTCAACTCAACAACGTTTTTGTTTTCACTCTATTTGGTGAGGTCCTTTTTGATACTACTTGACTTGCCTGGTTTTTTTTTTCCCTCTTATTTTACATTGTGCATGACTATTTTTACTCTGCACCGGCACTGCCCATAATGTATGTTGTTTCAAATAATTTTTCTTCCACTGTCCATTACTTGATATAGTGGTGAGGGTTACCTCACCTCTCAGCTAATGACACTATGGCCTATAGCATCCTTAATTCTCTATGGCAATTTTAATGCTAACTTCATTTTTGGGTGAAAGACTTAATTCTAAACTTATGATTTTGCATTTCAGTGAGGCACCATGTTGCCATGCGCTCACTCTCAATACTACCCTTATCTAACATTTTAGGTACAGTTTTTATCGCTGGGAACATAGATAACACTTATTGTTCTATCTTGTGCTATTTCTCTAGTTTCTCACAAGATAGGATCTTATTTCAATTGTAAACTCACTCTCTCTAGCAGAGTTATTAAGGTTTAATACTACTTTTTAAGATTTACATTTTACTTTTCACAGTGCTTGCTCTTCTGCACCAAATGTGGTACTTCTTTTGGTCACTGTGTATAAACTGTTGCATGGACAACCAACGCTGTTCAAGCTTTCCATGGATGATACTTTACACTCCTGGCTCTTCATCTACCTGCCTTCAGGATCACTTCGGTGCTCTTCCTCCCTTTCTTTCTTTTGGTGAAGGTGATGCTACAGTCAGTAGAGTTATCCCTATGTCATCATTATATTTGTATAAGATAATGTATGTATCCTTTTGCAGCCTTGAAAAAGTCTCTGTGACAAAACACGTGTCGGCTGCCTGTCTATATTGGATATTACGTTTGACAAAAGGATTGTGAAAAACAGTGGAAAGACTAAATTACATGAAAATACAACTCCAGCATAGCTGAACGTCTTTACTGAGTGCATTTTTATGACTTTGGACTTCTTTGTGTACTTCAGTATTTCTTTGATTATGTGTTTCTGACTTACCCTGACTAGGACCGTGGTCCCTGCTTGGACAGGGTGCATGCATCTACCAACCAGAAACCCAGGGGCATATTTGCAAGGGCATTGCACCCTAGAGGGGAGTGACAGGATGTGGTATCCCTCCATGAAGGAAGCCCTAATCAGGAAATAGGGTTTGACTCCAAAGAAGTACAGATAGAAGTTTAGGAGCAGTGTGAAACTATCCCCACAGACCCAGTGGATTGTGTTGACTCTTTTTGATGCCACTGGATGGTTGAGTGAAGGGCAGTGATGTTAGAGATTATCAGGGGCTCTATAACTTCATTGCAAAACAGCACGTGTTTAGTCTCTGTTTTACAGATCTGTACCAGCACTTGATTGATAGTAAGCTCTCTGACCCCAGGGTGCTTACTAAGGAGGCGGACCACTGGGCCAGCACCAGGTTCCATAAGAAGGTATCTGGGGGGGATCACCACAAGGCTGGGCAGGGTCCTCACAAAAAGAAGGAGGGGGGACAAAACCAAAAATAAGGATTTCTCTAAAGCACCCCAAACTATTTCCATTGGTCAGAATTCCCATTCCCTCCTGAGAAGAAAAATAAGTGGTTCCCTGTCAGTAAGTCTGCAGGGAAGACACCCCTAGGTGTTATGAGTATCAACAGGAAGGACACTACAATGGGGATGCTGAGTGTCCCAAGCAGGCACAGCCCCCACTGATGGCCAGTCACTGGGGCTGGGGCCAGGGTAGTGCTTGGGGAGGAGTTTGTAACAGCTAGTGGTGGGGACACAGTTTAGTTTACCCTAGTGTTCCTGGGTGATGGAGAGATGGTGCAGAGAACCCACAAGTCAAGTAATACTAGGAAGTACAGGCAGGTGGTACCCATTAATGGGCAAAGGGTGGTGTCTCTGAGAGACACAGGAGCAAACATGACTACCATCCAGTGTCATCTGGCTTCTTCAGAGCACATAGTCCCTAATGTATTCGACTAAGTTGTTGCAGTTGACACCATGAAAGCCACTATCCAGTGTCTTTGGTTCCCTTTGAGTGGGTGGGCATCTCAGGTTCCTTGAGGGCAGTTGAGAGTCCATTCATGCCTGTGGATTGTCTACTGGTAATGGCCTGGAGCATACCACCTGGAAGAAGGTGGAGCTCAGGTCACACTTGGAGATGTTGGGTTTGCCTGAGTGGCTGGGCCTGACCACAAGGTCTATGGCAGCCTGTGAGGGAGGTCAGGAGGACCTGGAGCCTGAAAGAATGTCCCAGGTGCCAGCCAGGGAGAAGATTGCAAGGGGTGCAGGAAACCCACTCCTGAAACTCCCATGAGGGGGACGCCCTGGTACCTACATGGAAGGATGTGGCCAAACTGGGGAACCTACCTGAGCTGTCCAACTGGCAGAAGAAGGGGTCCCACCAGGGCGGAGTTCTGCAAGGCACAAAAGAAGTGCCTTACTCTTGTGGATCTTTGGCAGCATCCTGAGACCCCGGCAGCTGGTGATGTCTTTGGCAAACACCTGTTGTACTGAGAGAATGGTGTCCTGTATAGTAAGCCTAAGGCTCCTGAGCAGCCGTGGCCCATGCAGGTAACAGAGGTAGTGCGGAGGGGCAGGGTGGGGGGTATTCCGACGGAAGATGACTAAGGAAAACTAATTATTTATTTAATTTCCCCTCAGCATCGTCCCTCAAAATCCCCCCCACCAGGCCCCACTACCCCACCGATGTTACCTGCATGGACCGCGGCTGCTCCTGAGCCTTGGTGCAACACGTGTGTTGGTGGTACCCTAGTGCTTCAAGGCCTTCCTACTGGGTCTGGCTCATGATGCGCCACCTGGAAGATCATTTGGGGCAAGACAAGATCTTTGACAGGCTTGTCACCTACTTCTATTTGCCTCAAATGAGGAAGGAGTCAGATGCTTTCTGTAGGTCCTGTCCTACTTGCCAGGCAAGTGGCAAGTGAGGGGGGAAATGCAACGCCCCCATGCAACCTTTCCCTGTTGTTTGCACCCCTTTTGAGCGGGTTGGCATCTACATTGTGGGGCCTCTGTATCCCAATACAGTCATGGGCAACAGATTTGTTCTGGTCTTGGTAGACCATGCCACTCAGAAGCTATCCCTCTGAGGACTGTAAGTGCGCCTTCCGTTTCCAGGGCACTGATGGGGATCTTTACCCATGTGGATTTCCCCAAGGAGATGGAATCTGACCAGGGTACCATCTTCATGTGTGGGTACATGTAGGCTATGTGGAAGGAGTGTGGGGTACCCTCCATGTTCCCCAAAACAATGGGTTAGTGAAAGATCCAACCACACCCTCAAAGGCATAATTGTGGGTCCACCTAAACCCATGAGGCATAAATGGGATGTCCTCCTGCCATGTCTTTTGTTCACCTACTTGAAGGTACTACAGAAGGGTACTGGCTTCAGCCCATTAGAGCCTATGTACTGGCACCCTATGAAAGAACCTCTCGGTTTGGTTAAGGAAGGCTGGACGCAAGCTCCTATGAAGCCATCTCAGGATGAAGTTAGGTAAATGCTAGCATTCCGCAACTAGACAGCCCGCATCCAGAAGCTTGCACGGGAAAATCTTGAAGTTAGCCAGGAGGACATGAAATGTTGATATGACCAGAAAACCACTCTGGTTGAGTTTCAGGCTGATCAAAAGTATGGGTGATGGAGCCCGTGGAGCCCAGGGCCACCCTGCAAGAAGACTCTTGGTCTGGTCCTTATGAAGTGAAGGAGTTCAAGAATTATGTCACCTACTTGGTGGACTTCAAAATTACCAGGAACCCTTTATGGGTCTTTCATGTCAATAGCCTCAAGCCCCACTTCGAAAGGTATGACCTTACCATGCTCTTGGTTATGTATGATGGGATGGAAGAGAAGAGTGAACCTCTCACTGAACTCCTTTCCTCCAAGGAGCAGGATGGGTCAGTGGAGGGTGTAAACCTCTCCCTTACACTAACTCTAGATCAACAGAGAGACCGCCACCAGTTGCTGGGACAGTTTACCTCTATGTGCTCACTTACCCCAGGGGTCACTACATGTTGCACCCATGATATTGACACTGAGAACAGTATGCGTGTGAAGAACAAAATGTAAAGGTTATATTACAAAGTGGGAGCCAGCATGAAAGATGAGGTCTCCAAGATGCTGGTATTAAGGGTTATTGAGCCCTCAAGCATCCCTTGGTCCAGCACAGTGGTGTTGGTCCCCAAGTCTGTCTAGCCAGGTGTCACACCTGAACTCCAGTTCTGTGTGCACTATTGTGAGCTTAATGTGGTCACCAAAACCAATGCACACATCCCCTGAGCTGATGAGCTCATATATTGGCTTGGTGCTGCCAAGTACCTCAGTAAGTTTGACTTAACGTCTGGGTACTGGCAGATTGCCTTGACCGAGGGGGCTAAAGAGAGGTCTGCGTTCTCAACACCAGAAGGGCAGTTTCAGTTACGGGTCATGGTTGAAGAACTCCTCTGCCACCTCCTAGAGGTTGATCAACTAGGTCCTGGCTGAGTTGGATAACTTCAGTGCTGCCTACCTGGATGACATTGGGGTCTTCATTTCTAGTTGGGAGGACCACTTGTACCACCTCCAGTAAGTGCTTAGGGTTCTGCAGAGTGCAGGCCTGACTATCAAGGCCAGTAAATGCCAGATGGGGCAGGGTTCTGTGGTCTACTTGAGACACCAAGTAGGGGGTGGCAAGGTGCAACCCCTTCAGCCAATTTTGAAGCCATTATGGCATGGGAATCTCCTAAGATCTTGACAGAAGTGAGAGCCTTTTTAGGCCTCACTGGCTATTACAGGATATTCATCAAGGTGTATGGCACCATTGTTTCTACCGTGACAGAACTGACTTCCAAGAAAGCAGCCATGTCATATGATCTGGACAGAGGCATGCCAGGAATCTTTTCACACCCTGAAGGAGGTCATGTGCACAGCACCCGTGATCAAGGCAACTGACTCCTCCCAAGGATTTTTGGTACCGACAGACACCCCAGAGCATGGAAAAAGGGCCATTCTCTCACTGCTGAATGAAGAGGGCCTGGATCAACCTGTAGCCATTATCAGTAGAAAGTTACTTCCCAAGGAACAGAGGGGGAGCGTAATAGAAAGGGAAGCCTTTGCTATGGTCCGGGCACTAAAAAGCAAAGGCCATATCTGTTTGTTAGTCACCTCTGGGTTCAGACAGACCACAGGCGGTGCAGAGAGAGATTATCTAGTAAAAATATCGAGTTGTACAAATATTGAGTCATTAATATCGTGGTTCAGAAATATCGACAGCAAGAATATCGTGGTCAAGAATATCGACTTAAGGTAAGTAATATCGATTTAAAAATATCGAAGTGTTTAATATCTCTTGCAAAAATATAGTTGTTAAAAATATTGTTTTTTTTATTAATGTTATGTATTTTAGTATATATTTTATATGTATGTGTTGTATGTTTTTTGTATGAGAATTGTTTGTATTTTTAATATATGTGTTACATTTTTAGTAGTTATTAATTTTATTTATGTGAATTTTGCATTTTTAGTTCTGTAGCGGGTTGTGGGTTTACAGGGGAATAGGGTGGGAAATAATGTATTTATATTAAATGTATTGATTATTTTGTATTAATTAATATTTGTTTAATTGAGATGTTATAGTGTTAAATGTGTAAAGTAATTTATTATTAATTAATTAATTAATAATTGGCTAATTAATTTTAATTAATTAATTGGTAATTAATTATGGTAATTGTGTAATTAATTTTAGGTGTGCGTTGTGGTGTTCAAAAGTGTAAAGGGTCGGAAGTAATTTATTTTTAATTGATTAATTAATAATTGGTTGTTAATTAATTTTAATTAATTAATTGGTAATTAATTATGGTGATTGTGTAATTCATTTTAGGTGTGTGTTGTGGTGTTTATAGGAGTAAAGGGTAGGAAGTAATTTGTGTTTAATTAATTAATATATAGTTGTTAATCAATGTTAATTATTCGATAATTACTTTGGGTAATTGTTTTTTGTGTGTGTTGTTTTTACTTTTAAGGGGTAAAGGGTGGGTATTAAATACATTGTAATTATTTAATTATAAGTTGTTAATAGTAATAGTTTTTAATTTAAAAATAAGTTTTAATTGTGTTTTATTATTTTATAGTTTAATTTAAGTGTGTGTTGTGGATATTATAGTGTTGAAGTGTGTGTAGTCAATTAATGTTTATTAGTTTTTTTATGTATAATATTTGTTAATTGATTATTAATTATGTTAATTATGGAAATAATTTTGATTAAAAATGTTGAAGTGTTTTGTTATTGGTGTGGTGTTATAGGGTGGGAAATAAAATAAATACATGTATGTTTTAATTAATCTTTTTGTTTGTAAATATTTTCTAGTTTAAAGGAATTATATTTGATAAATGTATTTATTATTTTATTTTATATATTATCTGTAGGTTTTTGTTATATGTAATTAATATTATAACATATTTTTTTTATATGTTTAATATATTTTATGTTTTATTTTTTAAATATTGTTTATTTATTTTTATGATTTTTTTCAATTTTTAATATATATATTTTTTTAACTGTGTGAGTGTGAATAGTGAGTTTTGTTTCTTCGCTATCCAACATTTCCCTAATGTTGCACTCACTGGAGTGGGAATAATAATTTTTACCTCTCCGCTATCCAGCACTGTCCCTACTGTTGCACTCACTGGAGTGGGAATAATAATTTTTACATCTCCGCTATCCAGCACTTTCCCTACTGCTGCAGTCACTGGAGTGGGAATAGTAATTTTTACTTCTCCGCTATCCAGCACTTTCCATACAGTTGCACTCACTGCAGTTGGAATAGTAATTTTGACCTCTCCGCTATCCAACACTTTCCCTACTGTTGCACTCACTGGAGTGGGAATAACATTTTTTACCTCTCCGCTATCCAGCACTTTCCCTACTGCTGCAGTCACTGGAGTGGGAATAGTAATTTTTACTTCTCCGCTATCCAGCACTTTCCATACAGTTGCACTCACTGCAGTTGGAATAGTAATTTTGACCTCTCCGCAATCCAACACTTATCCTACTGTTGCACTCTTTGGAGTGGGAATAGTAATTTTTGCCCCTCAGCTATCCAGCACTTTCCCTACTGTTGCACTCTTTGGAGTGGGAATAGTAATTTTTGCCCCTCTGCTATCCAACACTTTCCCTACTGTTGCTCTCACTGGAGTAGGAATAGTAAATGTTACCCCTCTGCTATCCAACACTCTCCCTACTGTTGAACTCACTGGAGTTGGAATAGTAATTTTTACCCCTTCGCTATCTAACACTTTCTTTACTGTTGCACTCACTGGAGTGGGAATAATAATTTTTACCCCTCCGCAATCCAGCACTTTCCCTACTGTTGCACTCACTGTAGTGGGAATAGTAATTTTTACCTCTCTGCTATCCAGCACTTATCCTACTGTTGCACTCAGTGGAGTGTGAATAGTAATTTTTAACCCTCTGCTATCCAACACTTTCCCTACTGTTGCACTCTTTGGAGTGGGAATAGTAATTGTTTCCCCTGCATTATCCAACACTTTCCCTACTTTTGCTCCCACTGGAGTGGGAATAGTAATTTTTACCCCTCCACTATCCAACACTTTCCCAACTGTTGCACTCACTGGAGTGGGAATAGTAATTTGTACCTCTCTGCTATCCAACACTTTTCCTACTGTTGCACTCAGTGGAGTGTGAATAGTAATTTTTAACCCTCCGCTATCCAACACTTTCCCTACTGTTGTACTCTTTGTAGTGGGAATAGTAATTTTTGCCCCTCCGCTATCCAACACTTTCCCTACTGTTGCTCTCACTGGAGTAGGAATAGTAAATTGTACCCCTCTGCTATCCAACACTCTCCCTACTGTTGCACTCACTGGAGTTGGAATAGTAATTTTTACCCCTTCGCTTTCTAACACTTTCCTTACTGTTGCACTCAATGGAGTGGGAATAATAATTTTTACCTCTCCGCTATCCAGCACTTTCCCTACTGTTGCACTCACTAGAGTGGGAATAGTAATTTTTACCCCTCCGCTATCCAACTCTTTCCCTACTGTTGCACTCTTTGGAGTGGGAATAGTAATTGTTTCCCCTCCACTATCGAACACTTTCCCTACTTTTGCTCCCACTGGAGTGGGAATAGTAATTTTTACCCCACCACTATCCAACACTTTCCCTACTTTTGCTCCCACTGGAGTGGGAATAGTTATTTTTACCCCTTTGCTATCCCACACTTTTCCTACTGTTGCACTGATTGTATTGTGATATTTAAGTTTAAATATTTTTCTAATAGTTTAATGTTTTAATTTATTATAGATTTTTGTTTTTTTATATTTTAAATCATTAATATATATTTTATTTTTTATATTATTTTAAACTTTTTACATAAATTAAAAATAATAGTTTATTAATTGTTTAAAGTAAATATATATGTATAAATTATCATGTTTGTGTTTCTTTTTTAAAGTTTATTTGTCATATTTTATTAAACTCTATATTAAATTTATTTTATTTTGTTGATATTATATTTAATATTTAATATATATTATTTTACTTTATATTTATATAAAAGTTGATATTTTATACATCTATATTTTTTACATCAATATTTTTTAGTCAATATTTTTGTACTTACCTGTTTAAGCATAGGGGTCGATGTTTTTGTTGTCTATATTTTTACTCGATATTTTTAACATCGATATTTTTTACATCGATGTTGTGTCAGTGACCCACCACAGGCCCCTTAGATGGTTAATGCAAATGAGGGGTGGAAATCTGAAACTGTTGAGGTGGTCCATCTCCTTAGAGGGAGTAGACTTTACAGTGGAACACAGTCCTTGAACAGACAACGCCAATGTTGATGGTATCTCCAGGTTCTTCTGCCTTAGTGAAGAGAACTCCCAAGGGGGTCGGGTAGCTCTCCCTACTTTCTGCTGCAGGGACACATGTTAGACCTTGCATCCTTTGTGTGGTTTCCCCTGACTTCTTACCTTCTGACCTCCTGTTTTTGCTGACTTCGTTTTTGCTGGCCTTAGGAATTTGACCAGTTCCAAAATGCATGTGCTCTTTAAACATGGTAACATTGGTTTTACCCACAACTGACATATTTGATTTACCTCATAAGTCTCTAGTAAAGTGCACTACAAGTGTCCAGGTCCTGTAAATCAAATGCTACTAGTGGGCTTGCAGCACTGACTGTGCCACCCACTTAAGTAACCTTTTAAGCATCTCTCAGACCAGCCACTGCAGAGCCTGTGTGTGCAGTTTTAAGTTTTACATGTCCTGATAGTGAAATACACTTAAATTAGTTTTTCAGTACTGCAAGGCCTATCTCTCCCAAAGGTTAACATTTGGATTTCCGTATTACATTTTAAAGTGTAATTTCCAATTGCGAGGAGATGGGAAATGCAAATTTCAGTGTCTCCTGACTCACAATTTAAAAACACAACTGATGGGGAAGTTGGTTTTAAAATTGCAGTTCTGAAAATGCCACGTTTAAAAAGTTGCCATTTTCATACTTAAACTAATTTGGGCCATATGTATGAAAAAGATTTAGCATTTTTTAATGAACCGAATTGCAATTTGGGTCCATTAAGAAATGCTGAATTACCTTTCCATATGTACAAAGGCAGATAGGGAATCACAAAATGTGATTTCTACCCAGTATAAATCGCATTTTGCTATTCCCTGACGAGGACATCACAAATAGAGATTTCCTATTTGAGATTCCCTAAGAACATGTGCAAAGCATTTCCTAAATGCAAAATGGGCATTTAGGAAATGCTATTACCATCGATTCCAAGCCGATGGTAATTATGTGTAATTTTATAAAATGCGCCCAAAATGCATTTTTTAAAGTGCCATGTAGTGCGCACATGCCCTTGGGGCATTTTTGCGCTTTACACGTGCACCACTTTTTTTGGGGGTGCATATAGGAGGGGCCTTAGGCCCATAAGCCACCCTTGGTTTTGTATTTCCTAATTTGTGATTTACTAATAGCAATTCCTACTCTGTGGGAATAACTTTTAAAAATTTCTTAACTAGCGATTTCTTAGGATTCACTTTTTAGGAAATGCAAAAACAGAATTTCGTGCATACGGCCCTTTGTGCCTTCTGCCTGTCTCTGGAATAAATGTCTGGAGTGGGTGACAGCTGACTTCCTGCATTTCGTCTAGACTGCCACACAGGAAGGATGGGTAGGTGTAACTGTGTAGCCATATGCATGTTGAAGGGTCATCCTGAGCAGGATGGGAGGGAAGAGCTGACACTTACACCTGAAAGGGCTGTTCCCTGTCCCCACACAAAGGATTGCATAACCTCCTGGATTGAGTCGGGAGCCAGGGCAGGAAAGGCAGGGTCTTGTGCACTTCAAAGAATCTCTTTGAGATTGGCCCTAAAGGGAATCAAGCCCATCTCATTAATCTCATCATGAGTGAAATCAATTTTATAATTTAGTTTTACATTTTTCATTTTGCTTCGACCACACCTGCTAATTCTTCTAATTTATTGTGAGCTTTATTGGCACACCTAGCTGCTTTTTTATCAAATGTCTCATTCTGTCAGCATTGCAATTCACATCTGCTCAAATCCATACTCCCTTGCAGCATTTCACCAAATTCAATCTTCAAAATTCCAATACAAATTTCCTAAGTGTCGGAGCTACCACTACTCTCACAGGGGCAACTTGTTTCTAATCCTCTAGTATTCTGCTCCTACTTGTATTAGGCACTATCAAAATGGCTGTAGCTTCTGTCGGGATGGTTGGTGCAATCACAGAAGGGGCTTGTGCCATTCCTTTTTCTCTCCCAGCATCCTTATCAACCCCTGTAACAGCCTGGGTTGCCTCCATCAAGACATCAATATATGATGGCTGTCTAGAATTCAACAGTTCACTTATGATTTGATCATCATTATCTGACTATACTTCTTTCTTTTTAATTTTTTTTCTTTATCCTGCTCCTTTGCATCAACTACAGCAGGAAGGTTTTTACACATTCCATCAAGCCTTGCCCCCAGCTTTTCTCTTGGCGATCCAGTTTACTTTCTAGCCATCACCTCAATGGCATTTTTAGAGTTTTCTCTTTATTTTCTCTTTCCTATTTAGTAGCCATGTGATTCCTTTTATTAAGTGCTTCAAACTGTCTGGTTCTGGCCATTGACTTCATATTGTACAAGGTTTATCTTAGAAAATCTTACTTATTAATATTAAAGGTGCCCTCCAGTGGAAATTGTAAAACCTCATCATGTGTGGTGTATTTATTCCACTCAGAGATCCAGGCGGATGTGTAATATCCGAGCTCTACCATCAGCATTTCATGAGCTGGCGGTCATTCACTCAGTAATATCTGACCCTCTCTAGGTATCTCTCTTTTTGGATTAGGCTTTCAAAATATACCACCCATTTTTTACACCTAAGAGAATCAAAACAAACTCAGAATCCCAATAAAACTCTATAAACAAACTCAGCAAACATCAGCCAATAACAGTACAGCTCTGTCAGAGGTCAGTTTATCACAGCTCAGCTAAGCCAGCAACCAACAAATCAGAGTGTGGCTTTGTGATGACATCCCACCAATTCCAGCACGTCTCCCTGACTGAGCAACTAATCGCAGCATGACTTCTTTGTGAACAGGTAAATATTTAGGGAGCCTCTTCAAACCATTTAAAAATCAATAAACTCTTTGTCTGTTTACTCTAGAGAAAGGAAATAAAGTCAGCGTCTTGAGTAAAATAACTCAATTGCAAACCCTAAGGTTTTGAATATGAGCAATGAATGAAAGGGTCACAACAATTCTGCAAATGTTCTCACTAAGCAAATCCTGACCAGAAGAAATCTACCTTCTGAATTAATGTACTTTAGTCTGCACACTCAGGGAAGCAGAATAACTCAAGTTAAACTTTCAAACCGGAAAAGAAAAATGTGTTAATTAAGATTGCCTATAGATGTGATGTGTAAGCGGTGTATTGCTCTACACACCACCGTACAAACAAATAATCAATAGTTTGAGATCTTGGAATAACAGCAAATCTGGTAACCGACTCTTTCCACATTTACATATTGATCTTCAAAGGGGTTTACAAATGTGAATACAAGATTATCACAACAGTAGTCAATCCCCCAAATCAACCCAAGATCATTATCACATAGCCCAAAAATTCAACACAGAAACAGAAATCCATCATCATGACTCATAGCACATTCACAAACTCCATTTCTCTCTATTCATACTTACACACCAATTGTATTCAGGAAGGCACAGCCAATACAGCTAGTCACTTCCCAGGAGCATCTGGCACTAAAAAAACAGCAACATTTACAAAACTCTCTTCTTCTTCAATTTGGGCATAATGGTTCAAAACCAAGAAAAATCTTTTGGGGACCCCTTAAAGAAGAGGCACTCTTACACTAACCATCCTCTGCTTCTAAAGGTTGTGGGAGCCGAACCCTAATAGTCTCCTGAAGCCCAATATTGTATAAACCACTTAATTTACCTCAGGCAGTTCAGCCCTGTGTGTGTTCTCATTGATCTAGCCTTACGAGACTACCTGCCCCATCAATAACTCAAACTTAGTAGTGTAGAACCATAATGAGAAACTGGGATCAGTCAAGAACTGAGTTCTAGATCAAAAATTGAGTTCAAAAAGTTTAAGACAGAATTTTGAATGAAACAATTACAGTGGAATGCAACCTAGGGGCATATGTACAAGCCCTTAACGCTGCCGTAGTGTCAATTTCTTTTAATGTTACAGCATCTTTTTTTTTTATCGCTGTATGTACACGTTGCCGCTAACTGCAGTTAGAGGCACTTTTCCGGCGTAAACATGAATTTTTAAGATCACCACTTCTGTTAGCGGGACTTAACGAAAATGAGATGCAAGGTGGGCGTTCCCGTGCCAAAACTGCCGCTAACCCCACTTTGTGATATTTACCATGAAATGCCCATACGGCGATAACCCCCCAAATCTGCTGCTAAGTCCAGTTAGAGGCAGTTTTTTAAGACCAGAAAATAGCTGGTCTTAAAATTGTTGCAAACACTTGGGGCCTCATTTCAGAGGTTTTGGTGCTGGACAGCGCTGCAAGGAATATTGCTGCACTGCCCTGCGACAAAACAAAAGGGCAGGAATGTGCACTATCAATAAGATAGGGCGCATTCCTGGGCCTCATTCATGAAAAGTGTTGAATCGCTGCTACAAACCAGCTTTGCAACACTTTTCACTGTGCCCTCCTTGCGACACCATGGATGCGCCGTATTCAATGTATGGCACTCCATGTCGCAATCAATGACAGATACGTCTGGAATACTGACATATCTGGCAGCGCTAAAGTCAGGCATTGCTACAGTTGTGTTGCAAGCATGACGCAACTCCATCGCACTGCGTCACCCTTACGCCTGCCATGAGGCAGGCATAAGTTTTTGATGCCGTGGTGTCCTAGAATCGTCGCAGTGAAAACTGAGAGACTTCACTGCACCAATTCTACAAGGCTTTGTTGCTTGGGAATGCCCACCCTGCATACATCATACCAGATGCAGGTATAATGTGGCACATGGCTTCACAAAGTCAAGCATATGCCTAGATGCATCACTTTGTAAATACAGCACAATGTGGTGCAATATTCATGCTACAAGTACATCAAGAAAATGACACACCGGTGGTGTTAAACTGCAGGAGGGGCTCAGGATTAAGCCCCATGTCTTTTTCCCCTACGATGGCCCACAATGGCTGCCATGCGCCAACGCAGGCACCCTTGCGCTATGGTGCAAGGGTGACTGTGCTGCAGAGTTGATTGATGTTATGGCTCCATCTTTACTCAAGACGTCTGCAGGCGTGTCCAGTAGAGGGTGGGAGTGAACCAGTTGGCCTTCTTGGAGTGTTGTTTGCCTGGTCTTTTCTTGAGGGGTGCCAGGGTGTTGGCGATGTTGGAGATCAATCGGTGGAGGTTGCATGCTGCGGGGTTGGCGTCGATAAGCATAGAGGGTGTGGTGGTGCTGAGGAAGTTGATGAGACGTTCTTCGGTGGCCTTGATCCAGCTGCGACGGAGGGGACAATGATGGTGGTGGTGTACGTTGGGCGTGGTGAAGGCGTGATGTATACAATGATGGTCGGTCCAGGAGAGTTCTGAGGTGTGGCTGTAGTTGAACTTCTCCCTGGCGGAGAAGATGGGCTCGAGCGTGTGTCCGGCTATGTGAGTTGGTGCGGTGACTAGGTGCTTGAGTCTGATTTTGGCGAGGTTCCCCAGGAGAGGGGTGGTGTCTGGTCACTGGCGTTGTATAGGTGTAACTTGCGGTCTCCGAATAGGATCTAATCGGTGGATGGTAGAGCATGGGGTGCAATGAGGTCTACAATGGCATTGGTGAATGGGGGTTCATGGCCGGGGGGGCCTGTAGATGAGGGTGCCACGTAGGGTGGTGTTGGGGTTGGTCCTGATCTGGAAATGGAGGTGTTCCATGGTTGCCGTTGGGTCATTAGAGTGTGTGGTCAGTCGGAGTGTGCTTTTGTAGACGATGGCAATGTCTCCTCCTGAATGTTCGTGTTGGTCCTTGCGGGTGAATTTGTAGCCGTCGGGGATGGCAATGGCGATGTCTTGTCCGGAGTAGGTCCAGGTCCAGGTTTGCGTGAAGAAGGCAATGTCTGAAGAGGTGGCGTTGAGGAGGTCCCAGATTTCTGTGGCGTATTTGTGGAGGGACCGCACGTTGAGGATGATGCAGTTGAGTTGGTCAGGTGCGCTGTTGTTCGGCTGGGAGGCAAGAGGCACTGGTGTGCTAATGTGGCAGCAGGTGCACTTGCAGTTTTGGCAGGCACAGGGTGCAAGGGTATTCTTCGGTGATGCTAGATGGGAGGTGGCGTGGTGTCCAGGGTTGAGGGTGAGGAGGGTGCTGGTGTTGTAGCGGTGGTGTGTCCGAGAGGCAGGGTCCCTGGTCCAGGGTGCAGAACAGGGGTGTACGGATGCAGGAGGGCTTGCCTTCGGTGCACCAGTGGCACGCCCGCTGCGCATGGCCGCACAGCATCCGCCATTAGGTAGTGCTGCAGGGGGGGCTGGACAGCTGAGAGGTATCAAACGTGGTAAAGGACACTGGAGGGGTGGGGACGCGGGGATCGTAGGGGCAATGAGGGAGAGGATAGGGAAAACAGAACTGCAAAAAAGCACAGGAAAAACAAAGCCAAACAAAGCAAAGTTAAAAAAAGACAAAGGTAGAAAAGCAACAGAGAAGAGCAGAAAGATGACAAGGAACAGCCAAAAAGAGGGACAGGAGGGTAGTCAAGCTGCAGAGCAGTGACACTATACCACTGGACCTCCAGGCAGGAGCCTGCGGGTGGAGGAGAGACTCGAACACCTGACCTCCGGGTCAGAGGAACCAGCAGCAGCAGATGGGGACAGCAGCAGCAGCAACCAGACGGCGAGCTGTGGAAAGAGGAAGTCCACTAAGGTTTAGTCCCCCTGTACACCCAAAAGCAAACTAATGGGGGCAAGGAAAGGTAGCATCACCCGGTTGCCTCTTCCAATCTAACAGCGGTGATCAGATTCCGTGTTCCCCAGTGAGTAATGGCGGTTCAAGCTGCATACCCAAGGGACAGGGCCAGAACTGGCCCCTGTGCCCATGGCACCCACTGCCACCAATGGCCGATCTCAGCAACTTGAGCCAGTTAGTGGAGTCCCCCACCAGTCTTGTGAAGTGCCCTCGGTGATGTAGGTCAGCTGCAGTGCAGGGATTGTTCAAGGCACGGTGTGCGTCACCCACAGGCGCTAGGCCTGGGCCCAACTAACCCCTGGGCCTCCTCCGCTATGCATCCCACCTTCTCCTCACCTGGACATTCACACCGGGGCTTAATGCGCTGCACTCTCTCCAAATCTGTGACTCAGCCAGCAGGAGCCTCAGCCAGGTGGGATTTCACAAGCCTGGGTAAAGCAGTCGCCGCCAAGTCCACTGGGGAACCTCCCGATGCAGGTGATGCAAGAGGCCCCCCTTAGGCGTGCAGTTGCAGTGCTCCCATCACACAAGTTTGGCACAGCTCTGGGGCCTCACCCTCCACAGCGTCCAGCCTGCGCAACATCCTCCGGCCGGTGATGCAGAGAGACGCGGCCCACCATTGGTAATCTCCTCCGTGCACCCCGGTGTAGTGGTGGCGCCTGGTATGCAATGCAGACCTCCCTATGTTGGTGCGCAGGAGCGCCTCTACTGTTCACAACTCCAAGGTGCACCAGGCGGTCTTCTCACACAGGTCAGCAATTTGTCTCCATGCGACCTGCCGGACTTCCCCACCAGGTAAGGGCGATCGCCGATGACTCAATGTCTACGCCATGGCCAAGCAACTCCACAGCACCTCTGCCTCCCACTCTGGGTCACAGACGCAGGCCCAGCAAGGCCTCCGGGCCCCTGGGACTGTCCCCGCTTTCAAGGTTTTGGCTGCCATGGTGTTGCAAGGAGGGCTCTATAAAAAGTGATGCGTCACTGGTTTTTCCCAGTGATGCGCCTCGTTTCATAACTGTAGCCCAGAATCTGCATTTCCTCTACCCCTGGGACTCTGGCTGGTCATCCTGGCTGTTGGGGGATTTAAGGGGGTTGTTAATATGTGCAGCACTTGACTCTGGCTGCTCAATTCTGCATTCCATTGGTTTTATTTCCTATTTTTCATTAGAGGTGGACTTAAAGGCTATTTTTGCCTCTAGAGGTAGAAAAAAGTCCGGTTGGGCTGACTAACGTGATTTTTTTTGCCACTAATGGGCCTTTCGTCACTTTTCTCTCGCTAATGTCAACATTTTTATCGCCTTGATGCTACTATTAGCGGCAGTTTTCACCACGGCTAGCTGTTACTATAGCCATGTAGCGACGTATTGTAAATACATCACCAACAGGGCGATAGTTTTTGGTGCTAGGCCACGTTAAGAAAACTGCAGCTAACTAACGCTAACGCTAGTTAGTGACGGTTCTTGTACTTATACCCCCTAGTTAGTTAATAGAGATCCCTTTAAATTCAAGTGTGGGAATAAAATCTTCAAATAACCGGACAGAGTCTTGGGAGGAAAGTGATCCCTAGTCCTTCAAAACCAAGGTTTTTTTATACACAATTTATGCATATTAATTAATAAAATTGACAATTCAGTGTGGTACAATCACGGTACGATCATGGTTAGATCGCGCTGGCACATCAAAAACAATTTCATAAATCTGAAAGGTTCTTAACACTAACCAATTTCTTAAAGTTAAATAAATCTTCCGCTTGCTTCCTCAGCAACTGCTCTCCAGAGATGTACAACCAAATATGAAACATTTCTCAACAATAGTTCATAGAATTATGCTCTTCTGCGTTCCTTCAGCGTAGCTTCCAGCAGAAATCCTTCAAAGTGATAACTCAAGTACACAATGCAAAGTTAAATTTAACATAATGCTTTCTATTACTACAATCTATTTGCGTCATAGCGCCCTGTGCTCCTTGGAAATAGAACGGTCGAGAGCGAAGACTCAAAACCTCTAGCTGATTGGGTGGGAAGAACAAGCAGGAGTGAGATGAGCAAGCTTCCAGAAACTGCAACCATTTGAATTAAATGGTGTCTCAGGAGAAAATGTGGCATAACTATACTAAATCATTTATCACACTTCTAAATAAGATAATTATATGTTTTAAGTAAAAAATAATTAGTTCATCGGTAACGGCGATATGCACCCTTAAAATTACTAATTCGCACAAATACTTTGTCACCCTGCCCCACCCACAAATACTAAGTGATACCCTCACAAAATAAAATAATCATGTTGGTGGAGAAGAGGGTGCGGCAACAGAACAAGGGAAAGAGGTGGTTGGGATATACATGTGTGTTTGTGAGTGATTACAGGGGATTGTAAGGACTGTGACTGAATTCAGAAGAATTTTGGCGTGAGAAGCCTGAGTGCTTTCTATGTGTTAGTGTGTGATTCAACGGTGTGGGTGAATGTGTGGGAAATAGGTGATTGTACGTTTGATTTGTGAGTAAGCTTTATGAACGGGGAGGCTTGTGTGTGTAACTAAATGAGTCACTGTGTGTGCAAGTAAAAGTATAGCCAAGTTTGCTTTGAATGAATGGCTGTGGGGTGCACGAGTGACTTTGTAAAGGTGGAGGGAAACCCTTCTGGTTTTGGTGAGAGAATCAGTGAGTGAAATAGTGTCAATGAATCAATTTCCTAGCATCCAATCATGCACCTCTGTAAGTGTGTCGGTTGGTTATGTTTGGGCACATTGCAAGCACTGAATCAACTCTTTACCTCACTGGGCAAGAGCAAATGCCTTGGTTTTTTTCTATCAAATGCTACCACAGCACATAATGTATTGAGTGGAGTGCATAAGGTTAAGTGCACAAATTCGAACAGTGTCAGCTTAGGAGCAGAGGCGTAGCAAGAGCTCCCTGGGCCCCAGTACAATGAAAGATATTCGTGCCCCCATCCTTGAGTTTTGTATTATACCCATTAATTGCAATGAAGTGGACCCTGGTACCACTGCACCTGCTGCGATAGTACACCGCTGTCTAAAGGTGGGTGCATGGTGAAGATGCACAAAATAGTGCAGAACTTCCCATTTTTTCAGGAGGATTCACCTAAAGGCATCCACAGCTGACCGTTTCAATCATGTTTTGTTGTGGGAGAGACACACCAGCGGTAAAGGTAGTGTTCCACATCCTAATCTCCAAATCCCCTTGCCCTTTTAAAGTATGTTTCTCAAGCAGCCTTTTCTTGTACTCTACATTTTCAACACTTTCACATAGTTAATAAAACAAACAAACACATATTAAGGAGACCTTCAACGTCACCAGCGGCAGCTGGCACAGGGAAGCGCGGTAGGGCTGTGGGGTGGGGCGTGGCGGGATGGGAGTGCGGGGAAGTCGACAAACAACGGAATAGGTATAATTAAATAAATAAATAATACCTATTCCGTCGTCTGTCGGCTTCCCCCCCTGCCATGCCCCACCTCACCGCGCTTACCTGTGCCGGTCGCGGCTGAATGTCACATGCAATCTATTATATCACACATTCCCTGTGGCCCTTGGCCATGTAAGAATTGATTCAATTCTTGTCCAATATTGCTTTTTATTAAATCATTTAGGCACAATATAAGTTCTCAGTTTATTAATATCTTATATTTTTAATTACTACCTGTTTGTTCATCTTACGTCGTCTGTCGGCTTCCCCCCCTGCCATGCCCCACCTCACCGCGCTTACCTGTGCCGGTATTATATCACACATTCCCTGTGGCTCTTGGCCATGTAAGAATTGATTCAATTCTTGTCCAATATTGCTTTTCATTAAATCATTTAGGCACAATATAAGTTCTCAGTTTATTAATATCTTACATTTTTAATTACTACCTGTTTGTTCATCTTACGAGATATGTACTTTGTCCAGGTTAATAAAGATATGCCAAAATAGACAACAAGATCTTCTGATGTGCATAAAAATACATTTGGTCAGATTTTCCCAAAAAATAAACATTATTGAGGTTGATTAAACAACACTTTTGTCAGGAACCTAATATTAAAGGCAAACACAAAATCAGCATAGATGAACTCAAAAAGGCTGAATACATACAGCAATCTGCTTGACAAACAGATTTCCCTGCCTGTCACAACACAGTCTCTAGCAGAAGGAGGAGACTATTCCCTCGAATACCCATGAACAACTGAAAATGAAAAATAGTACATTTATAAATGATTGAATATTTATTTAAAATTTAACATTTCTGTGCTGCGAAACACGAGAGAGCTGCAACATTTAAAAGCTCAGGATCGGGTCACTTTCTTCACAAGCCAGAAAGAAAAACATTTTGTCATTGATTTGGCGAGTCTGTTCTTTCCAGTCTACTGTAAATTAAAACAGCCAACACAATCGTTCAAATCCACTCACTTTCATTAGTAAATAAATCAATGCATGTAACTTGTAAATGTTAAGAGACAACTGCATTAGCAAACCTAATCAATTATGTTTGTCAGGCCAGTATTGATATCTATATTCTTGCCATTGAGCATTAATTAGAAGAAAACAACAGGCATTGACAAGACTAATGAGTCTATTTTTAAAGTTAATGTGCTTCTTCATTGATTGGTATGTGTGTGTGGATGGGTGAGTGGATGAATGAGTCAATGGTTGGAAGAATGTATGCACGTATGAGTGAATGTATGGATGAGTGTAAATATGGTTAGATCAGTACATGGGTGTATAGATGAATTGGTAAGTGCATGGCTAGATGGCTACACGAATTAATGATTAAGGGCCTCATTTATGGGCTTTTGTCGTAGGGCAGCGCTGCAGGCCTCCCTGCTGTGCTGCCTTATGGCTAAAGGAAAGGGCAGGAATGCGCTGTATCTATATGATACGGCGCATTCCTCTCCTTTTCCACTACGCAGGCACACAATGGACTGCAGTTCGCCAATGCAGGCAGCTTTACACCATGGTGCAAGGGTGCCTGCGTTGCGGGAATGATTGATTTTGTGCAGGAAGGGATCCTTCCTGCACAAAATCAATCCATTCAGGCACTTTCCTTTGTCTATGTGTGCTGCAGCACACATAGAAAAATGAAAGCACGAAGAGAAATGTTTTCATTTCTCTTCGTTGCGCCTCCCTAACGCCACCCCTGGAGTGGCGTTAGGTTCTGACGCATTCCCAGGTTTAAGATGACTCGTAAATCTGGGAATGCATCAGAATCCATGGGTGTTGCGTGGGAACACCCACAGCAACACCCATGGAACGCCCCTTTCACGCAGTTTTCTGCGTGAAAGGGGCACATATTTATAAGGCCATGAAAAGCCACGTAAAGTGGCTTTACGTGGCCTTATAAATATGCGGTGGCACATTGTGCCACCAGAACGTCAAATAAGTGACGTTCCGGGGGCACAAAAGTGAGGCTCAAATGAGGCTCAAAGTGTATTTGGGAATGGGTGAAGGTGTTCATGGATTGACGAGATGAGTGCATGGGATGAAATGAAAGGGTAAGCTGATGAGTCAGTGCATGGATTAATGGGTGGATGCAACTTGATTGAAAGGTATACAGAGCACCAGTTGTGGCATGACTTCAATTGAGTAAGGTGGAACATTTGTCTTAACCCTTTATATACGGGTTTAACCGACCAACTCAAGTTTTTTGCAGATGTCCATTATTGGTGTAATAACTAATAATAAAAGCGCCCTCTCCGGAGAAATTCTGTATTGGTGGTCACCCTAACTGCACAAGACAAAGGAAAATGATTAGGCATTTCACTGTGTGGACTCATATAACTACTGTTTCAAGGAACTGGCTATAAGCTGGTGAGGAGGAAAAGTTCCCTACACCATGACTGACAGCTTCCATCAACCAATGACTACTGACTGTTGGTTAAACATTATGTAAGTCGAGTTTTAGTTTCATGTCTATTCAGATTGTATATTGCACACAGGCACCTTGGCGGCTTCATGGCATGGAGACAGAAGGAAAACAAAAGTGCCACGACAACAATAACCCAAAGAAACACTAGCAGAAAGAATTTAACAAAAAAGGTAGGCTTTACTTACTCCAAAAAGGCATGCAGTTTGGTCTTTGCCTGATTTCTAGTGGCAGCCAGTTCTAAACGTTTAGAGCTCGATAATGGAAAGAACGTCCCCTAGTTCATTTTCTTTTAATCATAGGAGCCGAAAACTGGAGAAAGTGGATTAATCGCAAAGCATGTCCTTGTGAGCAATGTAGAAACGGGGCGGAGACGTCAGATTTCTCTTGATCATGAAAGATTTTAGGAACCAGGACACATATATAAGCTATACTAGACCAAGGTGACATTTTAATTATGAAGCGTAATTTCGGTAATTTTGTGTTACTCCTTTCGCACGAAATTACTGAAAATTATGCCATTATGCTCGTTTGTTTAACTAGGAGTAATTTGGAGCAATGCTCCTAGAGCAGGCTCACAGGAACAACACACTTAGGTAGCATGAGCAGCTGATGGTTGCTGCTGTTCATGTTCTGTTTCATTCAGCACTATTTTCCTAGTGCAAAATGCTTTCTTTGATCTATTTTGGATGCAAGGGTGTATTTTGCGCTTTGAAAATAGCATCAAATGCTGGGCTATGCTCTTCTCGTAATTCTGCGTAATCTTGCTGTAATTTTGATAAACCATGCTGCAAATATTTACACGAGTTATGGCTTCCCCTATTCTATACCTAAGGCCAGTGACTAGTCGAAAAAGACAATGGCGTAGCTGGGGGAGTCGATGGGGGTGTACCGCCCCAGGCGGCATGAGTTTTGGGGGCGGCGGCCGCCCCCCCCTCACCCTGCTCTTACCTGCGGACGAAAGAATCGCCAGCTCCCCCTCAACCCTCCCGCTCTTACCTGCGGCGGGCGGGAAACACAAGGGCCACCACGGGCGGCCTAATGCCTTGCTATGCCACTGAATAAAGATCTCTGTGAGTGGCATATTTGCGGCATATGTTTAAAGTCCTTTTACTATTTCATTGTAAAATGTTGAACCCATTTAAGAGTCACGAGTAAGTAGGTGGGGAGCCCCAAATAATCCAGCCTAGTATGCATACCAGTGGCATCAAGAGTAGCATAGTCCTCAAAGGGAGTGAAGTACTTTCTTTAACATGTACACTAGATGTACAACATTTACTTCCTCCTATATAGTTACTATTTGGTTATATATGTATAGGTAGTCATAGAGTCTTAACAATTAGGGCTTGGATGAATTGTGTTACACCTTCGTCAGTGTGGCTGAGAATTTGCTCCTCTCACTTAGCATGGATCATATAATCTCTGCAAGAGAGTAAAATCTAGCTGCACCATTCCTAAAACTCTTCAACTCTTCTCCTCTGAGAAGAAAGTAATTTCAAGAGCGATTCTCTTTCGCCATGAAAACTACTATTTCTCCCACTAACTCCAGTCAGAAAGGTTTCTTATCAACAATTCATATGTGTTTAGTCATAGAAAGTCTGCATAGAAATGCAGCTATCAAAAAAATCCTTGCCACTCCAAAGCACTTTTATACATTTTGCAACCAACTTCATGTAGGAATGTATATGGTATTTCTATAGGGCGAATATATCCAAAAGGAAGCGGATCATTTTACATGGTCAAAGGGAGGCTTAAAATGTCAGGCTCGTATACTTATGGTCTAGTAGAAAGGTATCCCTCACTGCCTCTACCTTGATGCTGTAGCCATGATTTAAAAATGTTGCCAACCATGGTAAGATGAAGGTGGAGGGAATTTGGAAGGCGGCTACATTGGAATACATCCGGTAAATGATGAGATGTAATTACTCTCACGACACCAAAACTAACCACAAACTCTGACATCTTCTGAATAGGGATTGTAAACTCTCCTACCTGGCTCATGAGATTACTGAAGACGCGCCATGAGATCATAATGGGATGTGTTGATTTCCCAGTGGTGGTGAAATGGCTGAATTTTACACCATGAATAGGACTCAGTAAGAAGAAACAGTCTTAAAAATCTTCATGACATTTGTTTACTCCATACTGTGATTTCATTTTCCTGTGACAACATGGATTCATTTTGTACTGTGGGGTTCAGCTTGACTTGAGTATGGCTGAAAAGAGCTCTGTGTCAACAATATTGTTTCTTGCAGACTATTTCTAGGTCTGGTCCTATAAATATCCTTGAACGTTTTTTGTATAATCACTGCATTCTATCTTGAAGGAAACCCTGTTGCTCCTTTTGATTGAAACAGGTATAGTTAAAAAAACAAGGTAAGTATTATCTTTGATGCGCAACAATGATGATGGCAATCAAGTGCTTCTGGTCCAAGGTTCTGTTATTTTTAGAGTTCAGGTACCTGTAAGATCCCGTGAGCTGAGATGTCACGTTCCATACCAGCCGGGGTGGATCTTAATGATGGAGGTGTTCCACGCTGCAATGAACTCTCACCTTTGTTCGCCAAGGTACCTTCAATGCCGGAACTGGAAGATTCCAAGGAGAGTCTTTCAACACACAAGTACTGCAAGGGAAAATGCTCATTGACTGAGGACGGGAAACAGCATTTACAAAGCTGTCATTACAACGCATTACCTTTACAACGCGGTCGTTACAACGACCGTGTTGTTAGAACGCGATACCTTCACATCACAAGTCATTAGATCGACTTGCTGTAGGGGGCGCTCTAACCTAAGAAATAGTATAATTTACTATTCCAACACCTTCCATACTGTTGCGCAGGCTGGAGTTGGAATAGTATATTATACTATTCCTAAATCCAGCGCGCCCCCTACAGCAAGTCGATCTAATGAGTTGCGATGTAAAGGTATTGCGTTCTAACAACGCGGTCATTGTAACGGCCGCGTTGTAAAAGAACGCGATGTAATAGCATGCGTTGTAACATGCTATATTCACTGAGGACTAGTCTTGGATGGAGCCCCTTTTTATTGTCTGTCTCTGCCCTATGATGGCCGCTATCCAGGAAGTCTTACGTCTTCTCGCAAGTGTTTGGCGTCATTGACCTCCTTCATACCAAAGAAATAAGGAGTCTATTGATCTTTCAATAAAAGCGCCTTTTATAGTAATAAACACAGTACGCAAATTATTGATACTTCTAAATGGCAGCATGCCATGCTTAGGACCACATGTTTTTTTAAAGCATGTTAAGGCCACAGTGTGAACTTATCTTAAGCCAATTTTAGTCTTTTGGCAATGTGGCAATTGGCGTAAGTGAAACATGCGCCTTCTGACTTGGCCAAGCCTCTGGGGTCTTTGGCCTAGCTGAAATCCTGACAGGAAGCTGGTCTGTGGACGGCTGATGCATTGTGATATAGTGTGCTTTGAAGAGGTGAGTCTTCAACTCTTTCTTAAATTGGAGGAGCACTGGGCTGTCCTGATGGATATGGGGGTGTTGTTCCAGATTCTGGGTGCATAGATGGAAAAGATCTGTTGTCTTGTGTTTTCTTTTTTGCGCTTCTTAGTCAACAGTCTGATAGATTCCTGGGTACAGCTGTGCTGAGGACCACCGGATTTGGTGAACTTTTCTGCAAGGGAAGTGGGAGAGTCCACTGTGATTTCTTCATCAAGATTGATATTGGTCTAATGTGAGTCAAATTTCAGAAACTGGAACCTCCCAGAGTTTTGCTTAAGGGACATCAGTAAAAATTGAAATGTGGGGGTCTCTGAGAATGTGAATGGATGTCTAAGTATATGGACAGATAGCCCCACTTTTATTCGGCATTTATGTATCTGATCCTATGGGGTGTAAAGGAATATGTTTGACACCTACACCTAAAAAATGAGCGAATATCTCATCCCTGCACTATTTTACACTATTTGACTTAATGAAAATTCAATAGAGAATACTTCTTTCTCAGTATTTTTTTATGTTAGCCAATGGCTTGTAAACAAACTGCCAAAACAACCACTTTTAACATGAAGGTTAATGGTGGGTCACTGGAGGAATTGTAATTAGTGGTTACTGCTAAATGGGAGTCACATTACATGACTGATCACCGTTGAGACTTTTATTTGAGGGCAGAAAGTGGTTAGTCACGTTGTCTTTGAATGGTCATACCTGAAGAATAGGAAGCAAAACAATATAACAGTGCCACAAATTGGCTATAAGGCCAATATAGATCCAAAATTGGATTCTGGGGCTTCCATATTGTGGCATGACACTGGCTGGGTTTTAGTTCATACAGCATCCACATTGTTGAGGGAAGAGCTGGACCTATATACAAGTCATCACCAGCTCAATTAAAGCTCCTAGAGCTGAACTTGAGCTCAGTATAAGTATCCTCACCAGCCATCCTTATCACTACTCTTTGAAGTATGCTAAGTCAAGAAAGATGTTACACTGGGAGTTTTGAGGTCAAAATAAACACTATTTTGTATAGAAATAAGATTGTAAAATGGGCTGAGATGTTAGAACTTAACAGATTACCGAGGGAAATAGGAACTTCAAAAAAGCAAAATTGTATGTGGCTTTCAGTGAAACCCTCTTATTAGATAAATGTAGAATATAGAGACAGAAAGCACAGACGGCCTAATTCACAAAGGCTTCCATACTCATGTCTGAGGCCCCGCAGTCATGGGAGAGTCTCCGCACAGGGGGCAGAATCTCCGCAATGAGAATACTCATTGTGACTCCACGACTGCGGAGCCTCCACCAAGAGTGCGGAGGCCCTTTGTGAATCCGGCCCAGAGAGTTTAAGTTATATGTAGGTAATGACCAGGGCTCACTAGGTCATGGAATATATTAGTTTGCTCTTGAGTTTTAAAGGCTGCAAACAGTGGTGGCTGGTGACATTTGAGAGTGGTGAGCGTAAACGTTGGGCATGATTTTTATATAGCAAGCGATGTGAACAAGTTCTATGGACAAACCTGGGGTCCAGGGGGAGTCCCTCTCCTGAGAAAGAAATTAAAAAAAGATTGGCAAATGGTGCATTTTAAAGCAAATGAATGTAGCAATAAAGCAAGGCTTATTAAGCAGTGGGAACATATAGGGGCCGATTCCGATCTCGGCCGGTAGGGCTCCGAATCGGATTCGGCTTAACCGGATCCGATTCGGAGCCCTATTTCCCGACCGAATCGTACGCGCGTCCGGGCGAGCGAGTACGATGCGTATTCGCCGACCGACTCGTCCGGGCATCCCGACCGCTCCGACCGACTCGTTCCCGGGTCTAACCGCACCGACCGACTCGCTCGGACTCGACTCGCACCGCGCAATGGAGACGTTCCCCGGCCGGGTAAGTACGATGCGCGCGCCGCGAGCAGTCCGACCGAGCCGCGCACTCCGGCTCGAAAGAGCTGTCGGAGCCGTACTTTGGGGGTCCGTGTCGGACCCCCTGTATGCGTAGCCGTGCGAGTCGCACACAGGGGGACCCATGGGTCCCCCCTACCTGTGCGTGTACGGCGCGAATCGCTTTGCCGCGTACACGCTGTAGGGGGCGCACTTGTCCGCATCGCACCCATTGAGTCAATGGGAGCCCGCGTACGCATTGTACGACAGGCTCCCATTGACTTCAATGGGAGTCCGAACGACTCGAGTCCGATGGCATACGTGCGCATCGTACTCGTTCGGTCGGACTGCACGGGTCCGATTCGGTCGGAAATCTCTCCGGGTCCGGCTCGGTCAAAGAGATTTCCGGCCCGAATCGGAATCGGCCCCATAGTCTTGAAATATTAAACACATTAAAAACTGTCCCATATCTTCTTGCATTAATTTGTTCAACAGTTACTGTAATGTGTAGATTGTTCTTCATGACAACTTTAGCCCTTTAAAATGCATGCTTGTCCAGTGTCTTGCACTGCATGCAGCATTACCTTTGGGAAAATATGCTCTAACCAGACTTTCAGAAGCACCCACAGATGTTAGCTGTAACCAGTCATAATGAAATATGTGTAGACAGGTCTTTAAGTGAGGTGAAAAAAGTGGGTGCTCTCTCTAAAGGAACATGCCAAATACATTTCTGTGATTCCCATAGTGTGCCATCAGATCGGTATTTTGGTTTCTCTCTGAGATGTAATTTTATCTAGATAAATGGCACAGCAACTGACATACGCCTAAAGCCTGCCAGTATGATTGGCTTTGTCACTGGGTGTTAGCTGTTTAAGATAAATGAGTAACAACAATGATTTCTTATAACTAACTAACATTGGAAATATTTAAATTCTGAAATAGTGAGTCTGTGAATTAAATAGCATTGAGGCTTGTGAAAGGTGTTTTGGCCTTCAATTATGTGTGCTTTATGTTAGATATGTATCCTCTTTTTCTCTGCATATCTTGTCCGTCTGCACATCGTCAACCCCCTCTCTTTCCTCTTCAGCATCCTCTTTTCACTCTTCCCTGAATGCCCTTCCTCGCAACTCTGTCACTTCACCGCCCCCAACATGCACTGCACTCCCTCATGTTTAAGCACTTTAATTTCCCTTACTTTTGCCTTGCAAATATTTTGACATCAGTGTACCCCCTTCACACACATATCCACAGAATTTCAGTTGCAAATGGAATACACAAACATTGTTCTGTGTGCTCTGCAGAGAGGCCAACCCACTGACAGGTTCTTTGTTTGGCTTTAGCCTTAGCGCCTGAGCGCTTAATCAAAGCCCCTCATAAACACCTGGCATGGCTCAAGCTTCAAAGTATGCACAGAAAAAATAAAAGATAAACAACAGCATTATAAAATAGCTAACTCGTGGGGAATGCAAGATTAAGTAAAGCATGTAAAATAAGAGAGGAACTAAATTGCAGAAATGCATTCCCTCGACGTTTTTAACATTCACTGTTTGCAAGTCAATCCATGTTTTTAGCATCAGTGTTAATTTAGGGGCATGTACACAGAGTCAGGTTTAATGCCATACATCAGAGAACTGGCCACTGTAAGCACATGTTACACAGTAAGCACATATCTCTCGCTTTGGGCCTGACTCGGATATTTGGATCCATTTCGCAAGAGAACAAGAGCAAACCCTGCTCCTTATTTGGATCCTTTTCACAAGGGAGCAAAAGCCGCAGCTCCACTTCTAAAGGAGCAAGCAAAGTGCAGCGAGGGCCTGGGAGTCACAGTGGGGGAGGTTAGCGTGATGAGGGGTCTCGGCACAATATACAGAACACAGCATTAGCTTGCAAACGCTTACCATTACCGAGAACAAGGCACCGGATCAGAAGTTCTTGCATCCACCCTCATGTATCACGAAACGGTGGGATCTACGTCTTTGAATGACTGACGTCTGAAATCACGCAGGGATGAAATCTCCGACGCCCAAAACCATGACGCTTATTCCGTCACTGGCCTACAGTGTGCATGCAACCAGAGACCCCAATGGCAATGAAGGGCTTTAAAACAGAAAGTCCTGCGTTGTGCATCACGTTAAGAAAGTTGATTTACTCCCTGGCTTCTGTCTCCTGCTTCAGAGCAAGATGGGGCAGGCAGCCTGAAACAGACAACCCCGACACAAATACATTGATTTATTTAGAGATATGATCGTATCTTTAAATAAATCGATCTATTTTATATTCTTTAATATACATGTGTAGGAATTTTCTGAGGGGTGCAGCCCCTCAGCCTTAATGGAGAAACTGCCCCTGGCTGCAAATCAGAAAAGTAGCCAGTGATTACTCAAAATTGATGTCTTAATCTTTTTCCAATCATTCATCCAGCTGTTATTTATGGCAGTAAATGCAAAAGCTATTTCCCATAATCGTTCAAGTCAATCTGTATATTCAAAACCATGTCCTCATATTATTTTCTTTGTAATGAAATCTTTCTATCTCTAAATATATATACGGTATAAACAACTTGTTGTTAAATGAATCCACCAATCTGTGTATTTTTGTGACTGAAATAATCAATAGACCTTTAGTTATATCAAGTGTTTTTAGGTTGAGCCTGTGAGGCATGCTGTATTCAGGTATGGACATGAAGCTTTACCCATTTTACACCCATCTTTTCAATTGGCTCCTTTTACTGTTCTTTCTAAATGGTTGTTTTTGATTCATGAATAGGATTAGCAGTCCCTCCTTGGTACCGCCTTTTCTACATTTGCAACCTCCCATGAGGACTGGCCCTTTGACTTGTGTTGTTACATGGTCTCTTTCATCTACAGTCTGTGAGCACTTATTTCTGTTTTGATTTTTCCCTATTGCAGGCACAATGTGCTTTCCTGCAAGGGTGCCCACTTTGCCTCCAGGCATCACACTACGGTTTCAGCACGGCACCCGCTTTTGCATTTTTATTACCAATAGAGGCCAAATTGCACCGTTTCATCTACGTTATTTTTCTATTTGACAATAGCGGGCGCTCCCATTCCGTTCTTTTTTTGGCAGCGCAACATGTTTGATCCTCATTGCTGTCCCGCCCCGGGTGCCCTGCTAAACCTTCATCATAAACAACAACACAGGCACCACGCTTAATATTTTATCAGGTGCCCGCTTTTATAATTGTATTGTAGTCATTACTCAGGGGTGGTTTCTCCATTAGGGCTGTGGGGCTGCGCCCCTTTGAAAATTCCTACACATTTATATTAAAAAATATAAAATAGATCGATTTATTTAGAGATACGATCGTATCTCTAAATAAATCAATGTATTTATGTCTGGGTTGTCTGTTTCAGGCTGCCTGCCCCATCTCGCTCTGAAGCAGGAGACGGAAGCCAGGCAGTAAATCAACTTTCTTAACGTGACGCACGACGCAGGGCTTTCTGTTTTAAAGCCCTTCATTGCCATTGGGTTCTCTGTTTGCATGCACACTGTAGGCCAGTGACGCAATAAGCGTCATGGTTTTGGGCGTCGGAGACTTCATCCCTGCGTGATTTCAGATGTCCGTCATTCAAAGACGTAGATCCCACCCTTTCCTGATACATGAGAGTGGATGCAAGAACTTCTGATCCGGTGCCTTGTTCTCGGTAATGGTAAGTGATTGCAAGCTAATGCTGTGTTCTGTATATTGTGCCGAGACCCCTCATCACGCTAACCTCCCCCACTGTGACTCCCAGGCCCTCCCTGCACGTTGCTCGCTCCTTTAGAAGTGGAGCTGCGGTATTTGCTCCCTTGTGAAATGGATCCAAATAAGGAGCAGGGTTCGCTCTTGTTCCCTTGCGAAATTGATCCAAATATCCGAGTCAGGCCCAAAGCGAGAGATATGTGCTTACTGTGTAACATGTGCTTACAGTGGCCAGTTCTCTGATGTATGGCATTAAACCTGACCCTGTGTACATGCCCCTAAATTAACACTGATGCTAAAAACATGGATTGACTTGCAAACAGTGAATGTTAAAAACGTCGAGGGAATGCATTTCAGCAATTTAGTTCCTCTCTTATTTTACATGCTTTACTTAATCTTGCATTCTCCAGGAGTTAGCTATTTTATAATGTTGTTGTTTATCTTTTATTTTTTTCTGTGCATACTTTGAAGCTTGAGCCATGCCAGGTGTTTATGAGGGGCTTTGATTAAGCGCTCAGGCGCTAAGGCTAAAGCCGAACAAAGAGCCTGTCAGTGGGTTGGCCTCTCTGCAGAGCACACAGAATAATGTTTGTGTATTGCATTTGCAACTGAAATTCTGTGGATATGTGGGTGGAGGGGGAACACTGATGCCAAAATATTTGCAAGGCAAAAGTAAGGGAAATTAAAGTGCTTAAATTTGAGGGAGTGCAGTGCATGTGGGGGCGGTGAAGTGACAGAGTTGCGAGGAAGGGCATTCAGGGAAGAGTGAAAAGAGGATGCTGAAAAGAAGAGAGAGGGGGTTGAAGATGTGCAGACGGACAAGATATGCAGAAAAAAAGAGGATACATATCTAACATAAAGCACACATAATTGAAGGCCAAAACACCTTCCACAAGCCTCAATGCTATTTAAATCACAGACTCACTATTTCAGAATTTAAACATTTCCAATGTTAATTAGTTATAAGAAATCATTGTTGTTACTCATTTATCTTAAACAGCTAACACCCAGTGACAAAGCCAATCATACTGAAAGGCTTAAAATGTATGTCAGTTGCTGTGCCATTTATCTGGATAAAATTACATCTCAGAGAGAAACCAAAATACCGATCTGATGGCACACTATGGGAATCACAGAAATGTATTTGGCATGTTCCTTTATAGAGAGCACCCACTGTTTTCTTCTCACTTAAAGACCTGTCTGCACATATTTCATTATGACTGGTTACAGCTAGCATCTGTGGGTGCTTCTGAAAGTCTGGTTAGAGCATATTTTTCCAAAGGTAATGCTGCATGCAGTGCAAGACACTGGACAAGAATGCATTTTAAAGGGCTAAAGTTGTCATGAAGAACAATCTACACATTACAATAACTGTTGAACAAATTAATGCAAGAAGATATGGGACAGTTTGTAATGTGTTTAATATATCAAGACTATGGGGCCGATTCCGATTCGGGCCGGAAATCTCTCCGACCGAGCCGGACCCGGAGAGATTTCCGACCGAATCGGACACTAGCAGCCCGACCGAACGAGTACGATGCGCACGTATGCTATCGGACTCGAGTCGGTCGGACTCCCATTGAAGTCAATGGGAGCTGGTCGTACAACGCGTATGCGGGCTTGCATTGACTCAATGGGTGCGAGGCGAACAAGGGCGCCCCCTACAGCGGGTACGCCTCAAAGCGACTCGCGGCGTACATGCACAGGTAGGGGGGTCCCCCCTGTGTGCGACTCGCGCGGCTACGCGTACAGGGGGGTCCGACACGGACCCCCAAAGTACGGCTCCGACTGCTTCTTGGAGCCGGACGGCGCGAGTCGGTCGGAATGCTCGCGGCGCGCATCGTACTTGCCCGGTCGGGGAACGTCTCCATTGCGCGGTGCGAGGCACATCCGTGCGAGTCGGTCGGAGCGGTTGGGGCCCGCGAACGAGTCGGTCGGCGAATTCGCACGCGCTCGCATCGTACTCGCTCGGCCGGACGCACGTACGAATCGGTCAGGAAAAAGGGCTCCGAATCGGATCCGGTTCAGCCGAATCCGATTCGGTGCCCTACCGGCCGAGATCGGAATCGGCCCCTTTATGTTCCCACTGCTTAATAAGCCTTGCTTTATCGCTACATTCATTTGCTTTAAAATGCACCATTTGCCAATCTTTTATTAATTTCTTTCTCAGGAGAGGGACTCCCCATGGACCTCAGGTTTGTCCATAGAAGTTGTTCACATCGCTTGCTATATAAAAATCATGCCCAACGTTTACGCTCACCACTCTCAAATGTCACCAGCCGCCTCTGCAATTACTATTATTTTGCCTTTTTTTTTGCACCCTGGCAACGCCACATGTATTTAAGGTAGACCAAGAAACCAAGTAAACCATGGCGGCCGCACGGCCGCCCAACTCTTATTTAAACATAGCCGCTAATCCACATTTATATTAACAACACGCCCCATCGTATTCGGTTGTGGTTCCATTCTGGAACCTCTTGGAAAATACATTGACGCAGCCATCAAAGACTTTGTACCACTGACAGACACCTTTGTGCGCGACAGCATGGACCTCATAAATGCCATCGAGGACAAACCTTTTGACATCAACACTGAACTCATGGTTGGACTTGACATTGAGTCCCTTTATACCAACAGTCCCCATGATGAAGGCCTACTTGTCATCCAGAATCTCCTAGAAACCAGGCCCAAACCTACACTAATACCAACATAATTCATCATGGATCTACTTAGAATTGCCCTTGAGAATAATTATTTTCTATACATAGACACCTTCTACCTCCAGATCAAGGGTGTCTCTATGGGAGCCTGCTTTGCCCTCAACTTGGCAATTCTATTTGTACAATACCTTGAAAAAATGCACATTCTGATGCCCCACAACCCCTTTCTCGACCACATACACTTGTGGCGCAGGTACATAGACGATATCCTCCTACAATGGAAAGGCACTACGAATACTCTAGATGCCTTTTTGATTTGGCTCAACCAATCTCAACCACACTTGAGATTCACATCCGATTGCAGATCCAATGACCTCCCATTTCTTGACATCACCCTTCATGCTGAAGATGGCAAAATTGGCACCGCCCTCTATAGGAAACCCACGGAATGCAACACCCTCCTGCACTACTCCAGTTATCATCCACGTGGCCTTCGTGACGGCCTCCCCTATGGACAGTTCCTCCGTATCAGAAGAAATTGCAAATGGCGAAAAGATTACTTTCGTGGGGCTACCCATCCCACTTCATTTCCCAAGCACGGAAAAGGGCTTGGTACTGCCACAGAGAAAATGTACTCACCCCCAAGAACAGGCGCGAAATTACGCAGATCTCTTTTGTCACCACATTCAGTCCCTCCAGCAACAAGGTCAGCAAGATCATCAAGAGAAATTGGCTGATCCTTCGCACACAAGAACCATTCCAACAACCACCCCTGTGCTCCTACAAAAGAGGCGACAACCTATCCAATCACCTGGTACATGCCATCACATGGCGCACCAAACCCAACAACCCGGACTCTATCACATCCTCATGGGGTCTTCCACCAGTCATTGGACACTACAAGTGCCAAAATTGTGTTGTCTGCTGCCTCACAATGAATACCAAAGAATTTGTGACCAATACCTTGACCTACAAACTAAGGACTTTCACTAACTGCCGATCCTCCAATGTGATCTACGCCATACATTGCCCATGCAATCTTGTCTATATCGGCTAAACAACACAAATGGTGAAGCAACGCATAATCCAACACAAAAGCCGCATCCACTGCAAGGTCATGAGTGCCCCCCTGGTGGCCCATTATATGGAAAAACAACACAGTGAATTGGATATGATGTGGCAGGTCATAGACCAACCTACACTACTGACAAGAGGTGGCAATCAAAAACTCTTTCTCAACAGAAGTGAATGCAAATGGATCACACGATGCAACTCTGTGAACCAGGGTTTGAACACCATTGCAGAATGGAATAACACTATACAGCTGTAATCACGCATTCCCTTCATCAAGATACCTTCACCCGGATCCACTGTCTGACCCGGCCCTCTAGTCAGGTCCCCCCATTCTCTGTCTCAGTTATTAATTAAGTACCATGGTCCATCAGGATGCCTTCCCTGCTGATGGACCACCATTCAGAAGCTATATCACCGTAATACACCAACTAGTTCTTCATGCCTTGACTAAGTTGTTATATTTTGCTTATTGCAGGCCACATTTCTCATACAGATGGATCATTGTAATCTAAAAATGTATTTATGTAGATACATATCTATATGTAGACTTATAATTCTCTTGTCACCGATCACCATTTCTTACTGCTTCTGATATGTATGTTGTGACAAGTTATACAATACATGCACAAAGTTAGTGCAAGATTCTCTGTTGCTATTGCTCTATTCATCCTCCACTGCGGCCTCCTCAACTCCACATTTCTTCCACTCCCTCCCACCCCGGTGCAGACATGGTGACTTTTTTCCAGTCCCTTGCCTCCCGGCTTGGCCCGCCCCTTCCAACCCCCCCACGCAGACGCTCTATACAGTCTGATGTCCATCGCCCGTGACACCAGCATTTAATTGCCATGCCCCACTTTCTGGTGCGCCGACCTGTACTGCAGCCGATCGAACCCGATGGCTCCCAGAGGATCGGGGCCCGACCTCGGATGCTAGACTTTCCCCAACTGAACCCCAGAGGACCCTGCACCGGCCTGGACTGCATCGTCAGACTTTCGGTGAGTTACACACCCTTCGACCTCTGCCGCAACCCTTTCGTTGCTTCCATCCCCTTCTTAACTCACGTCCCACTTTCATTTCCAGCTCCCGCCTCACCCGGACAACCAGCTGATTTGGGTAAGCCTTGCACCCTCTCTACTTGCCATCTTATCTCTCGCTGACATCCCCGGCCCACTTACCGGTCCTCCTTTCTTGCAGGTTCCTACTGTCCCGACATTGATGACCCTGAACTCATCGTTTCCTTTGGGGCCCCATTACTGGTCCCAACTAACCCTTCACGGGTCCCTCTACACACCATTGCCTTACCGATTCCTTCTTTGGTAAGTACCTGGCTGCTACATCCTTGCGCACCCTGGCTCCTGGTTCTCCTCTGTACCCCCCTTCAACTCCTCCCTCTTTTCTTCTCCATTTAGTATTCCTTGCCTCTCACCCTGGGCGGCCCTCCGGTGAGATCAGGCCCCACTCTCCCACCGGAACTGACTATCCTTCCTCTTTCTTCATCACCACATTCAACCTCGTTCAGGTATTCATTTACCACCTCCTTGTCTGTATTCCTTTCCATCCCACCCACATCACGACTTGCCCTCATTTCTCTTTTCCTTCATTTCTTGTACAGCACCTACCAATCTGTAACCTGGTCCTGATGATGCTCCTAAATTTTATGGATCGAAACGTCATCAACATTGCAGCGCAACTTGTGGCGCCCTACACTCTGGTTCACCAAATGGACCCAATTTTGTGCAAATTTGTGTAAAAACCCACCTGTGAACCTCAAGTACCTTTTTATCATTGTCACTTTCTCACCTTGCACCTTCTATCGCTGTTCCACTTGTCACCTGCGTCGTCCACTTTGAGTGACACGAGCACTTGTGTGCACAAAGTTCATCGGATTACTTACGTATTCAATGCTAACAGTGCTGTTACAACCTTTCCCAATTTGTCCTTATTGCTCCAAATTTATGTTTTCTCTTGAACTTTCTCAATACATGATGCCTCTGGCACATTTGACTTAACAATGAGTCTCCCTACTTGCCTTCTTTGCAATATTATGTGCATGCTTATTTACCAGTCTTGAAAATAATACCGGTTGAGATACTGTTGTTCATATATACAATTTCACCCAGATCTCAACTAGGTTTATGGGTTTACTCCTGTTGCTCAAACATGCACTTTTGGTTGCAGCACGGTGCCCGCTTTTCCACTCTGCTGACTGCTCCTCATCGCTGTCCCGCCCACCCGGGCACCGCGCTAAATTTTCAGCAATAACAACAAGATAGGCACCACCCTTAAAATTTTAGCAGGCACCTGCTTGACCTGCTGACTTTGCCAATGCTTTCTTTTCTCTGTCCACACAGCCTTGTATACTTCGCCTGATCTGTTTTCTTATCTATCCCATCTGTACCCCTCCCCCCAGTTTTTAATCTTTCCTGCTCATTTCACTCTCCCATATCCTCAGGTCACCTTCTGTGCCTGATCTCTAAACCCCCTCCACCGCTCCATCTGTGTAACTCACACTCACCTATTTCCCCTACTGCCTTCTGCCCCTCACTGATTTTCTATTACTCCTGTTGTCTCACCCTACTCTGAACTCTGCTATTCATTCCTTTCTTAGCTCATTTCACCTCCTCCTCCCTTCTTATCAACTTCCCCCACCCCTCCTATTTTCTGATAATCGCTGGTTGCACTCTCTCCTTTATGCTGCTAGTAATACCCGACGCCTGTTGTCCCTATCTCCGTCCCTTTACCTCCCACCTTGACAGCTGTGGTTCATGCTTCCAGTTCCATTTGTACCACTTCCCCTGCT
This sequence comes from Calotriton arnoldi, assembly GCA_963921515.1. Lineage (NCBI taxonomy): Eukaryota > Metazoa > Chordata > Amphibia > Caudata > Salamandridae > Calotriton > Calotriton arnoldi. Next base: position 1,080,183 of record CAWUFW010006858.1, read on the forward strand.
GCTGCAGGTGATACACCCCCCCTTTTGCTCTAGGTAATAACCCAGGGCACCCAGTTATGCCCCCTCCTTCTTTGCTACAGGTAATATCTACCTGCCTCTTTGCTTAATTTGCCCCTCCCGAGGGCTGTCTGTGCTTGGATGCTAATCTCAGAGGAAAAACATTGTGTTCTTCTCCTCACATGTCCTAAAAGCAGAGCCCAGTGTTCAGGAGCAGCGTGCCTTCCATTCCTGCTTCCCATTTTGCTGCACAAGACACCATGAAGACATAAAAATATTTTGCCACATAAAATCCATAGGATGCATAGAATGTTAGTCTCTCCAGTGATAGGTGCATTAGTGCCCAAAATATGTAAATCTGTGCGCTGTAAATCTCGTGACTTCTGTCCGCTCTCCTAGTGTTAGGCCAGTTGTAGTGCTAATGATGCACCTCGCCCTCTTTCTCTTTCGTTTGCTACTCTTCTCTTCATCCTGAACTCCAGCCTGGGCTCCTTTCTTCCATCCATGCCATCCATCGCTCCCACTCTGCCGACCCCACCCCCTTCCTTAACACCCACTCAGCCTTTTTACCTCACAACCTGCTGCCAGACCTCCTCACTTGCCACTCACCTTTTTGATCCCTACTACTCAAATTCTTGTACTTCCTTTATATTGGGCTATTACTTTTTATCTCCTTTGCGGCCTTGGCCTTTCCTCCACCCTTACATCCTCTACTTCCCTTGCCTACATCATTTGTATGTTGTATAGCCTTATTTAGTGGAGAGCATGTATTCTCCAAATAAATATATTTGATTTGCTAGCCTCATGTCCCTCTCTTGCTACAAAGACCTACAGACTTGGCTGCTTCATTTGTGATTTATTGTACCTAGTTACACCAGAATGCCAGTACAGGGCAGCTTAACTACACAGTTCCTAAAACTGCAATAACAAGCATTTGCAGTGCGATAGATCTCGCATTTTCGAGACTTCTAGCTCTTGGCATTGTAAATGACAATGGGGCACATGCATCATTGTAGACAATTGCGATTCCATAATTGCGATTATTAAGGAATCGCAATTATGGAATCGCAATTGCCTATGCATGTAGGTTTCGCTAAAATATTAGCGATTCCTACAAATTCCTTAATTAAGTGTCGCAAATTGCGATTCGCAATTAAGGAATAGCTTCCCATTCATTCCTATGGGCCTAGGCCCATAGGAATGAATGAGAATTGCATGCGCAATTTGCGAGTACCAAATAGGTACTCGCAAATTGCGCATGCAATTTCAAGGGTGCAAGGGGGCCAAAAGGCCACCCTGATGCACTCCTGAAATTTGCATGTGATCACATGTTGCGCACACATGCCCCAAGGGCATGTGTGTGTGCGCAACATGGCACTTTGAAAAATGCACTTTTGTGCATTTTTCAAAGTTTTCGCAAATTACCATAAACTTTAAATTGATGGTAATTTGCGATCCCAAATTGCAAAATCGCAATTTTAAAGTGCATCATGCATTGCATTTAGGGAATCGCAATTTGCGATTCCCTAAATGCATTCCCAGTTTTGGTAATCGCAAAATTTGCGATTACCTAAATTGCGAGATTGCATTTGGATTGATGCATCCCAAATGCAAAAATACTGGTCGCAAAGGGGCAGATTCTGCGAGTCTGCCCCTTTGCGACCGGTATTTACAATGATGCATGTGCCCCCATGCCTTTTATTTATGTGCACTATGTACTTATAGTGGTTGCTTGAAAGAAGCAAGGCTGGCAGTAACTGCGCCTCTTTTACTGCCAGCCTTGCTTTTCGTGAGCAAGGACTATAAGTACAAAGTGGGTATTTACAGACCGCTTGCAGGTTTTCAAAACACATAAATGAATGGCATTGTCATTTACAATGCCAATAGCTCAAAATCTCGCAAATGCAAGACCTTTTCCATTGCAAATGCTTGTTTATGAAGCAATCATCAATTGTGCCTCTGCCCTGAAAATTCCAGTAGGGGGCACATGTCTTTTTTTTTTGTTGTTTTTGTTTATTTATTTATGAATTTGTGTATTCATTTATTTAAATAATTCATTATATTTTCCTATAGTGCGGGCTGGAGCTTTTAGGGTGACAGAGTGCTATACATATTAGCACATAGTTACAGTAGCATGAAGTACACATTCCATGTAGCAGGAAGTACACTTTCCATGAAATCCAAAATTTCAAGCAGCACATAACAAAAAAAGGCAGCGAAATACATTAGCAAGGACGAAGAAAATGTATAGTCATGGAAATTTCTATAATATTTAGAGAGATGAAATAAGAGCATTCTTATTGACAGCTATGTCAGCTCAGTTGTAGGGAGAACAATGAGAATCCAGTCTCAGAGGAAGTTCTCAAGGTGTGCTCACTAAGGGGGGGGGTGTGGCTTTGGTGTTGATGCCCAATGTAGTACTGGGGTTATTAGCAAGGGGGTAAACCTGAATGGCGTCTGGTCTCGTTGTTTGGTCCACGTGTAAAATGACTGGTTAAATTAGAAATTATTCTTCTGTTTCTCCCTCTCCTACAGTAATATCAATTACCTTAGCCCTGTCTGTAATGTGTCATTTGATGGAGTCTTCATCAGAACTATGGGAGGGATGCATAATTGTATATATATAGAAACTTGTAGTGTGTGTGTTACCTTTGTGTAAGATCTGACACACTGTTGCAGAACATCAATGGTATTCACACCTTTCTGTCTTATTTTCCTAGTCGAAGTGTGAATCAGACATTATTTATCTCTTGGAGTAACATTTCAGATACACACTTGTTTTGTTGTTCTACATTTGAAGGTTACTTGGGCTATTGGAAAAAATATATTGGGGCAGATTTACAAGAAACTGACGCATCTGTATAGATGCGTCAGTTTCCCTGCGCCTGCATGAAAAACCCTTGCGCCACCATAGATGTGCCGTATTTGCAATACGGCGCACTATGGCACAAGGTTTGACAGATGCGTCAGAGATTCTGACGCATCTGTTGGCAGAAAAGTCACGCATTGCTGGAGTTGTGTCGCAAGCACGACACAACTCCAGCAATGCGTGTTGCGGCCTATTCCCAATACACTGCGTCATTCCTTACGCCTGCTTCAAGCAGGCGTAAGGTTTTGAAGCAGTGGTGTCCTAAAAGTCACAGAGTGAAATCTTGTAGATTTCACTGAGTCACTTTTACGAGGCTTTCCTGCGTGGGAACACCTACCCTGCATACATTATACCTGACCCAGGTATAATGTCACGCAGGGCTTTACAACGTGACGCATCTCCCTAGATGCGTCACGTTGTAAATTTGCCACATTTTTTACGCTGCCGTTGCGTCACAAAAGTGACGCAACGGCAGAGCAAAAGTGTCGCATGGGGCTTGTAAATCTGCCCCATATTATTTTTATCATTACTAACCTATACGTGTCTCCATGTAATCTTGCATTTCCAACTGAACACATCTCTCTCTCTCTATATATATATATATATATATATATATATATCTACTGGCGGTCGCCAGTAGATAGTTATAGTTACAACCTATTATCCATAGGAAATCCGCGACATTCTATTTGAAATAACTCTCTTGCCGGTTGACGTATCTTCGCGAAATTTTCAAACTTCGTGGGGCGCTCCGGTCCGCTCCTACCCTGAAAGTCTCAGGGTGATACGTCAAGCGGGGGCCGAGAAAAAGGGGGTCCCAAACGCGTTTTCCCCATGCATTTTCCCATAGGAAACTTTAGACACGGCTACAGCCCGAACTGCTGAACGGAATTACACCAAATTTGGCAAAGAGGTAGTTCTTGGTTCAGAAAGAACCCTTTTGTTAAATGGTGTAAATCCGTTCAGTAGTTGCTGAGAAAATCAAAAAGTAAAAGTACATATATATCTATGGGCACGGAGGATTCGCGCACCCTCCCGATCACGAGCTGCATGTTAATTGGCTGTCAGCTGGCTGTCAACATTCCAATTCAGGAAATGTTGGCAGCCATTTTATCCTCGGTAGAACCGAGGGACAGAAACTAAGTGCGCAAGCGCACAAAGGGGGAGGGTAGAAACACCCTGACCCCCTAGGTTTGCTCAGGGGGTCCCACAAGGACCCCTGGGCAAAAAAAAAAAATTTTTTTTAAAAATCGGCAGGATGCGCTCAGGGAGCGCGAACCCTGCCGAAAAAAAAAAAATCGAGCGCGGTCTCCCGCGCTCGATGTTAATTGGCCCCGGGTGGCCCAAGTCCCGGGGGCATGCTGAGGGGGTTAATTTTATGTGTGGGGGCCTCTAAGGGCCCCCAAGCCCGGGGACCACCACCCCCGGGGCTTTATGTACAATGGTGCGGGAGGGCTCTGAGCCCTCCCGCAGCCCGAGGACCACCACCTCCCGGGGCTTCTTTTTTTAATTAAAAACCTGTGTGGGGGGCTCCAGCCCCCACACGCCCGAGACCACCACCTCCCCTGGGCACTAAGAAAAATTACAATGGGGTCCGTTTTGGACCCCAGAGCCCGGGGACCACCACCTCCCGGGGCTGTGCACTGAATGGGAGGGGCCGCGCGGCCCCCTCCTGGAGCCCTTGATGGCCCTGGGGACCACCACCCCCAGGGCCGGCTCCTGCAGTGTCCCGGGTGCCTACCCCGGGACACTGCTGTTTGCAATGACAGGGACGGGAGCCTCGCGGCTCCCGTCCTGTCATTGCAAACTTGCTTTGGATATTGGAAGAGAGAGCAGGAAACCTGCTCTCTCTTCCAATATCCAAAGCCGATCGCTTTCCACATGGGGAGCTGCATCTTAGCAGCTCCCCATGTGTAAAGCAATGCCGGCTCCCCTAGGACACGGGGAGCCGGCGGGACTGTGGGGGATTGGGGACCCCCACAGTCCCCCAACGAGAGGGCCAGCCCCGGGGGATGGGGTCCCCGGGGCAAGTAGTGGCCCGGGAGGGGGCCACGCGGCCCCCTCCCCCAAAAAAAAAAAAAAAAAAAAAACGATCGGGCCCGCAGGCCCCGCCCCTTCCTTCACCACTCTGCAAACGCGCCCCTGGCGCGTTTGCAGAGAGAACAATTCCCCTTGAATACTGGGGGTCCCTGGGGCCAACTAGCCCACCAGGAACCTCCAGTATGCGCCAGGGAGCTGCCTTGCAGAGAGGTGTACAGAGGCCACGCCCCTTTTACACCTCTCTGCAACGCAGCTCTATGGCGCTTTTGGAGGTATATGGTGGGCTAGTTGGACTCCGGGGACCCTCAGGATTCAAGGGGACTTAATCCCCCAACTTAAAACGCGCCACGGGGCGCGTTTGCACAGTGGTGAAGGGAGGGGGCGGGGCTTGAGGTGACATGTGTGCAAACAGGCCCCGTGGGGCGTTTTAAGATGGGGAATTAAATCCCCTTCAATCCTGAGGGTCCCTGGGGGCCAACTAGCCCAACAGGTACATCCAGAAAGCGCCACAGAGCTGCGTTGCAGAGAGGTGTAAAGAGGGTGTGGCCTCTCTACACGTCTCTGCAACGCAGCCCCTGGCGCATATTGGAGGTTCCTGGTGGTCTAGTTGGCCCCTAGAGACCCTCAGGATTCAAGGGAACTCAATCCCCCAACTTAAAACGCGCCACGAGGCGCGTTTGCAAAGATGTCACCTCAGGCCCCGCCCCTCCCTTCACCATTGTGCAAATATTCCTCTAAAATCAGCCGAAATAGGAATTCCGATTTACTCACCTGTTATAAGGAGAGACCTCAGTGCTGTATCTTTCAGCCCAGTACTGGTCCTGAAAAGTAATTTTAACCGTACTTACCGGTAACTTGAATTTCCTTCATAGGCTAACATTGACTGGTTTCACTTGGAAATTCTTCTAAGTGTGGAGTTTTGGAACTTTAAAATATTCCTCTAAAATCAGCCGAAATACGAATTCCGATTTACTCACCTGTTATCAGGAGAGACCTCAGTGCTGCATCTTTCAGCCCAGTACTGATCCTGAAAAGTAATTTTAACCGTACTTACCGGTAACTTGAATTTCCTTCATAGGCTAACATTGACTGGTTTCACTTGGAAATTCTTCTAAGTGTGGAGTTTTGGAACTTTAAAATATTCCTCTAAAATCAGCCGAAATACGAATTCCGATTTACTCACCTGTTATCAGGAGAGACCTCAGTGCTGCATCTTTCAGCCCAGTACTGATCCTGAAAAGTAATTTTAACCGTACTTACCGGTAACTTGAATTTCCTTCATAGGCTAACATTGACTGGTTTCACTTGGAAATTCTTCTAAGTGTGGAGTTTTGGAACTTTAAAATATTCCTCTAAAATCAGCCGAAATACGAATTCCGATTTACTCACCTGTTATCAGGAGAGACCTCAGTGCTGCATCTTTCAGCCCAGTACTGATCCTGAAAAGTAATTTTAACCGTACTTACCGGTAACTTGAATTTCCTTCATAGGCTAACATTGACTGGTTTCACTTGGAAATTCTTCTAAGTGTGGAGTTTTGGAACTTTAAAATATTCCTCTAAAATCAGCCGAAATACGAATTCCGATTTACTCACCTGTTATCAGGAGAGACCTCAGTGCTGCATCTTTCAGCCCAGTACTGATCCTGAAAAGTAATTTTAACCATACTTACCGGTAACTTGAATTTCCTTCATAGGCTAACATTGACTGGTTTCACTTGGAAATTCTTCTAAGTGTGGAGTTTTGGAACTTTAAAATATTCCTCTAAAATCAGCCGAAATACGAATTCCGATTTACTCACCTGTTATCAGGAGAGACCTCAGTGCTGCATCTTTCAGCCCAGTACTGATCCTGAAAAGTAATTTTAACCGTACTTACCGGTAACTTGAATTTCCTTCATAGGCTAACATTGACTGGTTTCACTTGGAAATTCTTCTAAGTGTGGAGTTTTGGAACTTTAAAATATTCCTCTAAAATCAGCCGAAATAGGAATTCCGATTTACTCACCTGTTATCAGGAGAGACCTCAGTGCTGTATCTTTCAGCCCAGTACTGGTCCTGAAAAGTAATTTTAACCGTACTTACCGGTAACTTGAATTTCCTTCATAGGCTAACATTGACTGGTTTCACTTGGAAATTCTTCTAAGTGTGGAGTTTTGGAACTTTAAAATATTCCTCTAAAATCAGCCGAAATACGAATTCCGATTTACTCACCTGTTATCAGGAGAGACCTCAGTGCTGCATCTTTCAGCCCAGTACTGATCCTGAAAAGTAATTTTAACCGTACTTACCGGTAACTTGAATTTCCTTCATAGGCTAACATTGACTGGTTTCACTTGGAAATTCTTCTAAGTGTGGAGTTTTGGAACTTTAAAATATTCCTCTAAAATCAGCCGAAATACGAATTCCGATTTACTCACCTGTTATCAGGAGAGACCTCAGTGCTGCATCTTTCAGCCCAGTACTGATCCTGAAAAGTAATTTTAACCGTACTTACCGGTAACTTGAATTTCCTTCATAGGCTAACATTGACTGGTTTCACTTGGAAATTCTTCTAAGTGTGGAGTTTTGGAACTTTAAAATATTCCTCTAAAATCAGCCGAAATACGAATTCCGATTTACTCACCTGTTATCAGGAGAGACCTCAGTGCTGCATCTTTCAGCCCAGTACTGATCCTGAAAAGTAATTTTAACCATACTTACCGGTAACTTGAATTTCCTTCATAGGCTAACATTGACTGGTTTCACTTGGAAATTCTTCTAAGTGTGGAGTTTTGGAACTTTAAAATATTCCTCTAAAATCAGCCGAAATCACGAATTCCGATTTACTCACCTGTTATCAGGAGAGACCTCAGTGCTGCATCTTTCAGCCCAGTACTGATCCTGAAAAGTAATTTTAACCGTACTTACCGGTAACTTGAATTTCCTTCATAGGCTAACATTGACTGGTTTCACTTGGAAATTCTTCTAAGTGTTGATTTTTGAAACATACAAATATTCCTCTAAAATCAGCCGAAATCCGAATTCTGATTTACTCACCTGTTATCAGGAGAGACCTCAGTGCTGCATCTTTCAGCCCAGTACTGGTCCTGAAAAGTAATTTTAACCGTACTTACCAGTAACTTGAATTTCCTTCCATAGGCTAACATTGACTGGTTTCACTTGGAAATTCTTCTAAGTGTGGAGTTTTGGAACTTTAAAATATTCCTCTAAAATCAGCCGAAATACGAATTCCGATTTACTCACCTGTTATCAGGAGAGACCTCAGTGCTGCATGTTTCAGCCCAGTACTGATCCTCAAAAGTAATTTTAACCGTACTTACCGGTAACTTGAATTTCCTTCATAGGCTAACATTGACTGGTTTTCAGCAAAAAGTTTCAAAGTGTTGATTTTCACAAACTACAAATATTCCTTAAAAATCGCCTGTATGACTTAAACGCATTCTTTCAACTGTTTACAGGAGATGCACCAGTGCTGGATCCAGGATCCAACACTGAGTAAGAAAAAGTAACGATAACAGTTTTTACCTGCTAAGTGAATTTCCTTCCATAGGATAACATTGGTGATTCTATGAGAAAAAGTTTCAAAGTGTCAACTTTTAAAATACAATAATATTCCTTAAAAATCACGACTGTAACCAAAACGCTTTTACTCAACTGTTTACAGGAGATGTACCAGGACTGAATCTAGGATCCAGTCCTGTGGTTACAAAAGTAATCCATAAAGTAACTAATTGCATTTAACTAGAAATTCACATTGAGCTGAATGTTGCATTGTGTTTGAAAATGTGTTGCCCATTGCAACAACTGTAACTACTGTACTTAAAAGTCTATTGCCTATCTGCAAAGTATTTAAACTAAAGTAATTCATTCTGAGAAAGTATTTTTTGTAATGTAATGTATAATGTAATTACAATGTAATTTGACAAATAAAATATGTAAAAAAAATTGTTTCTAAAAATGTAGTAAATCAGTATGAAAAAAATTAATATAACAATTAATACTTTTAAAAATTGTCATTTACAAAACCTTTGAAATTCACTGAAAAACCGTAGGTTTCAGGCACGTTATAGTTAGAAATTAGCATTTAAAAAACCTTTGAAATTCACTGAAAAAACCATAGGTTTCAGACACGTTATAGTTACAAATTAGCATTTAAAAAACCTTTGAAATTCACTGAAAAAACCATAGGTTTCAGACACGTTATAGTTACAAATTAGCATTTAAAAAACCTTTGAAATTCACTGAAAAAACCATAGGTTTTAGGGACAGTTATAGTTACTTGGACATTGCACTCGTACAAAACCCGTGAAATTCCCCCGTTATAGTTAGTTCAGCTAACTATAACTCGCGCTCCATAATGCACTGCTGATGACGTCACATATTACATCACTCATGACATGGTCAGTGACATCACTGATGACATCACTGATGACATCTCAAATGACATCACTGATGACATCATCCACGTGATAATCTGATGCACCTCCTCACAGTAATACGTAACTGGAACGAAGTACATG